>CM035417.1:48155685-48505685 GCA_020310875.1 Ceratopteris richardii | reverse complement strand
TGTTGTGAATTGCTACAGAAATGACAAACATGGATGGAATGAGTAACCTTTCAAGCCATAAGCTGGACAAGAAAACTTCCATGCTTGGAGATTCAGAATGATGAATTTTTTGATGGGAAAAGGCTACTGGAAGTACATCAAAGGAAAATGAAAATGCTCTACAATTACCAGAGGGGAATCAAACTACGAACTAACTAAGAGCATATGAGGTATGGAATCAAGGAGCACAAAAGGTAATGTATTGGCTATCTGTATATAGGATAGCATGATTGGGCACATACAAGATGCCAAGGCTCCAAAAGATACTTAGAATAGTTTGATCACATTGTATGAAACCAATACAAAGGTACAAAAATTGCAACTCAAGAACAAGTTGCATACATTGGAGAAAAAGGGCATGTCGGTAAATGACTACACCTTGAAAATCAAAAGCATATTTGAGTCACTTGCATCTATTGGTGTGAATGTAGATGATGATGATAAGGTGGAAGTGTGCCTTCATGGTTTACGACTTGCATATAAGCAGTCCAGAATATCTATTCAGACCAGGGAAAATATTCCAAATTTTGGTGATCTAGTGTCCATTTTGATTATTTAAGAAAAGAATCCTAGTGAAGACTTGAACTCCCAAGGATAACCTAGTTTTGAGTAGGTATTCTACTTTGGTAGAGTAAGAGGCAGAGGTAGAGGCATCGAAAGTGGAAGAGGACACAATAACCAAGACCAAAGTCAACAAAAGAATCATGTAGGAGGTAGAGGATAGTTTTGTAGCATGGGGAGCCAAAGAGGCCACAAAAATTTCCAGAGAAATGATTCAGGTAATGACAGTAAAGGATGCTTGATTTGTGGTAAACCTAAACAGTTTGAACATGATTGCAAGTTAAGGAATCAACATAACAGAAGGCAACAAAACAACTATGCATCCACAAGTGCAGATGATTTTGAGAAGTTGTTCTTGGTCCAACATCACATGATGACTTAGTAATAGCTATTACTAAGTAGCTATAACTAAGTAACTATTACTGAGTAGCTATTACTAAGTAGCTATTACTAAGTAGCTATTCCTAAGTAGCTATTACTAAGTAGCTAATTCGTCATAGCTATTACTAATTAGCTATTACTAATTAGCTATTACTAAGTAGCTATTACTAAGTAGCTGGTTCTTAGCTAGCTTATTAGTAAGTTATTATTAATTAGCTTGTTACTAATCACCTATTACTAATTAGCTATTATGAATTAGCTATTACAAATTAATATTTAGTTTGTTAGTAATCAGCTATTACTAAGTAGCTATTACTAATTAGCTATTATTGATTAGCTTGTTACTAATTAGCTATTACCGATTAGCTATTATTGATTAGCTATTATTGATTAGCTATTATTGGTTCGCTATTACTGATTAGCTATTACAAATTAGCTATTATGCATTAGCTATTACGAATTAGCTATTACTAATTAGCTATTACTAATAGCTATTACTAATTAGCTAGTACTAAATAGGTATTATTTATTCGCTATTAGGAATTAGCCATTACTAATTAGCTTGTTACTAAGTAGCTATTACGAAGTAACTAGTTCTTGGTTAGTTGTTCGTAATTAGTTATTACTAATTAGCTTGTTACTAATTAGCTATTACTAAATAGTTGATTGTTTGATAGTTGTTAGTAGTTAGCTATTACTAATTACCTTGTTACTAATTTGCGATTATTAATTAGCTATTACTCATTAGCTATTACTGGTTAGCTATTAATGATTAGCTATTATGAATTAGCTATTACGAATTAGCTATTATGAATAAGCTATTACTAATTAGCTATTACTGATTAGCTATTACTGATTAGCTATTACTGATTAGCTATTACTGATTAGCTATTACGAATTATCTATTAAAAATTAGCTATTATGAACTATTAATAAGTAGCTATTACTAATTAGCTATTACTGATTAGCTATTATTGATGAGCTATTAATAAGTAGCTATTACTAATTAGCTATTATTGATTAGCTATTATTGATGAGCTATTAATAAGTAGCTATTATTGATTAGCATTAATGATTAGCTATTATGAATTATCTATTACGAATTATCTATTACTAATTAGCTATGGCGAATTAGCTATTACTAATTAGCTATTACTAATTAGCTATTACTAATTAGCTATTATTAATTCACTATTACGAATTAGCCATTACTAATTAGCTTGTTACTAAGTAGCTATTACGAAGTAACTAGTTCTTGGTTAGTTGTTTGTAATTAGCTATTGCTAATTAGCTTGTTACTAATTAGCTATTACTAAGTAGCCAATTGTTCGATAGTTCTTATTTTTTAGCTATTACTAATTAGCTTGTTACTAATTCGTGATTACTAAGGATCTATTTTTTCGTTAGTTGTTTGCAATAAGTCATCCATCAACTATCTCTTTCTTACTCTTTACCCCTCTAGTGGAACACTAATCTAGTTGGTTTCATTGTGCTAAGCAGTTGCTCATACCTCAATAGGAACAATTCCCAACAATGCTGATGCTGCATACGATAGGGAGCTTGGGACAAGTGAGAATGTTGGACGTACACCATTTGATGAAAGTAAGACTTATGCCCAATCTTCATCATTGAAAGAGAAAGAAAATATTCCATCCTTCCTCCAAACACCATCTGCAATGGATGCTAGTGTGGACCTTGTCCAATTGACAACATGCATGATGCGGAGTCCACATGCATTGACTTTCATAGCGGTCTAGACGGAATGATTGAGAATGTTCTTGATCCAGTTAGCAGCTCAGATATTCATCTAGCTAGTCACAAGTCTATAGTTGATAATGATCCCATTGTTTGTTCAAACAAAGGTCATCTGTGGAATACAACTTTTGATCCTAATCAGAGTCGAGATAGAGATGTTCTTCAAACAAATGCTACAAATGAAACCTCCTCAAAGCAAAACTATTGTCGCCTAGCCTTAGATTCTGACATGTGTGGATCCCCAACAATGGTTGTAGGTGTTCATGTACAAGAGGATGCCACTCTAGCACAGTTTATGGCAAATGCAAAAAGAAATTTGCAAGTACCTGTGAAACGACAGAAGAAGCCAAGACATTTGCACCCAATTACAAGGCGGCAGACTACTCGATCACACTTGAATGGAGGCGTTGTACCTGATATAGAGGATCTTTTGAAAGAATAGTACCATTTTCACCATCTTACATCATTGTCCTTTGTAATGGTTACTAACCGCACGTGTGGCATCATCCAAATCTATTAGCTATCATCACAGTTTGTGATTAGTC
This sequence comes from Ceratopteris richardii, assembly GCA_020310875.1. NCBI lineage: Eukaryota > Viridiplantae > Streptophyta > Polypodiopsida > Polypodiales > Pteridaceae > Ceratopteris > Ceratopteris richardii. The sequence continues at coordinate 48,502,404 of CM035417.1, read as the reverse complement.
TATTTTGTATCGATGTTATTAAAATATTTTGTTGTATCTGCCTCATATTATATACCCTGTACACATTTGATAGCTCAATTGTGTCATTGATTGTAATGATGTAAACAATTCTTCTTTTGGTATTATATGAACAGAATGGTGTTTGTCCATAACTTAAGCACCAATTTGGAAATAATTTGAAGTCTTAATGCCATCATAAACATTAGGAACACATTTATATGAATTTTACAATCGGTCCACACACGATGCCTTTTTACAATGATATGATTTGGATAGTAGTAAATAGTTTCAAAGTGAGGAAACTGATTTCACTATTTAGTTATACTATTCACCTTCTTAGAACACCTCTTTGTAATGGTTACTATCCACATATGACATTTTCCAAATCGATTAGCTCTCATAGGATTTTTTATTTAGCCTATTTTGTAACGATGTTATTGACTGTATTTATCCTATTATGTACAATTTTTGATAGACTAATAGTGTCAATGAGTGTAAGTTGTAATGATGTTTGGCTTATAGGTCAGATAAAGAACAAAGTTCCATCCACAGGTGCCGCAAAAGACAGTCTTACATCATCAACAAGTCAATGTCAGGCTGCAACAAAAGTTGAGCACAAAGATGCCCAAAAAGAGAAAAAAATAAATAAAGTATTAGTTTCAACTCAAACTGATCCTATTTCAACTCAAACATGTCCTATTTCAACTTAAACTTATCTTATTGCAATAGCAGTTGAGTAGAAAGTATCAGTTTCAACTCAAACTAATCCTATACTAGTGTTTACACCAAAAGGCAATCAAGAGCCTAAACAAATACTAGGCAAGTCAAAAAAACGAAAGAGGTTGGATCATGTGATAATGGAACTGGAATTCATTGAGATAGAAAGGGACCCTCCAAAGATTAAACGTGGCCTCACAGAGGAGGAGATACAGGAATTAAAACCTATTCACAAGGATTTACAACCTAGGGCTCTAATTCTGGAAGTTGAAGTATTTATGAATATCCGAAGTAAGTAGGCCTTTCCTGATAGTAATGCTTTTCTTGAATGGTGCCTTGAACATTTCAATGTCTTGATTTGGAGTGCCTATGATCTAGACGAGGTCAAAAAATGTATTGATACAATCTTCCCGATGTTCAGGAGGAAATTTATGGATATTTGGAGGAGGGATTAGTGTTTTTGGAATTTTTCAATCCATTTCAAGAAACTTGCTCATTTCTGGAACAAGAATGTGGAGTACGGGCCTAACAATACATTGATAATTGATACTACTACTTACAAGTTATTTTACAACATTAGAAGATGTTGTCTAACGTTACCAAAGACGACAAACGGTGCAAGACTTAACTATCTGTCAGGAACTCTTAGTGATGAACTTTGGAAATGGTCAATAGCCCCAAATCATATTGAGTATGCAGATATGATTTCCATATTAATTCCTCTTGATGAAGAGATTTTGTCTATATATCATGGAATACATCGAGAGCATAATCGAGATTACAGATATAATCGAGATTACAAACATAATCAAGATTATAGACATAATCGAGATTACAGACAAAAACACTGAGTAATGCCAACTCTAGGGTGGCTATGAATGGTTCTGTTTCTGAACCCTTCAATCTTTATATATCTATCAGACATGATTGTACCCTTGCTCCTCTTCTGTTTGCTATTTCTAGTGATGCTCTGGGATGGTTAGTCAAAGATAAAATTGAACAAGGAATTATTAGAGGTATTTCTATGTCTCGATGAAAGTTAAAGAGGGTTATACCTTAAATCCAGTGTTTGCTTCTAATCTCTGGTTTTTGTCACAAGACTCATTATGGGTTGGATGGGTGAATGCTGAAGAAGTTTCTGTTGATATATTTAGGTAGTGATGCGTGTGAAGACTCTAGGACCGTCCGGGCACTTTTTTTCCTCTTTAAGAGGTTTTTTCCCCCGGCTTGTATATATGCATATTGCCCTAATGGGCTACATATCTTTGTACATTCTCTAGTAATACATTCAGTATTGTGTGTTGTGCTTTAAGCTTCTTCTTCTTCCTTATGGTGTTCGCGTGCTTCCGTAGATGTCTAACTCCAACAATTGGTATCAGAGCGGGTCATCGCTTCATCTAGGGCGCTATCGACACTCCTCCGGTTGCAGTCTCAGAATCGAACAAATTTTGGTGAGCATACTCAACGTGTTTTCGAGATCAAAACGGCTTCGCACTGTCGTGCCGAAATCGTGATCTGAGCTCGTTTCGGCCTTCGAACGCACTATCATAGAGCTTGTGTAGGCTATTTCATCTTTTTGTGCCAAAGCTATATACCAGTTTTTGTTTGCCAGTATAAGCATCTCAAAGTCTGCTACAAGTCTAGCAAAATTCATCTAGGCAGTTCTGTTCAACTTTTTGAGATACAGTCAATTTTCTGCATCAAGGTATTTTAGTCACCGGCCATGGCTGAAAGCAGTGATGTATTCCGTATGTTGGTTGTTGAGGATAAGTTGGATGGTATCAACTACCCATTATGGGCTTATATGATGCGACATGTGTTGGTTGCAAAAGGACTCTGGAACATTGTGCAAGGTGTCGAAAAACATCATATCACACCCACAACTATTACAACTACAGGTGCTGAAGCTAATGCAGAAGGTGTTGAAGATGATGATATTCTGCATATTCCTGTTCGTGTTGCAGTTTGTGCTGCACCTACTATAGAGCAGATTTGCTGGGACGGCAGAGATGCCCAGGCACATGCATTAATAGCTTTGTCTATCAAACGTGCCATTATTCCTCACATTCGCTCTTGTAGAACAGCTAAGGATGCTTGGGATACACTTACCACATTGTACCAAGCTAGGAATGAGGCTCGTGTTGCTTACCTCCAAAAACAGTTGGGGAGTGAGCACATGAATGAAGGTGATTCTATGGACAGTTTCCTAACGAAGATCGAAGACTTGAAGGAACAATTGATTTCTGCTGATGAGGTTATACTAGATAGCTCACTTGTGGAGACCGTTCTGAATGGTCTTCCTGATTCATATCAGAGTTTTTCTTCTACTCTTTGGTTGATGATAAAAGGCAATCCAAATGCCTTATCATTTGAGGAGTTAGTCTCTCTTCTGTTGCAGAAAGATCAGCGTAGGCACAACAGGTCCATTATGCGAGTTGCAGATCAAGCTTTCCTGGCTAGTTAGAAGGGGAAAGGAAAATGGAGCTCTTCAACTAGTAAGCAGAAATCTGCTAATTCTGTATATTCGAAGAAGGAAGATAAAGATAATAAATCCGAAAAGCAGAAATTGTTTTGTAGGTACTGTAAAGGGAATGATCATATCATAAAGACTTGTCCGAAATGGGCTGCTAAAGAGGCAAAGAAGAAAGAGGCTAGAATGGTTGTTGTAGAGGCCTATAAAAAAAAAACAGAGTCTGCTAATCTTGTGTAGAAAGAAGAGTGGGCATTTACTATTGTTTGCAGTTTTGACCCATGTTCTCATGAGCAGTGCATGTCTGCAGTAGACTCAGATGTTTGGTATTTTGACAGTGGGGCAACCAAACATATTACCTTGCAGTGCAGTTTCTTCTCTTCACTCGAGTCTGCCCCTACAGGAAATACTGTTACATGCGCCAACAACTCCTCTTATCCTGTTATGGGAGTTGGTAAGATCATTTGGACTACTGCTGATGGTAGTTCTTTCACTTTGTGAGATGCTTTATTTGTGCCAGGGATGAAGAAGTATCGTCGAGAAATACAAGAACAAAAGCCGATCAAGGAAAATGTTGTTCATCATTCGTGCAAATGTAGCAGGAGCATTAGTAAGTCCAAACCGCATTACCATAAATTCATAATGGCCTATTTGAGTTCTAAATGCGGTCTTAAAAATATCACTTTGCCTCATGCGAATCTGATGGTATCCTGATTTTAGAAAAATTTTATTAAAGACTCGAGCTCCTCATAATTTATCTAAAATATCATCTATTCGAGGAATAGGGTATCTATTCTTTATTTTGAACATGTTAATTGTTCTATAATCAATGCACATTCGATAAGTTTTATTCTTCTTCTCTACTAAAAGAACTGGTGCTCCAAATTAGGAAGAACTAGACCTTATAAGTCCTTTTTGTAGTAGGTCTTTTACTTGGTTTTCTATTTCCTTTTGGTGTAGTGGGCCATGTCTATAAGGTGCTTTATGAGGAGGAGAACTACCAGGGACCATGTCTATGCTATGATCAAAGGATCCTTGAGAGGGTGGTAGTTGAGAGGGATACTCAGGCATAAAACAATCCTTATAAGTTATCATGAAAGGTTTATGTGCATCAAGAAGTGTATGAGTATAATCATTGATGACATTGACAAAGACAATGCATGATTTGAATCCCTTCCTACATGCACATTTTATTTGAGTATGACTAATCAATGAAAATGATTGGAAATCATGCTATGCAAACAAAGTAATGATTCAACCTTTTAATTCCAAATTAAAGGTATGTGTATGGTAGTCAATCTGTGGGTTATAATGATGATGAAAAGGCATACCTAGTATAACATCATAAGATTGCAAAGGTGCAATTAAAAATGTTCATGAATCAATATATGGGCCTATGCGAATCATAACATTTTGCACTTCTCATGTTACATTATAATGATTACCTTGAAATGCAGCTTTTACTTTATAAAAAGAAGGAAACGTTTTTAATTTAAGTTCTTGTACTAATAAATGTGAAATAAAGTCATGTGAACTACCATCGTCATGTAGAACTTTAACGAGTTTGTTGTTTATAGTACCCTGCATGCAAAGTAGAGAATGAAGCGAGATATCATTACCCAAGGTATTGAAGTCCTTCTCCAATGATTCCTTAGTCCAAAGAGGAGGAATTTCTTCATTATGGGCCTCCATGTTATGTAATTGCGTTGCAGCTGGTTTCAGGTTAAGAGGTCACAATCGGCACTTTGTTTTTGTATGTACAAGTTTGCCACAATTCCAGCAAGTGATTTGTGGTCGCTTCAATTGGGTTCCCATCGTTCAAGTTTGTAGGGTAGGTGGTTTGGTAGGTTGGAGAGATGAAGCAATAGGTGCAATTGAGTAATTGGATTGCGATGGATGAGGAAAACTAGGGTACGATGGGGGATTAAAAGTACGTTTCATGGGAAGATGGTTTAACAAAAAGTGGTCGTTGACGTGGTTGTTGTAGATGGAGTGACTTGGTTATGGAATGGAATTCTTTCTCTACATCATACGCAAACCATATAGCCTCGTTGAGGGTTGTAGGTCATAAGGTGTGAAGCTTAGCTTGGATTCCCACATCCAAACCATCTTCGTATTTCCGCTGCAAGCTATCCTTCGGTACATCTTCAAGCATTTGAACCAATAGTAAATTTTGTCAGAAGTACTCCCTGTAGGTAGTAACCGTATCACCCTCCTTCCATGTAAGGGTCGTCCATGCACGTCAAATATACAAATGGTATTGAAGAGGAAGAAAAGAATCCTTCACTTTCTCTTGGAAAGCCTTCCACATTGTTGGACGCTCAGTACTGTGCCGCAGGACATTCGACCAGAGTTGAGCTTTTCCTACTAAATAGTTAGTGGAAAATTTGACTTTTTCACTTTCAACATAGGTTTCATCAGTATAAAAATCATCAAACTGTGAAAGCCATGAAAGGATTAAAGGTCCATCCTTTCGGCCATCAAACCGTAAAAACTGGTAATTCCTAACGGCAATCTTGGAATGTGTGCCATCCGACTGGGCAGAGACAATAGCTTTGAACACCCTCATAAGGTTTTCTTCATCAGCTCGCATCTTTTCGAGTATCTCATCACGCTGTCGGATCTTGTTCTCAGCGCCTCGTAATTCGTGCGACAGGAGCTTCAATTGTTGCTCGAGTGTGACCTCAGGTAGAGGTGATTCATCGAAATCCTCCATGTTGTTCATAGGGTTCATGAGGATGTAGAGACAAACCCTCTTGTTAGATATGTAAAAACAAATTTTGAGTTTGTTTGAGTTAAAATGTAAAAGGAATGGTTGTTCTTGGGAATTGAAAAAGTAAGAAAGAGATGAAAGTTGTGTTAAATATAAGAAAAGAGAAGTAGAGTGACAAAACTCTCTTGTTAGGTATGTAAAAACAATTTTTGAGTTTGTTTGAGTTAAAATGTAAAAGGAATGGTTGTTCTTGGGAATTGAAAAAGTAAGAAAGAGATGAAAGTTGTGTTAAATATAAGAAAGAGATGAAAGTTGTATTAAATATAAGAAAAGAGAAGAGAATTTGTACACAAAGATATAGTGTAGTGGTAAAACACTTCCCTTGTGTGGGTGAGGTTGTGGGTTCAAATCCTCCCACCTTGGTGAATCTAAAAGTCCTTATTGCCACTCATAATTAAAATTGGTTTGTGCATAGCCAACGACTACCAACGATTGCCAAGGGAGTTTTGGGTGCCAAAGATGCCAAAGTAATGCCTTAGTTATGCCTTATTTATGCCATAGTTATGCCTTAGTATGCCTTAGTTATGCCTTAGTTATACCTTAAGTTATGCCTAAGTTCTACACCTTAATCGATGCCTTGGAGTAAATGTAGGTTTTGGTTCTAGAACTGGAACAAAATATAGAAACCGAAACCGAAACTGAAACTTAAACTGAAACGGAAGTGGAAATGGAAACGCAAACGAAAACGAAAATAGAAACGAAAGCTAGAGCCAGAATCAGAATCGGATCGGATCGTGAACAGAGAACAGCGAACAACGAAACAGAGATCAATTCACCAAAACGAATAGAAACAGATCCCTCCATAGTGATGCATGCAAGGCTCTGATACCACTGCTATCAAGATCTTGCTCACATGCACACAGAGGTTGCAAACGCAGAAAACACATAGAAAAATAGAGATGCCGAGAGATGCGACCGAACACAGTATTGGGTGCAATCTCCCCCCATGCATTCTGTTTCGACAGTCCATAGAGTGCATGTATTTATAGGAATTTTTTATTACGTCGAAAAGAGTGGTTACATGAGAGGGGCTTCAAAAAGCATGCATGAAACTAAAAGTTGGTGACTTTTGTAGAAAGCCTTTCTTTTAATATAAAAAATTGTGGTCTACTATGACCCTTATTCTAACCACTATTTTTCTAACTATTTCTAACAATAGAACCTTCTACGCAGGTTTATTTACAAAATAAATTATAAATTGGATTTTATTGATGTCCACATTGAAGTCCGATTATTGATTTCCTCCGTTCATGCTTTCACGCCCTCAGGAACCTTCAGCTGCTATATCAAAAACACCAAAAACACATTAATACATTAATAAATTAACACTCCAACAATGCATTGTTCAACATATTCCATAATGTATAACACTCACATACATACACACACACACTCACATATATACATACACACTCACACATACGTACACACACATACGTACATTCACACATATATACATACATTCACACACATACATACATATATACATACACTCACACATATATACATACATTCACACACATACATACACATATACATACACAAACATATGCATACATACATTCACATACATATGTACACACACATACATACACAAACATATACATACATTCATTCATACACATACGTACACACACATATATACACACACATACATAGACACACATATACACACACATACACACATACATACACACATACATACACACACATTCACAAACATTCACACACATACACACACATTCACACATGTACACACACATACACACACATTCACACACATATGTACATACACATACTGTGAGGATATCATTGTGGATCTCTCAAGAAGGATAATGCACTATGGTGCATCACCATCAAAATACCTCAGCATGTGTATGTATATGTGTGTGATTTGTGTATGCGCATATGCTTGTGTGTGTATGTGTATGTGTGTGTATCTATATGTGTGTGTATATGTGTATGTGTGTGTCTCTATGTGTGTGTGTATATGTCTATATGTGTGTCTCTATGTGTGTATAAATATGTGTGCATCTTTGTATGTGTGTATGTGTATGCATGTTTGTATATGTGTGTATGCATTTGTGTGTGTGTGTCTGTGTGTGTTTGTGTATGCATGTGTATCTATGTGTGTATGTGTATATGTGTATATGTGTATATGCGTGTGTGTATGTATGCATGGATATGCATGTCTATGCATATGTGTGTATGTATATATGTGTGTATGCATGTGTGTACATATGCATGTGTGTATATGTATACATTGTGACTATTTTTGTGTGTATATATGTATGTATGTGTGTCTATGTGTGTGTGTGTATGTGTGTGTATGTAAATGCGTGGGTGTATGTATATGTGTGGATATGTGTATATTGTCACGAGAAAGGAGATAATTAAGAGATCTCACTCACACACTCTCACACTCAAAGAGGAGCACACATAGTTTGAGGCAAAGAAGAATGATCTTCTTCTTCTTCTTCTTCTTCTTCTTCTTCTTCTTCTTCTTCTTCTTCTTCTTCTTCTATTACATAAAGATATTGTATAAGAATGACCAAATACAAAATATAAAGAACATTACATAAGGAGAATCCTAATGTTTGCAAATGCGTGAGCTGCCAAGAAACAAATGTGCATTTATTCTTGGTATATAAAACTAGTAAAGATGACTAAAGTATCATTGATATAAATCCGAGTGGCCACTATACATATTAGAGAAATGAAAACATGATATGTGTCATCTTGGATCATCACATGTTCAGCTTGATATCTCAACATTGCCCCTCAAGCTCAACATGTGTGTGTGTATGCATGTCTATGTATGTGTGTGTGTATGTGAGTGTATATGTGTATGTGTGTGTATTTATGTGTGTGTATGCATATTTGTGTCTATGTGTATGTGTGTGTATGCATGTTTGTATGTATGTATGCATGTGTGTGTGTCTATGTGTGTCTATGTGTGTGTATGTATATGTGTATGTATGTGTGTGTATGTATATGTGTGTGTTTGTGTATGTGTGTATGCATGTGTGTGTGTGTGTATATATATATATATATATATATATATATATGTGTGTGTGTGTGTGTGTGTGTATATATATATATATATATATATATATATATATATATATATATATGTATATGTATATATATATATATATATATATATATATATATATATATATATAGAGAGAGAGAGAGAGAGTTACGAGGAAGGAGATAAGGAAGAGAGCTCACACACGCACTCTCACAATCAAAGAGAAGCACACACACAGATTGAGGCAATGAAGAATGATCTTCTTCTTCTTCTTCTTCTTCTTCTTCTTCTTCTTCTATTACATAAAAGGAATGTACAAGAATGACCTAAAACAACAATACAACAGGTACAATATATATAAAGAACAGTACATAAGGAAAATCTTGATTTCTACGAATGAATGATCTGGCAAGAAACAAGTGTGCCATCACTCTTAGTAGATAAATCTAGTAAAGCTCAATGAAGTATTCCTCACATATAGCGACATGACCACTATACATGTCAAAGAAATGAAAAAGTGATATGTGTCATCCTCATTAGGGCAAAAAACGGTCGAAAAGGGGCTGCTTGCTAATGAGAGATTAAGGAAATTGACAAATACAAGAATATAACATTGCTGTCTCTTTTAACCATATGGAGAATTTCTTTTTTTAATACAATTTTCTTTCAAAGCGCCGCTAAAGTGATGAAGAGTCTCGTATTCAGTGTACAATTTTTCGGTTTGATGCAAAAAAAGATACTTTTGCACACTACACAAAGCATATTCTCGAATTTCCAAGAAGGAATTGATTTTTGAAGATACGAAATATTTTTGGGTTCACAAAATGTCATGATCATTCAACGACAGGGTTAACATCAAATCAAAAGTTTCCATGTGTACAAAGCCTTTTTTTCTATAAATACTGCCAAAATTTGTGAACGTCGGTTTCTCGCTTTGAACATTCTTCTTCTCCTAAGTTCAAATGGCTTCTTCTTCTCGTCGTCCTTCCAATCGCGTAACTTCATGTGAGGTTTACAACAGAAGAGAGGATTCTTTGTGGAAACCTCTTTCCGTGAAAGTAAATGACTGGGTAACTATGCTTCCTAGCTGTAGAGGTGCCCATAAAGTCAAGCGTGCCAAAAGAGACAACACAAGAAACCATTGGAAGGGACGTATTCTCAGTTTCAAATTGAAGAGATGCGGTTGGTTTGCACGAGTACAACATGTGTACACCGCTAAGGATCTTGTTCTAGCAAATCATCTGCAATTCCCTTCGTACTGTAAGTGAAGTTTGACAATGCTCTTCTATCATTCCAGTTGATTTTGTATAATGAAACATATGTTTTTGTACTGCAGATATCTTTCCTTCCAATATTGTGGAATGGCAACTTGTTGAATGTTTAACAGGAACATTCAGAGTTCTTCATAAGGAATATGCAGAACTCATGTATGCAGAGAAATCTGTTCAATTTTTTAATAGCATAGAGTTATTTGTCCATTATGCAAATTATCAAGTGCCGTCAGGGAGGAGTTCTTATGGAATTCTTGTACACGTACCTAGTCCTTGCATCTCTTCATTAGATTGGGATGCTCCTGATCATTCAACAGTTTCAAGTTTTCTCTGCAAAATTAAATTTGACATCCAGAAGGCAATGTCAGCAGGCCGAATTTCGAGAAGGATAAAGATTCAATGGTTTTTGCCTATTCATGTCTTTGTAGCATGCTTTAAAAACATGTTATTACAGAAAACAAAAACAATGTGGTTGAATAGGAGAGTCCCTATTTCAGAGATTGATGATGTTTTAGGTAGGGAATGGGATAGCAAAGAAGTTCAAAAGCTAGGTGACATTATTTTATGTAAAGTTAGTCCCAATTCTCTTTCAATCTCATATCAGATATGTCGACAATCTCTGGTTCTAGGATATTATGACTATAGAAGGTGGAAAAAAAAGCTTGGACTTTGGATAGCCTTGGACTCAGAGGAGAGCTGTCCAGAATTTGAGTTAGAAGTATTGATTCATCCAGATTTTCAATCAAGGAAAATAATTGTCACTGCAAATTGGAATCTCAGAAATGTAAGGGAGCTTCTAGAATACCTTGATGAGGTATCATCTCAGTGTAGATTCTCAATTGATGATGCAGTAGTTAACATTAGATCAGAGAAATCATTATCTTGCATAAGCTGCGTGCCACCAAGGGTGATTAAGTTCCAACCTTTAAGATTGTAACAAGTTAACCCTGACATTCTTACATAATGTATCTTCATCTAATAGAAGCTTCTATTGATACTTCCATTGAATTTTCTTGGCAGGATGGTTACAAACAATGTGTGTTAAATTATTAATTTTAAATGTCTTAGATATTTTTTAGGTCCTTAATTTCATATTTCCATTGATTTTTTTTTGCAGGAGTGAATTGATGACTAAGAAATAATTATACAAGAACTTGCATAAGTTAATTCTAGATGAAGAAGAGATCTAGAATTCAATATCTAATTTCAATTTAATAATTATAGTCTATCAAAGGTGCACACTAGTCTCAGTTAAATAATTTGATTCTATCCAACTTTTCTGTCCTCAAGTAATGCAAGAGAAATTATCATGGTACACATAACAAGTAATATAAGAGAGTGTGGAGAACTTGGTGCAAATTCCAATCCAAGGTTTGGTATTTCAATATTAGAAGAGCATGTCTTAAGGCATAAAGCAGAGGAGACGAGATAAGTGAAGATGACCGATGCAAGCGACTAGTGCAATCTGAAATTGTCGGATGGCCCTTATCGCTTAGATCGGTCGTGTTAGCAAACTACCGCGAGAGACTTCAAGAAGTGACCTTGCGTAAATATTTTACTCACGAGTATAGAAACTAGCAACAGCGATGAAATGGATAATACGACCAATGCAAGCGATAGGGGCAATCCAAGATTCTCCGATTCCCCGTATCGCTTGTATCGGTCGTGTCCTCTTAATTCTTTATGTCCTTCTATAACTTCTCGAATTTAAACACTTTCCAACAGGAATGAAGTAAGAAACCCACAATGCATTCATAATTGTGACATTATTAAACTTAATTGGACCATCCAATGAACTTTTGTTGAACTCTCAAGAGGTTCAATACAACTGTGACCATCTTCCAGATGAAGATTGGCATAACTACATACAATTTGTACATAAATAAATCTTCCAACCTTGGTTGGTTTTACAATTGATTTCAATCTAAGACTCAAAAATTGATTTAACCCTTTCTATCCTTTTTAGAGCCTTGCTTTCTCTGTTGCTTCTGTCCCTTTTTGGAGCTTTCAGCTTGACTCTTTATGTTGTTCCCATGCTTTAGTGGTGAGTGAAGAGGAAGCCCTTTCTTTTTATCTTCAGACTATTTTTTATCAGGTGGAGGGGGTGGAGGTGAGTCTGGATCATATGGGCAGATTGCATGTTTCATGATACTATTTATTGCTCTCTCTCTGATCAAGATGATCCATGCATTTGGGTAGTCTGATAAATTCAATTCAGGACTGTGGAACCTTCTTTCCAAGAATCTTACAGCATTTGCAATCACTCTCCAGCCACATGATGTTGAGTCTCTCTGCAATGGCACATGAATTTGGCTGTATCCAAATTGCTTTTGTTCATTCATTTTAGCTATTCCTGGAAAATTCTGATCAATATGCATCTTGAGAAGCTTTGCAGCATTGCATTGTAAAGTGAAAATCAAAACGGATGGCATGGCTTTAAAATAGAGAACAACAAAATGTATAGTAACTTACACTTTGCAATTCCCATGCTGTGATGGAAGAGAATTGAGGAAAAGAGCTTGATATGCATTGAAGTCCACAATAATCAAACTCCAATGGCCCCTGTCAATGAGTTGCATGTAAATATACTTTCTTAAATGAAACAAATATGTTTCCAAAATGAAGATGAATACTTACTTTTCAATATATTGGTAAATAACACATTCTACTTCTTCTGTAAAATCCTGTAGAAAGGACTTGGCATCTCCATGTTTATGCAAAAAACAATGTGTCACCAGAGGATCTAAAATAAATACTTTTCTTTGAACCGCTTCCTCACATTGTTGAAGAAGAACCCTACAAATCAAGAAATAAAAATGCAGTTAAGGAACTAGGAAATTATGCAAAACAAAAGCATTTTAAGGCCTCTAGATATACCTGAGTGAAATGTTGACCACACTATCTGATATTTCAACATGAAGCTCCCTCAACATTTTGTTGTCTTCAGGTCTAATGTCAAGAAACAATTCATTTTGCCATGGCATTGCAACATTAACTATTACCTGCCCATCTCCTTTCTTGAGGAGCTCTTTATTTGCTTTCTGTAACTTTTGAATCTGGGTTAAGATGGCACTTTCCTCTGTAAATAATCCCTGCTTTTTCCTCTCCTCCTCACTATTTGCTGCAGTTCTAGTTTCATGATCATGAGTGACTTGAGCGTTGATCTCTTCAATGACAACTGTTGTTTTAGGTGCTCGAGCTCGAGGTATATTTAAAATATCGAAGAATTTTTTATCGTGGTGATCAATAGGAACCAGAGCTTTATCAAACTTATATCTTATTCTTGAAACAATAACATAATCCTTCGCCATTAGTGTTACCCTATGAGAATGAGCAGCACATAAGTAGGCATCATTCATAAAATCAATAGCAAAGTCCTCTGTAGCTTCTTGCAGGCATAGCAGTGCTTGAGTTTGCCACCTCACATTGACAAAGGATGAGGTCTTCATCAAAGAACAGAGGTTGGCTGAGATCTGCTTGACAACTCTCATAAATGGAAGTCTTGGGATCAACAATCCCACAGACTTTTGAGCTCTTCTAATTTCCCTCAAGGACTTTACATGGTACTTGACCCTTTTTTTTGAAGGCTTGTCTGGCACATTGGCTTGAACCTTCTGGGAATTTTGCTCCTGGACATTTTCCCCTTGGGCATTTTTGTCCTGACCCTCAGGGTACAACTTCCTTGCTGTCTTTTTGGTTCTAGCCATACTCTGCAAAAAATCAGTCTTTAGGCAAGGAATTAGGAAAAGTGGAATATTACTCTCAAAATACTATGATCACTGACTCTTTCCACTGTCAAAACTTACTCTCAAAAAGCTATGATCAATGACTCTTTCCACTATCAGAGGCACGACCGATGCAAGCGATAACAGTCATCCGGAAATGCCCGGATGTCCCTGATCGCTTGCATCAGTCGTCTTTAAATTAATCATCAAATATCAATAAATAATATCTTACAATGCAAAATACTCAATTATCACTAAGAAAAAGATAATTGGAAAACTATAATCAATGACTCTTTCCACTATCAGAGGCATGACCGATGCAAGCGATAGCAGTCATCCGAAAATGCCCGGATGTCCCTGATCGCTTGCATCGGTCGTCTTCAAATTTATCATCAAATATCAATGAAATATATCTTACAATTCAAAATACTCAATTATCACTAAGAAAAAGATAATTGGAAAACTATAATGAATGACTCTTTCCACTATCAAAGGCACGACCGATGCAAGCAATAGCAGTCATTCAGAAATGCTCATATGTCCCTGATCGCTTGCATCGGTCGTCTTTAAATTTATCATCAAATATCAATAAAATATATCTTACAATGCAAAATACTCAATTACCACTTAGAAAAGGATAATTGGAAAACTATAATCAATGACTCGTTCCACTATAAGAGACACGACGGATCCAAGCGATAAGAGTTATCCGTAAATGCCCGGACGTCCCTCATCGCTTGCATCGGTCGTCCCTTAATTCATCATCATATTTCAATAAATAGTAGTTAAAATAAAGGTAACAATGCGTTATACTCAAGCATAGCAAAGGAAACCAAAATTTGCAAGCTATGATCAAGGACTCGATGATATTAAAAAACATGACCGATCCAAGCGATTAGGGTTATCCAAAAATCTCAGATGTCCCTAATCGCTTGCATCGGTCGTGTCCACATTACCTTACGTAGAGAGCGCTCTCTATAGAAATTGTGAAGTAGCCTAAAAACGTGGTGGCAATGGAACCTCGACGCTTGGCAAGTGTTGACAGAAAAAAATGAAGGAAATGAATAGGGAAGCTTAAATAGGTCCCAAAACTGAGTTGATCATTGTGCCACGTGGCATGCCCCGATTGGTCCACGTCAGATACCCGTTGCGAATTCCAATGTCTTTTGCCACGTGGCATGATTTGATTGATCCACATCATCTATCCGTTGCATCGGGGAACGTACACTTTACCACGTGGCACTCTATGATTGGTCCACCTCATTCGACCGTTTCTTCCCTCCTCGCCTATAGAAAGCTACTTCCTTCACAAACTCAAACTTTCAACCTTCAGAGAACTTGTCTCACTAGCGACACGACCGATCCAAGCGATAAGAGTCATCCGTAAATGCCCGGATGTCACTCATCGCTTGCATCGGTCGTCCCTGAATTCATCATCATATTTCAATAAATAGAAGTTAAAATAAAGGTAACAATGCATTATACTCAAGCAACACAAAAGAAACCAAAATTTGCAAGGTATGATCAAGGACTCGATGCTATTTAAAAAACATGACTGATCCAAGTGATTAGGGTTATCCAAAAATTTCGGATGTCCCTAATCGCTTGCATCGGTCGTGTCCACATTACCTTACGGAGAGAGCACTCTCTATAGAAATTGTGAAGTAGCCAAAAAACTTGGTGGCAATGGAACCTCCACGCTTGGCAAGTGTTGACAAAAAAAAAAGAAGCAAATGAATAGGGAAGCTTAAATAGGTCCCAAAACTGAGTTGACCATTGTGCCACGTGGCATGCCCCGATTGGTCCACGTCAGATACCCGTTGCGAATTCCAACATCTTTTTCCACGTGGCATGATTTGATTGATCCACGTCATCTATCCGTTGCATCGGGCAACGTACACTTTGCCACGTGGCACTCTGTGATTGGTCCACCTCATTGGACCGTTTCTTCCCTCCTCGCCTATAAATACCTATTTCTTCACAAACTCAAACTTTCAACCTTCAGAGAATTTGTCTCACCTACATGTGTATTTTTCTTTCGTTGCCGACACGACCGATACAAGCGGTTTTCGCCGTTTGACCTACGTTGACTCGCTCTAGTCGCTTGCATCGGTTGTGTTCTCCTAATAGACATACAAGAGAAGCTGCAGCTTAGATGGAGGGAATGAATGAGATCCTTAGTGTCTCTCCATCAGAGAAACTTCTTGATTTCATGGTTCAAGAGGGTTTAAGTGTAGATTATTTTCCTGATGCAATGACCATATTCAACCCCGAAATTGATTTTGAAAAACTCTTAGCGAACTCGAAAAGTTTTCTTAAGGATGAGTGGGAGATTTTCTTGGGGTTGGTCAATGGGAGGATCCTTTCTATTTCTCAGAAAACCTATGTCCATCCTCACATGTTTGGGAAGGATCCAATAGATAGAGCTAAAATCACAAGAAAATGCAAAAGGATATCCCCTTTGCCAGGGAAGCTTGATTTATGCCCAGAGCATGAAAACGACTGCTGCTTGCTCCCTTTAAACATTGCTTTCTTGATATGGCTTGATCATATCTCAGTTGAAAGGGAGGAAAATGTTCATGATGAAGACGAGCCTTGCTTAGAGCTCGCACTTGAGGCTAGCTCAAAAACTATGAAAGGTGTCATGGAGATTGTTGAGGAGATCAATCTCCAAGCAAAAGAAGAGCAGGTCAAAGATTTTGATGTGGCCACTTTTAAAGCAGAGACTGCAATAAGGGAGCCAACTGAAGAAGTTCAAGTGTCTGAGAAGTCCCTACTTCTCCCAAATCTACCTTTTTACTTTATCTCTGGGAAAGACTTCATACCTCTATTTTACATTCAGGAACTTTTCAATCTAAGGGAGGACTACTGTCTTGCAGCTATAGCTGAGGTAGAAGAAGTTGCAAGGAGATTCATCAATAAGAAAGGAGAAAGAAGAGAGGAATTTTTGCATCTTGATTTGGATTTGTCTAATGAAGAATTCAAAGATTCATCACAAGCTCTTTCAAAATGCTTTGAGAAAGCTATCTCAGAGAAGCCAAAACTTGCTGATGAAGAGTTTGATGAGCATTAGAAGCAACTTGGAATATACTCGTTTGGACGCGGCTATTCATTCTTGGATGTCGCTGAGGACAAAGGAACAATTTGTATTGACTCAAAAGAGCTCATTGAGGAGGAAGATGAGGTCAAGGTATGTTGTTTGATATATTCTATCAATTAAAGTTTTTGTCTGAGATCTCCATTTTTAAGTGAGAAAATGACCACGACCGATGCAAGCGATACAACCTAACGGATAATCTCCGTTGGGCCTTATCACTTGTATCGGTCGTGTTCGGACTTGAAGAGGAAGATGAGGTCAAGTATGTAGTAAAGTATATTCTCATGATTTAAAGGCAAAGGAGATGAGATGGGCTTGATGCAAAATCTCTATCTTGTGTCAGTTTGTCCAAGTTCTCTATTAGAAGTGTCAGAAGTCAATCACGACCCATGCAAGCGACAAGGCCCATCAGATATTTTCCGTCGAGCCTCATCGCTTGCATCGGTCGTCTTTGGACTTGAGGAAGATGACATCAAGGTATACAGTTAACTATATTCTCAAGAACTTTAGGTTAAGGATATGAGATGGGACCAATGCAAAATCTCTTTCTTGTATCAGATTTGTCCAAGTTCTCCATTCGAAGTGTCAGAAATGGATCACGGCCGATGCAAGCGATTAGGCCCATCAGATATTTTCCGCTGGGCCTTATCGCTTGTATCGGTCGTGTCTAGGAGTTGCATGCAGCAATGATAATACATGTCTTGCTTGTGGGAATTCCCCTCATTTATCAAACATTAGATGTTTCTAGGCAGTTTGCAAATAGATATTGATGACGACCGATGCAAGCGATAACGACAATCTGAATTTCTCTGAAGACCCTTATCGCTTGCATCAGTTGTGTCTCTTGCTTTTCTTTCTAATAGTTTCAAGTTACTTCACATGTTTCCTAAAGTGTGCTTGCACTTCATCTAACCATGTTTTTCATTTTTATCACAGTTAACTTTATTGGATGAAGACAATTACCTTGGCAGGGGCAAGGGAACAAGAAAAGCCTTAGAAGAGAAAGGAAAAGCAAAGGTGGATATTCATTCTATTATCCACTATCTTCCAAAGTTGAACCCAGACACTTTTTGTGTTATTCACAAGCACTATAGTGAGGAGCCAGACTTTGCATTGTTCTGCTTGAGGACTCTATCAAAATACATGGGTTTTACTCCAATACCCTTTAATGCTTTCAGAGTTTTACTGCTTGAAAGAGCAACTGCATTCAGAATTTTTGGATATGCCCCAGGACTCAATGCTTCAAGGGCAGGGTACTTTCTTTGTTATTCAAGCTATGCAATGGCTGTAGGGGTGTCAGATTTAAAAAGCATTGCTAGATACAGGAGAAAAGAGTTCCTGAGATATAGAGGTGATTTGCCAGAGCCAAGCTCTTTAAAAAGGCTCAAGGAATGACTTGAGTTTTTCAAATTCTATATCTCAACAAATGTACATATACAGAAATTGCCCAATGTGATATAAGACATTGCAAATTTTTTTGGTGTAATTGTTATTGATTCTCTGGTCAAAGTCATCTGATGGTAGTAGACATATTTCTTTTCAAAGCATAATACATCATGAAATGTACATACATGACATCTTTGATTTCTCAAAGAAATAAAAGACATTGCAAATATTAAAGCTCTGTTTGAAATGTGGTCTTTTTTAGTTTGTGATATTGATACATGATTTGTCTGGAGATAGCCATATCCTTCTGATTATATTTGGCATGAGGTCCTTTGTAATTGTCTTCTAAAGAACCAATCAAAAAGCTCTCTGAAGGCATTGCTCTTTGTTACTCCTCCTCCTTTCCTTGTACACCTAAAGAAGCTTGTCCTTGCTTGATAATGAGATTTTTCCATGCCTTGGGTGTTCCACATGGCAAGTGGTTCTTTTTCTGCAAAGAATGCACCATGCACAAGAAGAATATGCTGGAAAGCAGAAGAATTTCATTAGATCTTTATTTCAATTAAAAATAAATAAATTGAATAAAATATCTTTAGAGCTCACCAAGTAGTATGTTATGTCTTTGGCACCCCATGCCTCTATGATGGTTTCTATAAGCTCTGTGGTCGCCTTTCTGAAATCTGTCATATAACTTTTTGATGTTACCTGCTACCTCATGATCTTTAAAAGATTATCTAGTTTGACCCACACCTCCATTCTCTTTTTTGCTATTTCTGGTTTGCTTTTTACATTAGTCGTGACCTCACAAAATGTTTTCCATGAATTCCACATGGCATTAAGTTGTTTGCCATCATGGTTGCTGAAGAATCTCCTTGCTTTTGCACCTCCCATTGAGACATCTTGTAAAACATCACCTGTATTTTGTGAAAGCTTTGGATCTTTTCTTAGATGAACATCACCACCATGAAACCCCATTTCTGAAAGAAGACATTCACATTTTTTTATGCATTCATCTACAAGAGTTGTAGGCTTGATAGAATATGCATAATCCAAGTGAAGACGGACCAACTTGTCAATGATTCTTAACTCTGCATGTAGTGTACATATGTGTACATTTGTCAATGCTATTGGAAGTATGGGATCCCAAATCATTGAAGAAGATGAGTAGTTACGAAGAATAACATTTTTTCTAGAAGGAGCCTCTTCACTCTCAGCTCTAGTAATCCATCCATTTGTGCTTGGGCTTTGCATGCAGTACAAGCAAGGGTATTTAGAATTTGCTCCCCCACTTATACCAAACATGCATTTGAGTGTCTTTAGGTCTCCACTCAAATGCCACTCAACTTGAAAGTTTCCGTAGTCTTTGACATTCAACAATTCTCCTGCATGATGCCCTTGGATAACATTTGGAATGTTTGTCTGTGAGAATAACCATTTAAGTGTTTTATGGCTCTCAGATGGAACTTGAGCATAGCCAACCCACCATAACTCCATTTCTGATTGTACTTTGAGAGATGGAGTATCCAATTTCCCAAGGCTATAGTCCAAAGCTTTGTTCATCAGTGCAATGCTTATTCTCTCCATCTTTTGATGTTTTTTAAGCTCAGCTTCATCAATTTTGATTACAAATTTCAATAGACCAGAACATTCATGCTCTTTTATATTATAGAACTGAACCATGTATGTTTGAAGTTTTATAACATCTATCCATATGTTGTTAAATGCATTGTAAGTGAAATGTAACTTTTGTTCTCCTACTTCGTAAGGCATGTTACCGTGAATATGTTTATATTCACCAAATACTGATGTGATCTTCTTATTCAAGCAGAGCCGAAACTTTCCTACATGATGGGGTCTAGGCAAACCAAAACTTCTAACTTTGTTAAATTTTAAAAATTCACACCAAACTTTTGAAATTGCTCTATAACCTTCCCTACTCACTCCGACACTATCACAAATATTTTGAATTTTAGATGGTTCTAGTAAAAGATTCATTTCTGTCATGAGTTTTTGAAAAACAAAGCGTTTCAAGCATGTATTTTCATTTAGTTTCAATAGTCTTAAAACATCGTTTTGACTCAAAATTTCATTACAGAAATGTATGCGCTCAAAACTGCTCGACATATTGAAACCTAGCACATTTGTCACATGATCTCTAACAATTTTCATTCTTTTCTTTTTCTGGCCAGATTTTTCAGTCAAATCTAAAAAAGGTTTTACTTGTTTTGACCGCATTCTCAAACCTATAGGAGTTTCTTTCATTTTTTTAAAAGACTCTAACTGAGAAGATAAAGTGGATAATTTGTTTTCTAGCTCCCTCATATGTAAATTCTTCTGGTGTAGTCTGTTTTGTAAATAGTTTATGTATTGTACATAATTCCTTGAAATATCCCAGAGCCTTGAACAATAGCCTCGTAAACCATCCTCACCATCTCCCACAAATCTAATCAGATCATGAAGATTATGAAAAGGGGGGTACCTTCCAGTTTGTGGATCAATTGGATAAACAGATCCATCTGTCCATATGTCGATATGTTTCTTGCCTTCCTTTCGCAATCCATCCACTTCAAGAGGATGAAGAGCCCTTCGAAATACGTTTCTTGTCGTCGCATACTCCTGACTAACTGCAATGTTGATATGGAACTTTTTACAATGATTTCGATTGTTTGAAAGCTCAGCGAGAGTATTTGGGTTAACGTTCTCCATGGTCTGCTATGAAAAATGACCAGCAAGTGTCTAAAATGACGTGAAAGGGAGAAACAGGCTTGCTATGAAAACTAGAGAAAAAAAGCGCAAAACGTCATCAGCACACATTATATAGGTCCGTGAACAAGAGGAAAATTCAACTTTTGAGGCGTAAGATATCACACAAACTTCGAGGCATAAGATATCACACAAACTTTTCATGATTATATGATACGAGTTTCTCTCTCTTCAAAATTTGCGTAAGATACGTTTTAAATGAACTTACACGGAATTTTTGAAAGGATTTGACAACTTTAATCCCGATTAAGCACAACTAATTGAAATCCTTACACGTCCCTTTTTGGGCCGTTTTTCGCCCTAATGTCCAGGATCATCACATGTTGATCTTGATATCTGAACACTCCCCCTTAAGCTCAACATCATGTCCTATAATCCAAGCATATTCCGAAACTTCTTCAGCTTCTCTGCTCCAAGTGCTTTAGTGCAAATATTAGCAACGTACTCATCTGTTCTAACATAAAGAAGATCAATATCACCTACTTATACCTTCTCTTTGCTAAAGTGATAATGTACCTCAATATGCTTTGTTCTACCATGAAAAATAGGGTTCCATGCTAACTATATGCTGCCAAGATTACCACAATAAATGGTGATACGATTTCACAATTCCACACCTAAATATGCAAGTAACATCTCTAGCCATGATGCCTCACATGCTGCCATTGTAGCACCTCTATACTCAGCCTCTGCACTCGACAAAGCAATAGTGGGTTGCTTCTTACTACTCCATGTAATAGCTACACTCCCAAGTGAGAATAGAAAGCCACTAGTAGAATCTCCATCAATGTCTTCAAAACCTTTAAATGTTTTACTACCAACAGAAACCTTTTCTTTACCTTTTTTTGATGTAGTTGATGAATTTTTTGGACTAAAATTTCCATGCAATCTTCCACTCCATGCATTTGAGTTGGAACTATTGCTTGGTGATGCATTTGGTCCACACAAAACTTGGGATTCTGCACTTGATTTTTTAGCATTTTCTTTGTCATTTGATTCAAGATTAAGTCCATCTTTGGCATCTACATAGAAGCTTGACATTTCATCAAACACCATATCTGTGCTTACCTTCCCCTATACTGTGACTAGGTTATAACATTTATATCCCTTTTGCTCAAGGAACTACCCAATGAAGATGCATTTTTCTGCCTTTGGATCAAGCTTCATCCTCAACTCATCTGGAACATGTACATATGTAATACAGCCAAATACTTTCATATGTGATAAGTTTGGCTTTTTACCTATAAACTTCTCTTCAAGTGTAACTTGATGTATAATAGCAGTTGGAGTTTTGTTCATGATGTATACAACAGTATTCACAACTTCTATTCAGCAATGCCATTTTGTTGTGGTGTGTACCTGCATGGAAAGTGACATCAAATTCCATGACTTTTAAGTATGTTCATCAATGAAAGTAACATAAAACCTACAACCACCCATAGATGTGGTCTTTGCAGGACCCCAAACATCTATACATACTAGTTCTAGCACATTCTCACGAACATGCTTATCATCTGGAAATGATGCTCTTGAATTCTTACCAAATTGGCATGTTGCACATACCTTTTGCATCTCAGCAACCTTGAAATTGGGTAGTCCATTTACAATCACCTTTGACTGCATCAATTTCAGCCTCTGCAAATTTGCATGTCCAATTCGTTTGTGCCAGATCTCTATATCAGCAATAACTCCTACACCTTTTGCAAACATGGCTACATTCATTTCAGGTATTTTCACATTTAAGGTGAACATTCTATCCACTTTGTTTCCTTTGGCAATCAACATTCCATCCTCTTTGTACTCTTCTACATATAACCCATTAGCATTGAGTCTGACTTGTAATCATTGCTCAACCATTTATCCAACAAGAACGAGATTCTTTGCTATATTTGAAACATGTCGCACATCACCAAGATGTTTTACCTGCCCGTCCTCCATGGATAGTGTTATTTTTCTTATATGCTCGATAGGATGTGATGTGTCATCTCCTGTTTCAACATTTCCAGGAACTAGCAATTTTTGCAAACTACTAAACAATTCCACATGACTGGTCATGTGATTTGAAGCACCTGAATCAACATTCTAGACATTACTGTTCGATTTCAAAACATCAATAGACATCGTATTCATCATATGATGTTAAACCATGAGCAGCTTCTCAGAATCATTTGCACTTATGGATGCATAGTTGTTTTGCTGCCTTCTATCATTTTGATTCTTCAACTAGTAATCATGTTCAAAATTTCGAGGTTTACCACAATTCTAGCATCCTGTACTATCATTACCTGGATCATTTCTTTGGAAATTTCTATGGCTTCTTTGGCTCCCCTTGCCTCGAAATTGTCCTCTACCTCATGCATGATTCTGATGTTGACCTTGGTCTTGGTTACTGTTTCCTCTTCCACTTTCAAAACCTCTTCCTCTGCCTCTTCCTCTACTAGAGTAGAATACCTTCTTCGAACTAGATTTTCTTTGGGAGTTTGAGTCCTCACCAAGATTGTTTTCTTCAATAATCAACATGGATAGCAGATTAGCAAATATTTTCCCTGGTCTGTATAGAAGGTTTGAACTGCCTATATTCAACTCCTAAACCACGAAGGCACACTTCCACCTTATCGTCATCATCATCTACATTCATGCAAATAGATGCAAGTGACTCACATATGCTTTTGCTTTTCAAGGTATAGTCAATTATCAACATGCCCTTTTTCTCTAGTGTATGCAGCTCACCCTTGAGTTGCAATTTTCGTGCCTTTGTATTGCTCTCATACAATGTGACCAAATTGTTCCAAGCCTCTTTCGGATTTTTGGCATCTTCTATGTGCCCAATCATGCTATCCTATATGCTAACAGATAGCCAATACATTACCTTTCGTGTTCCTTGATTCCATTATTCTTATGATGTTAACTGGCCTGCAATTTGATTCCTCTCGAGTAATTGCGAAGCATTTTCGTTCTCTCTTTTGATATACTTCTAGTAGCCTTTTCCCATCAAGAAATTCATCATCTTGAATGTCCAAGCATGGAACTTTGCTTGAAAATTTTCATCTTTATGGGATTGATTTCCTTCTCAACATTGCGTGGACAAAAATTTTAAAATTAAGAATCAATTTTGTTCTCTCAATTGATCATCATAATGTTATGACAAGCAATCCAAGTTCCTTATCAAGTCTCTTTTTTGAATTGCTTTACTCTCCATCAATGTCTTCAGAATTTGCAAATGTTTTATTATTAGCTCAAACCTTTCCTTTATCTTTCTTGTATGTGGTCAATGAATTTCTTGGACTAAAGTTTACATTAAATCTTTCACTCCACTGGTTTGAGTTGGAATGATCACTAGGTGACATATCAGGCCCACTCAGAACTTGAGATTCAGCACTTGAGTTTCCAACATTTCCTTTGTCATTTGAGTCAAGACTAAGTCATCCTCAAATGAAGTAGAACATGTACATATGCAATACAATCAATTACTTTTATATGTGATAAGTTTCACTCTTTGCCTCTAAACTTCTCTTCAAGTGTAACTTGATATATAATAGCAATCAAAGCTCATTCATAATGTATATAGCAATGTGCAGAGCTTCTGAGGCATATATTTTTCAGCCATCAAGGATCTTCCTATTATCACAATATGTCTTATTTTTCTTTCAACAATGCCATTTTGTTGTGGTGTATATGTGCATGAAAAATGCCTTGGAATGCCATTACTTTTTACAAAACTAATGAATTTATTTGATATGTATTCATGTCATCCATCATATCTTAATGTCTGAATATACTTTCTTGTCTACTTTTCCACCATAGCCTTGAAATTCTTGAAGTGGGTAAACACCTTACTCTTCTCCTTCATCAAGTATACCCATACTTTCCATGTATGGTCATCAACAAAAGTGACATAAAACCTATAAACTCCCATACATGTAGCTTTTGCAAGATCCCAAACATGCATATGTACTATTTCTAACACATTCTCACTTACATGCTTGTCATCTAAAAATGATGCGCTTAACTGTCGACCAAACTAACGTGCTCCACATACCTTCTAGATCTCTACAACCTTGAAATTTTGTAGTCCAGTGAGAAGCTCCTTTGATTGCATCAAATTCAGCCTCTAAAATTTGCGTGTCCGATTCGTTTGTGCCAAATCTCTATGTCAACAACAACACCTACACCTTTTGCAAACATGGTTGCATTCATTTCACGAATTTTGAAATTCAAGGTGAACATTCTACCCACTTTTTCCTTTTGGCAATCAACTTCCATTCTATTAGTACTCTTCTACATAAAAAGCATCAACATTGAACTTGACTTGTAATCCTTGATCAAACATTTGTCCAATAGAAACTAGGTTCTCTGTTATAAGGAGAACATGCAATACCTTAGTGACATGCTTTACCTTCCCATCCTCCATGGATAGTGCACTGTTCTTTATATGCTCAGTAGGATGTGATGTATCATCACCTGTTTCAAAAATTCTTGGAAGATTTTTTTTTGAAAAGTGCTTAACCATTCTTCATGGATGGTCATGTGTTTCGAAACAAGTGAATCAACATACTGGAAATTTCCATTTGATTTTGAAACATCAGTAGCCATTGTATGCATCATGCGATGTTGGACCATGAGCAAATCCTCGGAATAATTTGCACTTATGGATGCATAGTTGTTTTTTTCTTCATCTCTTTGGAAATTTATGGGGCCTCTTTGGCTCCCCCTACCTCGAAACTATCTTCTACTTCATGCATTACTCAATTGTTGACCTTCTTCTTGGTTATTGTTTCCTCTTCCACTTTCAAAGCCTCTACCTCACCCTCTTCATTCACCAAAGTAGAATACTTGCTCAGAACTAGATTTTCCTTGGGACTTTAATTCTTCATCGAGGTTCTTTTCTTTAATTATTAGCATGGACATTGGATCAACAAAATTCATAATATTCTCCCTAGTTTGAATGGAAGTTTTGAACGACTTGTATGTAGCTCCTAAACCACAAAGGCACACTTCAACCTTATCATCATCATCATCATCATCACCTACATTGATGGAAACAGACGCAAGCGACTCACATATGCTTTTAAGTTTTAAGGTTTGGTCACTTACTCTCATGATATTTTTCTCAAGTGTATACAACTCATTCTTGAGTTCCAATTATTTGAATTTGTATTGGTGTTATACAATGTGACCAAATGGTTCCCGCCTATTTTGCATTTTGGCATCTTGTATGTGCCCATCCATGGTATCCTGTATGTTAAGACACAACAAACACATTTCCTTCCATGCTCCTTGATAATGCTCTTCATATCCTCCTAACTCATCCGCAATTTGACTCCTGTCTAGTAATCGTGGAGGGTTTTCATTCTCTCCTTCCATGTACTTCAAGTAGTCTGCAGCAGTTTACAATATCGCAAAAACACTACAAGCAGTACCTCTGCTTGAACACTGTCACACTATGACTTGATAGTTTGATCTCAGAAAAACACAATTTGCATTTATCAAAAGTACACAAAATTGCTTGAAATTCTAGATGTGAAATATGTAGAAGATGCCAAACAAAATGCAAGTTACATTTTTGCAAACTAACATCTTTTTTTCATGGGCCCCACCTTGCAGGTTCAAAACAGAGTTTTAGATGCATCGTAAACTTAAATCTGACCAAAATGGATGACCCTAAAGAGAGATTTTTCAAAAATATTTTGATGCCTTCTACATTCATAGCAAATTTCGTAGCAATCAGAGATTGTTTGTGAAGCATGCATTCTCCATGCCTTCTCATGGAATCTTCATTGCCGGCCTTCTTCATGAGCTCTCTACAACCACACTATCTCTGTTACCATGTCAGTAGAAAGGAGATAAGAAAGAGATCTCTCACACACTCTCACATACAAAGAGATGAGCACACACATATTAAGGCAAGAAAGAATGATCTTCTTCTACTTCTTCTATTACATAAAGAGAATATACAAGAATGACCTAATACCCTAAATTTGTCTGTGAATGAGTGAGCTAAAAAGAAACAAATGTGCCATCAGTCTCAGGAGATAAAATCTTCTAAAGCTCAATAAGAGTGTCCCTCTTATATATTGGTGTAAGTACTATACATATCAGAGAGATGAAAAGGTGGTTCATGTCATCCTTGATCGTCACATGTTGAGCTTGATATCATGTCACTTACCAATATCATATCACTTCTTTTGAATCACCCAGATGATGACAAGTAGGTTGCCTCTCTTTCACACCACCCATGTTGGAACATCAAGCTTGCATTATGCTTGAGGTGGATATGCTCTTCATAAAATCCATCATTTGGATGGTATGGCACCATCTACCCATATATGTACCTTGAAGAATAGCACTTATGTGCACATTATTTTTTTGTATTTGTACATTAAGTAGATGTCAATTTGAAGCAATACAAATACTCTTTGATTATAGCTTGGTGCTACTTCAATTCTCTGCTCCTTCAACATTCTTTCGTGTCGAAGGAATTGGCAGCGAAATTGGAAGAGATGAGTTTGATGGTGCAAGCTAAGGACGTGGCATTATAGGAATTAAACAGGCAGCTTTAAGTAGCTATGAAGGAGTTGGAGAAGGGAAGGGAGAGGGAGGCTACCTTGCTGAGGAGAGCTGAGATAGCAGAAGCAGGACAAGAGGCGCTGGCATCGCAACTCTGGCATCTCGAGGGGCAGGCGCACTCCAGAATTAGGGAAGTCGAGAAAGCCAGCCGAAGAAGGGTCGAAGAACTTGAAACGAAACTGAAAATGTCAGAAACGGACGCAAGCACTCGGTGCGGGGCGCTGCAGGCGCAAGCGGAGGAGAGTAAGGCCAGGGAAGCGGCGCTTCTGAAACGGCTTCAAGCAGCCACGCACGCTGAAGAGACATTGGCATCACGTGTTGCTGGACTGGAGGCGGAGGGGTACGGCTTCATGGCTACATCGAGGGTAATATGCGAGGATGGGCGAAAGCCCGAGAGTGCCAGAGAAGTTTCGAGACCCGAGGAGGGCAGGCTGATCGAGGCTAGTCGAGAGGGAACACTACGCAGACAAAGGGACGTTCAAAGGGAGGAGAATATGGAAACAGCGACCTTGAGAGTGGGAGAACCCAATTACGAGGAGAAGGAACCTATCAGAAAGTTTGCTGTGCAGCGACTCCTCGTCAAGCAGGAGCAGCAGGAGGGGGGGAAGGAGGCTGTAGTACAGAAGTTGCCGTCCCTAGCACAGCTGGATGCATGGCCCGCATCGTCTCTGATTAGCGGCCTCGCGTAGGGGTCAAGCAGTGCCGCTGTGTTCTCGTTCCGTTCTATGTTCTGGAAGGCAGAATCTGAATCAATAGTTTGCCATATGACATATAACTTCTCTTTCTGTTATATCAGAGCAAAGCTCATGGAATGATCAATTTTCCCAAATCGAGTTTTAATTTGCGTCTGTAAATCTTCACATAGACATTGAAATGAACATTAGCAGCGATTGTCAGGGCAGAAGCCTTTTGTTGCTAAATTCATGACAACTTCCATTGCCATTGCAACCCAGATCTCTCTGATTTATCACTGCCGATCAAATAAATTGCTTGTAATATATTTAAACTTTTTTGTCGGTGCCACAGAGGTTGCCGAGCTATGAATGACGCTTCTTTACTGAGTTCAAGTAGGCAACACAGATCTGAGGTAGTAGCATAATTTTGCGCTTGAGCCTATAACACCTTTCTTTGATGCTGTAATTCATTTCAATCTCTGATTTAGCTTTCTGCGCGAGATCTTTCCCATCAACATCTTATCAGCATTGAGCTTATCTGCTGGGCTGTCAATGCCGACACATATAATGTCTTATTTTTAGTTGGAGTGCTTTTCATCTCAGATGATCTGCTATCGTGGCTAAGATACAGGAGTCTGTAGATATGTGTACGACAAGCATAGTCCTTGTGAAATGGCAGAGAGAACGAAAACAAGAATACGAAAACTTTCGTGTTCCACGCGCAATATTGTGTGATCAATCTAATGTTTCCTCTTCTTACCCAATTGAACTTAGCTTAGGTTGTGCTTTTTCTGTGCCCACTCTCTTTAAGTGTGTGAGGAAAGTTAGGTTCATTAGGAAGATGTTTACTGGAAGGTTAGGAAGATATGTGCTGGAGCTTTGGACCAAATGTGTATATTGCCCAGATAGAATTTCTTCATGTGTAGATTTGGATAAGGTCTCAACAATAAAGAATGTTTCTTTTTTTCTTCCTGCTCTCTTGACCATATGAGTGGGCATAATTGGTAAGCTACATGGTAATAGCTAGCCAATAGCTGTATGAACAAAAATATGAGGATCGGATAGCCCATTAACATCTTTTTGGATCCATTTCTTATTAACACGTGTGGTCGAAAATCCACAACAATGGGATAAAAAGCCAATGCCTACCCACAAAAGTCTTTGAGTGATATGCTTATTTCCATATAAGTAATTTCTGAATAAGCAATTCAGCGGAGTGGGCCACTCTATAAGCTTTATACAATCATATAAGAACACAATGACTGTTGAAAATCCACAATAATGCCTACCCACAAAAGTCTTTTGAGTGATATGCACATTTCCATAAAAATAATTTCTGGATACGCAATTCAATGGAGTAGGCCCCTCTTTAAGCTTATTGGCAATCACACTGACCACTCTTCAAGCTCATTGGCAATCACATTGAGCACTGTTGTGACATAAGCTTCATAGCTTATACAAATATATAAGAACACATTGAGCACTGGTGTGACATAAGCTTCATAAAGTATGTTTGAATAACCTGAAAGTCTGAAGTACACCTATCCATATAGATGTCACCCTCTCCGCATTATTGACCAATTCCTTTCGGCTTTTGTGTGAAATGTCTTTTTATGCTTTCGATCACCAAGCCATCATGTATAGAAGTATGTGCGCATACAGACTCTCTCTCTCTCTCTCTCTCTCTCTCTCTCTCTCTTTTCTGTTGGGATTGACTTTTATGAACCTGGCAATGATGATGCCCTACTATTTAGCGATGATAAGCACATGTTTGTCTAGTTGTAGGAGAATCTTCTCCAAACTTTGAGTGCGATGTGGTTGATGTGATTGTAATGCTGATAGCATGCGTATGACACACCATTTTCCTAATGAGATTATCCGTTCCTTGCTTATCATGGATTTCTTGTTTTTTAAGCAAGTTGGATCATTGAGATCTTTTAGATTAGTTTGAATTAATCTGAAAGTATATCGAAAGGTAAGCATAGTCTGAAAGTATATAGAAAGGTAGGCATAACACCCATGAGATCTTCCAAATCCCACAAAACATGGGAGGCCTCTCAACTACTAGGATAGAGAGTACAAAAGCTCACTAAGATAGACACTAGTAAGAGATAGACACTAGAAAGAGATGGCCCTAAATTCAGACGAAAAAATTAGTTTCAAACTAGGTCTTCTCTATACACATGCACTCATAATTGATTAATTGGTTAATGTTTTAGTGGTGTACTTAATTCGGGTGAATATACACTATAGAGTTGAACTGAAATAGTTTTGTAAGCACACTTAGTAGCTCCCTCTATTTTTTTCTTAAAAAAACTTTAAAGTTCGGTGTTCCACATATTCCTCTTAATAAGTTTGAAATTTGGGAAACAGCATAGACAGCGCCCAAGACACCATAGAATCCCCTTCATGCAAAAGATCAAAAGCAAATGGATTACACATGAGTGTGACGAAAAACTAAGTAAACTCCTATATATTTTTTTTTTGCTAGAGCTTAGTTCTTCTGCCAAATCCCGGTCGATTGGACAATTGTACTAATTTGTTTTTTTTTTATTATTCATTCAATCCAGAGAGACTAGGCGACGGCCTAGCTTCTTTTTATGAAAAAAAGGGACTCTGCTTTTATCCGTCACATTGAAGGATGCATAGCAAGTCCATCTATGAGATTTGAATCTTCAATTTTTATTCAGAAAATTTTGTTCTTGTATATTTCCTCCGACTTCTCTTATTTATTTATTTGTTTTTCTAGATTTTCAACCTAAATCTAATCTTCCATTTAAGTTGGAAGTGAACAAATCATGCACCGGTTATATGTCAGAATTTGCTAATCTTCCAAGGTTATATGTCAAGATTTGCTATCTTTTAAGCCTTCACCTCCGA
Organism: Ceratopteris richardii; assembly: GCA_020310875.1. Classification (NCBI taxonomy): domain Eukaryota; kingdom Viridiplantae; phylum Streptophyta; class Polypodiopsida; order Polypodiales; family Pteridaceae; genus Ceratopteris; species Ceratopteris richardii. Next base: position 48,471,047 of record CM035417.1, on the reverse strand, counting down.
GACCAGATGGTTAATCTAACTTCTCGAAGAAACCATCGTCATCTCTTAAACAATCATTTTTTTTTTATAGTACAATGAATTGAAAATACACACTCACACACCCAACCTCATAAGGTAGAGGCATCCATCATGAGAGACTCATGGACATCATGTCCTGCCAAGACTTGAACTCAAGAATTCCTCCCATAGCTTTAAGGCATTAGCACTAGGCAATGCTGGCTCTGACAATCTTATCGACTTCAGGATTCTTGAGGCTTGGATTTTCGAATGACGTACAGGGATTCCTCACCGTGCCAAAATCTAGAGAAAAGACACAATCACTTTCTTAAAGCGCGGAAAGCATCAGCTAGATTTTCTTTGTGGCATGCGACAAACGAGCACTGCAGTGCAGTACACATAGCCACATAGTGACTATATTGCATATATGTGTGAGCACATTGACTTCGTTGAAGCCCCACTAACTTGGGGAGGTTTTCCAAGGCATTTGCGCTGATGAGATATCTGGAAGCATTTAGGCAACAGGATGGAGATGAGCACCGTCACTAACAAGGGGCGAAATGAAAAATTCTTTCGTCTCGGAGGAATTCACAGTAAAATTGGAAGAGATGAGTTTGATGGCAGAAGTTGTCAGACATTGATCCACAGGGATTATAATATTGATCCATAGGGATCAGTCCATGTGTGTGAGGGACAATGACGAGCTAGGCAAGGTCCCAAGCTCCGGGGATACCCTAAGGTACTTTGGTAGTAATAGAAACTACTTTAGTAGTAATGGGAACTACTTTGGTAGTAATAGCTAGGAATATGTGTTGCATGATGGCCACATGTTCACACTAGATTATTTCAGAATTGCTATTTTTAAAGTACATCATTGCAATCTTTAGAGTACAAGAGGGTATAAATGGATGGGAGGAAAGTCACACACACATCATTCAAGTGATTTTCAACACTTTGTATCAAAGCATGAGAGATCCTCTTGAGTTTTGACGTGCATGTTTTTTCTGTCAAGGATTACTTCGTCATCTTCTTCGCATGAAATTGAGGAGGTTTTGTGGTGGACCGTCATCTATAGGAGGGGATTTTCTTCATGGTCGTCATTCTGCAACAACTGGAGCAAAAAGGCTTGGGAGGACAGAGAGAGGAGCCCATGGGACTCCCCACTATGTTACCTCCATCGCACATGGCGTCCAAAAAAAAGCTCACCGTCTGAAGCCCGACGCTAGCTAGTTCATCAGAAAGATGACAAGGCGTGTTTAGATGTAGTTTGTTAGAATGAGAGTATCCTCTCTTCTCTTTCTTGTGTTGAAAAGCTACAAAGAGTACCTAGATTTTCCGACACTACCCTTGTTTAGAGCCGCTCACGCGCCAACGAGAGAGAGAAGAAATTTCTATTTCTTTTGCTTTTTTTTTTTTTGTATTGTATTGAGACACTGACAAAGACCCCATAGATATAGCTCAGCGTGCTTGGAACAGCCAATACGGGATTGTATGGACGCACGCGCGTACTCTGAACTCACGAAGCCCTCTTAGAAACTACTTTCGACTTTGTTTGTTGGAGAACGATAACCTAAGTTTGTTCAATTAGCTCATTCTAACTTTTCTTTTAGCCATATGTTAAGCATACCTTCTCCAAATCATGAGCTTTTTGTTGCTATGGAAAGATCTCTTAGACTTCTTTCCAGGGAGTGGCTGTAACCCATAGTTTAGCTTTAGTTTCAATTACCTTTAAAGTTTGGAGTTTTCCCATTCATCCTCAACGACCCTCTTTCAAGCATTGTTTTGAAGCACTATTGGGGAAGACTTGGAAACCTATTCCGACGAAGTGTGGACCATCTTCAGCACCTCCACACACCTGCAAATTATCTTTTGAACCTCAAGATAAGTCTCTTGTCAATTAATATGCATTGTTCTCATTTTGCATCATATTGCATATAGGGCATGCAATTTTGCATAGTATCTAGAGTGTACCCTTAGTTATGACATAGACTCCTATTGTATGGTGCTTGTATTCTTCTTTGCAGGGACAGGTAAGTATTTTCTTGCAGGTTAGCGAGGGGAAAAATATAAATTTGTCAGGGTGAGTAATCCCGTTTTGGTCTACTTGTAGTTATATTGTGCCTGTCGGCATTACAAAATTTGTTAGGCTGTGTAATCCCTTTTGGTCTATTTGTAGATAAATTGTGCTTGCTGGCACCGTTTTCATAGAAATTGCTTGTCGTAATTGTTCCAGTTTTCAAAATTGCACTGTTATGCTCCTGAAATTTTTAGAAAATTAGTATGCATATTCATTCAAGCATATAAAACATACAAAACATTTCTTATTTCTTCATGTTTCATTGAGCAAAGGCTTATAATTTGTTCTTTTCCACTGCCACTTACTTGTTTTGAGTATACATAGAATATCCAAACTATATATTGATCAAGATGAATGATTCATAGCATTTTGATCAACGAATCATATAAGCATATAGATATCTAGTAGATATCACTATTTGGGAAAAAGTAATTCAAGGATGAGCCAAGGGCAGTGTTAAGACAAGGGCAAATGTTGCCAAGGTCATTAGAATGAGGAACTTAATACTTTCACAACTAAGAATTCTAGGATTTCTAGTTACAACCTAGAATAGAGGATAGTTCATCCTCAAAGATTCCATGATCTAGAAGAATGCAAATGGCATTTTGATCAAAACAAATAAAGTCAAGATTTGAAATATGTAAAATAATACACTCAGATAGAGAGGAGAATTTTCAAATAAAAATGAATTACCCTTTTGCAGAAAGGACAAATTATTGAGACAAGTTCTAGTTTTACCAAGGTCCCATAAGTTAGAAATTTAGAGGTAAGAGGTCTCAATGTAAATTGAAACCTTAGAGGAGAACCCTAAGAACACCTACAAGTTTAGGATGCTTATAAATTAAGTATCTAGTTCATAAGTAGTACTTACATAGTTATAAGTTCTAGTGCGTATTTCTATGAACAAAGAAGTTTATTTCACAAGAAGTATAGACTTCATATTTGTGGAATAAAAAAGGTTTACAATGCCATAGTTAGAAATAGTAAAAGACAAGTCATGTAAGAACTTCCTAGAGAGGTTGAGACATCGACTTTAAAGTTACTAGTTCTATAAATAGGAATCATATCTTGATTCTATGATAGTTTAATACAGGTAGATGGAGTAGTTCCATCTATCTATCCATCTTAGAATGAAGAATAGAGATCCTAGGTGGACTAATCTTCATTAAAGAAGCAAGGCAAGTCTGTAGGCCAAGAAATTTAGAATGGTCAATATACACAAAAGGGCAAGGTTTGCACAGACCAAGCAAGGTCTGTGGGTCAAATATTCAAGAATGGTCAAGATATACATAATGACAAGGTTTGCAAAGAGTAAAAAAGGTAAGGTTATAGTGTAAGTCCCTAGCAGGGAGAGGGACAAGGTTATAGAGCCAGGCATGGTTTGCATTTGTTAGACAAGGGAAGGTTGTCTCTAGCAGGGAGTGAATATACAACATTGTAAGGTCTACAAGTAAGAAAGTTCGTTCCGAATGGAAGACAAGTTGAGAAGCAAGTTTGATGTTTCTATTTCTAGTACATTATAAATAGTGACCAAGTAAATTGATCAAGTTTGAGCATGCAAGGAGGTGGCTACTAATCTGTGGAGAACCAGATCTCCAAGAGGCCCGATTGGTAAACGCTACCAACTTGCTTAAAATTGATTGTAAGCTTATTTATTTTCTTTACTTTGTGCATTCATCATGTGGAATGATGGATTCATGGAGTCATGGAAATTCTAGTTGGAATGCTTCAACTCTTTTAGTGAAAGTGAGAGCAGAATTCCAAGAGTTGTTCCTAAAAGAATTACCTTCTAGTTTTCCTCCTTGTAGGAACATAGAGCATCGAATCGAATTGGTATTGGGAGCGACTTGACTACTCGGCCACCATTTTGAATCAATTTGTAGAAGGAGAATGAAGTCCACAAAGTTGTTGATATATCTAGGTAGTGATGTGTGTGAACACATTAGGACCGTCCTGGCACTTTTTTCTCTCTTTAGGAGGTTTCTTTTCCCCTGGCTTGTATATATGACTATTGCCCTAATGGGCTACTTGTCTTTGTACATTCTAGTGGTAATACATTCAGTATTGTGTGTTATGCTCCAAGCTTCTTCTTCTTCCTTGTGCTTTTTGCATGCTTCTGTAGACGTCTAACTCCAACAATTGGTATCAGAGCACGTCGCCACTTCATCTAGGGCGTTGTCTACACCTCTCTAGTCACAGTCTTAGAATCGCACAAAATTTGGTGAGCATACTCAGGCTGTTTCAGAGATCAAAGTAGCTTTGCTGTGTGGTGCAAAAATCACAATCTGAGCTCCTTTCAGCCTCCGAACACACTATCATTGTGCTTGTGCAGGCTATTTTGTCTTTTTGTGCCAAAGATATATACAAGTTTTGGTTCACCATTATAAGCATCTCAAAGTTTGCTACAGGTTTAGCAAAACTCGTCAGGGTAGTTATGTTCAACTTTTTCAAATACATTCCATTTTCTACATCAAGGTATTTTAATCAGTGGCCATGGCTAAAAGCAGTGATGTATTTCGTATCATGGCTATTGAAGATAAGCTGGATGGTACCAATTACCCATTGTGGGCTTATATGATGCATCATGTATTGGTCGCAAAAGGACTATGGAATATTGTCTAGGGTGTTGAAAGACATCCTGTTACACTTGCGAATACAAGTACTGCAAATATAGGTACTGGAGCTGATGGAGATGGTGTCAAAGATGGTGATATTCTACAGATTCCTATTCGTGCTGGGTTTCTGCTACACTTATTATAGAGAAAATTCATAAGGATGGCAGAGATTCCTAGGCACATGCATTGATAGCCTTGTCTATCAAACGTGCCATTATTCCTCACATTTTCCCTTGCAAGATAGCTAAGGATGCTTGGGATACACTTACCACATTGTACCAAGCTAGGAATGAGGCTCGTGTTGCTTACCTCTGAAAACAGTTGGAGAGTGAGCATATGAATGAAGGTGATTCTATGGATAGTTTTCTCACAAAGATCAAGGATTTGAAGGAGAGTGGATTTCTACTGATGAAGTTATACTAGATAGCTCACTTGTGTAGAACGTTCTGAATGGTCTTCCTAACTCATATCAGAGTTTTGCTTCTACTCTTCGTTTGATGATGAAAGGCAATCCAAATGCCATGTCATTTGAAGAGTTAGTTTCTTGTAATAAAGTAAGTCTATGATCCAAGGGTCTGGCCGGTTCAGACAGATCTGAAATCGGACACCGTTTGGTCATCCGTGTGTATGACCAAAGATCTCGAGTTTAGACTTACTAGGAGGTCTTGTGCTCTTGTGAACAAGTGATCCACTTAGCTTAGTGGTTAAGTCTCAAGGATGTGAAGGAGGAGGTCTTGGGTTCAACCCCCATGGGGTACATGGGGAGAGTGTTTTGCCCAAAGAGCTCTAGAGCCTTCTAGAAGCATCCACTTGAGTTAACTCGAGTTAACTGGGACACTTGGCGCACATGTAGTTACATGGCTGACACTTGGATGGTTAGTATCCACCTGCCCAAGAAGGCAGTCCCCTGGAGAGAGCTATATATAGAGGCATTTGGTTGGGAGGAGAGTCATCTCTCAAGCTTGTGGTGGTCGTAATTCTTAGATTGTTGCATTGGTATCAGAGCTCAAGGTTGAGTTTCCATGGTGACCTTGAGAAGTCCATCATCATCTTCATATAGGAGTTCATTATCTTCGGATACGAATTCACTCATCGTTTCTTGACGCCTCTCCCTGCGAGGGCTTATGAGTAACAAAATGTGAGGGATCATCTCTGCCGCTAGCTCGCAGGAGATTCGAACCCAGAACCTCTCATTTGGAGAGTTCTGGCGTATCCAGAAGCCCCATGCGCTCGCGGTACTCAACGTCGAATGGCGCCAATACATGTACAGAATAATTCACGCTAAAGAAGAAGGGGCACAACGCTAAAAGCGCCAAAAACATGATCTCTGCTGTGAGCGATAGGATTCGAACACTCGTCGCCCCGTTCAGAGGTCGCTGCTCTATCCATGAAGCTGTAGGCGGTCGCGGACTGATATTCGACGCCAGTTACTACTGATATGAGTTTCTGGCTGAGAAAGGATTCATCCAGGAGAAAGAAAAAGAGAAAACTATTTATGCAATCAGCCTGCGGGACTCGAACTCAGGCCCTTAGTTTGGGAGGCTGTCCTGATATCCGCAAAGCCAATGGGAATGTCTCTTTACAGCAGGACAGAGTATATAATATTGTTGTTATGATGTTTATTCGGCGCTGAAGAAGACCCGCAGTCGACGGAGCAAAAAATGGGCGTCGAACTCGAAACCTGCATATTGCGATCGATAATTTTCTACAGAGCAAAACAGTAGGGATCGAGCTCACGATCTCTGGACTCCGAAGAATACATTTGACGATGTCGCCGTATGCCAACAGTACACTAGTTTGTTTTCTTATAGTATCATCAATCACTGCTATGTGTAGAAAACAAAAGTAGGGCATCGATCCAGTGACCTCATAGAAGCAGAGTTTTTTCTTCAGCCTCGGGTGCAATCCGACGGATGTCTGACCAGAGAATGTATTTATAGCTAATATTCAGCACAACAGATCTTCAATGGATTAAGCCAAAAGCTGTATCAACAAAGAAAAAGAGTTTGGCGAGAACAATAGAAGCTAAATCCACTTGGATTATTGCTTCTCTTTGGAAAGATGCTTAGACGAGGGTCAAGAGAATGAATAGCTCCTGGCAAGGATCAAGGGATGGACGAAGCTATGATCAAAGCTAAGTATTTTCCAGTTTCTGCTTGGCCTTAATGCTTGATTTATCTTGTTTTCATTATTCTACACTTAATCATAGATGCACATTGAAATAGCCAAGATTTCAATTGATTAAGTCTAGATTAGAATAATGAATTAATCCATTTCTTATTTCAAGCATTAGTTTGCATTAAGGAAAGACTTGATTTCAAAAAGATCCTTGTGCATCAAAGAATGTATTTTGGTTGTTTAAATACAGATTTCCTTTCCATTGAGTAAGTTTTCTATTGCACCTTAAGGGTATTTTTTATATCGTAGTGCATTTAGACAAAGGAAAGGATATACATGCATCAGGATTGCATGACATACATTCTTAGTACAAGGAAAAAATCGTGCATCAAGTTCATGCATGACTATTGTATTATTTTTTGAGCATGCAAAGAACATGCATGCATACGCATGTGAACATATGCTTTTGCATGTAGATACATGCATTTGCATGGAAGAATGGAATGCTGTTTGCAAGTAGATATGAAAATGTACTCTCTTAGTATTTAGCTTACTTTATCAAGCTCGCAGTTTGACATTAGGGAAGACCAAGGACTAGTTAGTTGCAAAGACATACTAGTTCTAGTTTACAACTCAAGTAATTAGTCGATTTCTTCCCAAGTCGATACTCCGCTATCAAAGACAAATACTTAATGATAATTAAGTATGTTAGATGTCTTGCTAGGTATGAGTAAGCACTAAGAGAAAGTTAAGTAATAAATTTCCTTGATGACCAAGAAAATTTAATGACTTGCAACTCTTTTGTGATGTATGATGACTCTAAGTCCTGGATGTACTTAGAAAGTCATGCGGATAAAGCTTTAGTTGATTAGTTATATATTTTATATAACTTCTCAAGCATCCCAAGGTAGGATGAGAGCATCAACTATATTTCCAAAGTTCCATGAGCACTCTTCTATTTAGAAGATTTCGAAAGTTTTAAAGAAGTTTCTTGTGGTTTCAAGATTTATATCTCATGATGAAACCTCGGTAAGTGACTTTTTGAAATAGAGATATGAAATAGTCAAGCCTTCTATTTCATGTGAGATCATTCTCCTACTATGTTCAAGATGAATTTAGTTTTGGGAAGGAAGATGTTCCAAGTAGAGGATCTTAAATGATTCATGAACTCTTCCCAAAAATACACATAAATTCATATTATATGATAGGTCTAAGGAATGATGAAGGCAAAACCTCTTTAGGATATAAATGTTTTGCCAAGATATAAAGGTACCAAGCTTTTATAAATTTTCATTTGATTTCCTCCCAAGGGGTGATGGAAATCAAAAGATTAAACCTCAACATCAATTGATCCTTGATATCAATAAAAGGATGTTAGGTTCTATAGTTGCATCTCTGGTAAATGATGCAACTAGCTAAGCAATCTTTAGGAAATAATATAAGTTCCTAAAGACTTGAAGCAAGTATGAACTTTTCATTTAGGAATAGAAAGTTCCAAGAAATGGATTTTCAATCCATGAACTTCTCCTAAACAAATTATAAAGTTCAAAGTTGTGTTCGCAGTAACATTACTATTGGATCAATCATCAATAGATGCTTGGACTTTAAACATAGTTTTGTTTGGTGAAATATGTTTAAAGGACTCTAGTAACATCTGAAGATTGACCAATAATAATGGGTTTTGTATCAAACTCAAGAATAGAAGTCGATATCACATAAATGAAAGTTCAACTGAAACTTTCATAGTGGCATGGGAAACCATCTCCAAAATGTGATATTTTGTCTCTAGTTTGATACTCAGGAAATGAATACAATTGAATCAGTAAATTTTTTGGATATTATTTGAAAGAATTTCTTTCAAATGTTCTTTTAATATTGCAAAAGATTCCAAGATGAATCATTGAACTGGAAAGCAAAAGATTCCAAGATGAATCATCTGCTTCAAGTTATTGCTTAGTATTACTTGATTCTTGATAGGAATCAAAAAAGTTCTTGAAAGAAAAATCTCCCCCGACGTGAGACTAGCATCTTTCAAGAAAAGTTATAGAGTAGGTAGTTCCCAGTAAATCCCTAGCCACCAGTTTTGGTATTTAAGTCCAAATAAGTGATATAACCTAACGATATATCAAAGATTCTTAGCTTTGGAATCTGAAAAGCATTAGAAAATGCTTGGACTTAAGTTGAGGGAAAGATCTCTAAAATCCTGCAGGTAAGCAAAGAAGCTTAAGATAGTTTAAGAGATCTTAAAGATAAAGACTAAGTCTTTCTTTTTGTTGCCAGGATCAACCAGACTTGATCAAACTTGGCCGTGATTGTCCAAGAATGTGCAATTAGAACTACTCTGTAGATTGCCCAAGTATTGGCAGTAAAAATTCCGTTAGGAATTATTCACTCAAGTTCCATTTATTGAATGGAAATTGTGAAAAAGTAAGTTGTTCTAAGTATGAACAGAGTGAAGTAATTCCAAGTATGTAGTTTGCAACCGTGAAGACGGTACTTAAGTCTGTGGAAGGTAAAACATAAGTGCTTGCCTATCCTTAAAGGGATTTTGGTACAAATCCAGAAAGCATGAGCGGATGCTTAGACTTAAGCAGTAAAGAGATTTCTAAATAAAGTCCCCGGGGTAGGTACCTAAAGCATCAGTAAAGAAAGGAATCTAAAGACAAGAAGTCAAAAGCTCTTGTCGCTACAAAATTGGTCAAGGGTAAACCAATTGAACTTGAATTCGAGAAAATTCAAGAACTTGGAATTCTGATTGATATTCTGTCAAAGAGGTTTTCAAGTTTCCAAGGCAAAGCACATGATTCTGAGGTGATCATGCGAAGGAATCAAAACCTAGGAAAATCTAGTTAGAGGTAATGCCTGAAACTTCCAATTCTTGTAAAAGAATTGAAGAAATAAGGTACTCTATCAAGAGATGTTTAGACTTTAGGATAAGAATCACCCACACATTAATGTGAATATAAAATAGGGTGGTATGGGACACCAGATTTTATACTCAGATTGATGTAGGAAAGATGGAATGGGACATCGGACCGTGGGATGATGATTATCTTTTAGTCCTAGTTTGGATTTTGAAGTTAGGTTTCATCCTCAAGGGAATTAAGACTTCAAGGAAAAGTTTAATTCGTAAAGGATGAAAGTAGTATCTTACGATACTTCAAGGTAACTTCAAGATTAAGGAAACTGAAGATATGAAGTAAGTAACTTCCAAGATCTTCATAGAACACTTCAAGTTTAAGTGTTATTGATCAGAAATATTTGATAAATTTCTGAAAGAAGTTGGACTTTGATTTTGAGTTGATCTTTTCAACTAAAGATTTAATTGACTAAGTCAAGCATCAAGTTCCTAGTGTAACTTGATAAAATTCACTCTTTTAGACTCAAAGAAATGCACAAGAATTGCATTCACGGAGTCAAAAAGATTGAATGTGACCTGAACTTAGTCTCAAGTGAAGCATTATTTGAATACAAAACTCATCAGCGTAACCTCAGTGGGTCGACACACTGATGTTGGTTACCACACTAGTATCTTGTGGTTGGATGATGTTTTTTATTTTTGCTTTGAATCTTTTTGAGAAGCTAGCTTATTTCTCTTAAAGATAAAGTCAATGCTTCAATATCTTATTGAAATAGATCGTTGAGAAGTTAAAGTCCTGAGTCAACTAGACTTTGACTCATAGCAAGTTTATGTATGTGCGAAGTTTGAATTGCTTGTACAAAGTCTTAGTTATCTCTTTCCGCTTTCCAAATCTTTTGGAATTGACTCAGATATGGTATCTGATTCCTTTTGCAAAAGACCAGGGATAGCCGGTTAGAATTAGATAACTAACTTGAACATCCTAGATAGATGTTATGTACAAGAACCTTTTCAATCTTCAAAAGATGATAAGTCTAAGTAGACTTATTCATTTGAGTTTGCTTCAAGTTATAGCATAAATGATTTCCTGGAGTCCAGTATACTCTAGAATAGGGAAGTTAGGAATTGCTCATCAGATTGACAATTCCCAAGAACTTTCAGTTAAAAGTCTTTGAGAAAAGTGTCCTAAGTTGGACAATTTTCATTTTGAATTTGAATTGGTGAAGTTAGTATGGTTGATTCCACCGGAATGGTAAACTTTCTCGTACAGTTTACATAGGATTTTTTCAACTCATTGGGACAAAGTAGTCCTCTAGTCGGGTGAAAAAATCAATTAACTGTTAGATAAAAGTAAACCATTGAACAGACATCTAAAGTTAGATGTATGGGACAACCACACTTCAAGTTCTCCAAAACAAATTCAAGTGAATCAAGAATTCTCAAAGTCTTGCGAGGGATAAGAATCCCACCTTCATTACTAAGCCCATGCACCAGTTATGCCTAGAAATGGACTAGTAATTTGAATCCACCTAATTCACATGTTTGTGCCTAGATCGCACATCCAGAAACTGTGAATTAGCCAGGGATATGTGTTTAGATCCACCTTTATTATTCATTCACTATTTTGTACTTTGACTAGTTTATCAAAGTGCAAAGCGAGATAGTGTTTAGAATCATTTGGGCAAGGATGCCACCACAGAGATGAGACATGTTCTTCCAGTTCTAGAACATGACCATGTTCTTCCAGTTTTAGAACATGAGGCTCGGGGGTTGCCTACAGTATGTATATAGCTCTATTTTCGAGGACGAAAATCTTTTCCAAGGGGGGAAGAATGTAATAAAGTAAGTCTATGATCCAAGGGTCTGGCCGGTTCAGACAGATCTGAAATCGGACTCCGTTTGGTCATCCGTGTGTATGACCAAAGATCTCGAGTTTAGACTTACTAGGAGGTCTTGTGCTCTTGTGAACAAGTGATCCACTTAGCTTAGTGGTTAAGTCTCAAGGATGTGAAGGAGGAGGTCTTGGGTTCAACCCCCATGGGGTACATGGGGAGAGTGTTTTGCCCAAAGAGCTCTAGAGCCTTCTAGAAGCATCCACTTGAGTTAACTCGAGTTAACTGGGACACTTGGCGCACATGTAGTTACATGGCTGACACTTGGATGGTTAGTATCCACCTGCCCAAGAAGGCAGTCCCCTGGAGAGAGCTATATATAGAGGCATTTGGTTGGGAGGAGAGTCATCTCTCAAGCTTGTGGTGGTCGTAATTCTTAGATTGTTGCATTTCTGTTCTGTTGTAGGAAGATCAATCTAGGCAGAAGAGGTCCATTATGCATGTTGCAGATCAAGCTTTCCTAACTAGTCAGAAGGGCAAAGGAAAATGGAGCTCTTCTACTAGTAAGCAGAAATCTGCAAATGCTGCGCATTCAAAGAAAGAAGACAAAGATGAGAAAAAAACCAGAAAAGCAGAAATTGTTTTGCAAGTATTGTAAAGCAAATGATCATGTCATTAAGAGCTCTTTGAAACTGGCTGCTAAAGAGGCAAAGAAGAAAGAGGCCGGAATGGTTATTGCAAAGGTCTCTACACCAAAAACAGAGTCTGCTAATCTTGTGCAGAATGAAGAATGGGCGTTTACTATTGTTTGCAGTTTTGACCTATCTTCTCATGAGCAGTGTATGTCTCGAGTAGACTCACATGGGGCAACCAAGCATATTACCTCGCAGTGTAGTTTCTTCACTCACTTGAGCCGGCCCCTACAAGGAATATTGTCATATGCACCAACAACTCCTCTTATCCTATCATGGAAGTTGATAAGATCATTCTGACTATTTTTTATGGTAGTTCTTTCACTTTTTCAAATGCTTTATTTGTGCTAGGGATCAAGAAGAATCTATTATCAGTTTTGGCTTTAGCCAAGATTGGCTTGTTGTGAAATTTGTTGATGATAGGTGTACAGTTCATGATCCGTCAAATGCTGACGTGATTATTGCTTCTGCCATTTTATGTTGTGCACTATATAAGCTCATAGACTATGAAAGATGTGTGAATGATTCGGCATGTGCAATTCATGATTCTCAGGCTATGTCAAATGTAAAGCTTTGGCATGCACGCTTTGGTCATCCGAATTTTGCTAGTTTGCTACGCCTACAGAAATAAAAAATGGTGTCCTCTTTGCCCAAACTAGAGGCACCCGGAAAACATGTCTTTGAAGGCTCTATTTTATGCAAAATGCAACATTCCTCCTTTCCAAAAGATGGTTCAGTTTGGGCTACTCACAAATTGCAGCTTGTACATAATGATGTCTCTAGTCCTATGTAGACACCTTCTTTTGGAAACTATCTTTACTTCATGAATTTCATTTATGATTTTTCCATGCATGCATGGGTATATCCACTCAAAGCAAAGTCCGAAGTGTTTATGTTCTTCAAACAGCTTTTGATTTTGGCTGAAAATATGTCAGCATGTAAAATGTGCACCCTCCATTGTGATCGAGAGGGGAAATACATGTCTTCTAATTTTAATGCTTTTTTGGTTGAACATGGGATAAAACATCAATGTACAGTGCCCTATACACCTCAACAGAATGGAGTTGCTGATCAAGAGAACATGTCATTTATGGAAATGGTGAGGTGTATGGTCAAGAGTCAGGCTCTAACACATAGCTTCTGGCTTGAGGATGTCATGTGTGTAGCATAAGTATGTAACAGGTGTCCCACTAAAGCACTGTAGTCTATCACTCCATATGAGGATTGGCATGGTCCCAAGCCATCTATTGCTCATCTACGTGTTTTTGGTTGTCTATCATATGCATTAGTGCTAGAACAACATCGTAGGAAGTTGGATGATAAAGTTGTAAAATGTATTTTTGTTGGGTACAGTTCTGAAAGCAAAGGCTATCATCTGAATCATCCACAGACGAAACGCATGCTATTCAGCCTTTAGTTTCATGTACGAAGGAGACATTTGTTAGCTCCAAAGACATGTATGATACTTTGCTCCCTCTTTTACACGTGGATATTCTAGTGCTAGTCCTAATAAGGCAACTTCGTAGCTATTGCAAGTTTCATGTGATGATGTAGATCATTCTATTTGAGATGTAGATTTACATGATGCACTTGTTGATGAGATAACTGATATTGAGGAGGCAAAAACTATACCAAAATGGATGGTGCAAACTTTGTGTGATGGCAAATTAGATGCACCTTTGTCATATCATACTCATTCAGGCTCTCATAGTACCTCTTTTGCATCAGATGGCTATGCTATGGTTGCATCTAGTCTCTGTGATGAGACTGAGCCTTTTTTGTTTGATGAAGCACAAATTTGTGAACATTTGATGGTTGCAATTGAATCTGAATATGATGCTATCATGAAAAATGGTACCCGGTCTTTATGTGACTTTCCTCCTAGCAAGAAGGCCATTGGCAATAAGTGGGTATACAAGCTAAAGCATAAACTTTATGGAACAGTTGATAGGTGTAAGGCTATGCTAATTGCAAAGGGTTATGCATAGGAAAGGGGCATTGATTTTGATGAAACCTTTGCACCTACTTGCCAAATGACTATTGTTCATAGCATCTGTGCACGTGCAGCTCATCATGGTTGGAATGCACATTAGTTGGACATTAAAACAACATTTCTGAATGGTGACTTACACGAAGAAGTGTATGTTTATCAGCCCCATGGCTTTGTCCAAAAAGGGCATGAAAACCAGGTGTACAGGTTAAAGAAGGCATTATATGGTTTAAAGGAAGCACCACGTGCTTGGTATGAAAAGATACATGCCTATTTGATTGAACATGGTTTTGGAGAACAATCCAATTGAAAGCACCTTATATGTTAAGCGTGCTAATGATGTGCTTTTGATCGTTGTGGTGTATGCTGATGACATGTTTCTCACTGGTCCTCATGAGAAGCATATTGCTCATTTCAAAGCTCATTTACATGCCTCATTTGAGATGTCTGATTTCGGGCATTTAATTATTTGGGCAGTCAGTTTATGCACATTCATGGTGGAATGGCTTTGTGTCAAACGAAATATATTGACACATTATTGTAGTGTTTTGGCCTTGAAGACTGTAAACCTATTGCCACTCCTATGGAGATAGGTTTACGATTGAGTCTTCATGATGCTGGAGATGTATTTGATGTTGTTCTCTATCAATAGGCTATTGGATGCTTGATTTACTTATGCATTACTCGACCAGATATTCAGTTTGTTGTCTCACAAATGAGCACGTTTATGCATTGCCCAAGTGTCAAGCATTGGCAGGCAGTTAAACACATCTTTTGCTACTTGAGTGGTACCCGGCTACTTGGGTTGTTGTATCCCAAGGGGGGATATCTACCACTAGATTTGCATGCTTTTTTTTACCTGACTCAGCTATTTGCTATGACACTCGTATGTTCACTAGTGGTTTTTGGTTCATGCTTTCTAGCTCATGCATATCTTGGTTGAGCAAGAGGGGATACCCTAAGATACTTTGGTAGTAATGGAAACTACTTTCGTAGTAATGGGAATAAGTGTTGCATGATGGCCACATGTTCACACTAGAATATTCCAGATAATTGCTATTTTTAGAGTACACCATTGCTATTTTCAGAGTACAAGAGGGTATATATGGATGGGAGGAGAGTCACACACACATAATTCAAGTGATTTCCAACAAAACTAAGGACTTGACATTATAGGACTTGAACAGGAAGCTTCACACAGCTCTAGAGGAACTTGAGAAGGGACGGTAGAGGGAGACTGGAGTGCGTAGGTGAGATGAAATAGGATGGTAGGAGAAGAGGCACTCACATCGTAAATCTGGCATCTCGAGAGGGAGACGCACTATAGAATCATAGAAGTCAAAGAAGCTAGTCGAAGAAGGGCCCAAGAGCTTGAAACAAAACTCAAAATGTCAGAGACAGACGTGAGCACTCCATGTCGAGCACTAGATGCGCAACTAGAGGAAAGCATTGCCAAGGAAGTGGTGCCTTTGAAACGGCTTTAAGCAGCCATGCACATGGAAGAGGCATTGACATCATGTGTTCTAAATTGGAGGTGGAGGCATACAACTTCATGGGAACATCAAAGGTAATATATGGAGACCTGTGAAAGCGTGACGAGGAGGGTAGGTTGAGTGAGGCTAATCAAGATGGAACACTAAGCGGATAAAAGGAGAAGAATATGGAAACAGCATGTTGTGCCCTTGACAGTGGAAGAACCCAATTATGAGGAGAGAATCAATCAAGAGATCTTCATCAAGCAGCAACAACAGTGGGGGAAGGAGGTTGGAGTACAGGAGTTGCCATCGTTTCTACAAGTTGTCAACACATATCATGTCTTTTTTATTTTGAAGAAGCAAGAAATTTGAGATTAATGATGAAATGTGTAATTGTACAAGGGGGACGCTCCCCCACAAAACAAAACAACAAGGATCAAAAGCACACCATCAACCAAGGTATGGTGATGTAGGCAAAGTTACATAAATCTGAGTAGATATTAATCTATAGAGAGGCCTTAAGTACATCTCAAAACCATATCAAATCTAGAGCCAAAATACAATTGCAACAGGGACTCTCTCCATTTCCTAGGAGGGGTATTTTTCAGGTGAAGAGAAACCTAGAAATTTTTAGTTGGGGTAGATTTGATGGCTGCTAGACTTTGAAGACAAATATCTCTGAATCCTTTGACAAAAGCATGATGCATAGAGTTTCTGTTCCTATTCATGACATTTTGATTTCTAGATCTCCAAATATACCATAATATGTGACCCCTCCAAATGTTCCAAATAACAAAATCAAGTTTATTACATGAGCCAAGAAGGGTTTCTTTGTAGCTGACAGTGATCTGCATCCTCTGAAAAATGGGTTGAAGATAACTCCAATAGGATTGAACATGCCTGTAGTTGAAGAAAAGGTGGGGGAGGTCCTTCTCAATGCCACAAAACACAGATACTCCATCATGAACTCCAAATTTCCTGGCTCTGGAACCACACCAGACCCCATTGTGAAGTATGAGCCACATCAAGAAAGTGTGCTTGATGTTGTATGGGAGGTTCCAAAGACTCAAAAACCTGTGTTGCCATTGACAAGTTATCTTCCATGGAGAATCAAGTTCACAATTCCTCTCTTATTCTTAAATCTCCTCAGCATGTCTTTGCACCTCTAGCAATTTGACAGATCTTCTATGAGAATAGTAAGGTAATTTCTTTTCCAACATGTCTTTATGGAGTAGCAGCACATGCAGACAACCAGGAGATAAGTGAGTCAACTCAAAAATTTGCCCAGTAGACAGAACCTGATCCCCAACTATAAGGTCACTCCA
This sequence comes from Ceratopteris richardii, assembly GCA_020310875.1. Lineage (NCBI taxonomy): Eukaryota > Viridiplantae > Streptophyta > Polypodiopsida > Polypodiales > Pteridaceae > Ceratopteris > Ceratopteris richardii. The sequence continues at coordinate 48,454,066 of CM035417.1, read as the reverse complement.
TCTGGAAAATCCCTATTTACAACATTTGTGTTCCTTAGTCCCCAAGTTACCATTACTCTAGAGGGAGATCCAACCTATCCAGATGCTTTCCTGCATGAAAAAGTCAGTATATTGAAAAAATTGATCATGAGAATTACAAATTCTTCTTAACCATCATCCAAGACTGCTAGAACCTACAAGTAAGGCTGCTACCAACAGGGGAGTAAGAGTGAGGAGAAACTAAAATGTCCCAAAGGTTATGATTTTATCATGCTTTATAGTCAGTTAGGAAAAATTTCTCTAGATTTCTTTTGATGAGCACTACCCAGACATCATTAGAGTCAATGGATCTCACTATCCACTTAGCTACCAGATTCATGGCCATCTTTATGGGGCAAAAGATTCCCAAACCTCCTTCCTTCTTAGGAAGATAGCAAACCACAAAAATCTCCTTGCCAAAGAAAAGACTTGATTGAAATTATTTTTGTTGGGCATTCAACATGAAAGGAAATAAATCAATGAGGGGAGAATGTAATGATTAAGCACAAAAACTTTGTGTGAGAGAGAATATTGACAAGAGTACCAAAGAAAGACTTTGTTCTTGAATTTATTCATAACCCATTCCCACCTTTGGTTTGGAGACACTTGGAAGCCCATAGGAATACCCACAATTCTAAAGATTTCACCATCCTTGATAATATCACACCCCATAGAGGAGATGCAATCAGGCACGAGGTTGTTTGAAGATTTAAAGGGAGTATTTTTATGATTGATAAGGGAGCCATTGGCTAGGCAGGTGTTTAGGTAGTCAAGCATACACTTGAGTGATTTAGAGTCGGCTTTCACAATGATATTAGTGTCATCAACAAAGGCCTGCAAGCATAATTGGTTATCATCTCGAGGTATATAAATACCCTCTAAAAGTCTATTACTCAAGGCATCTTTGATCAGCCAACCAAGGGCATCGTTAGCAATAGCAAAAAGGAGGGGGGGCAAGGGAGTAGCCTTGTCTAATAGATATTCTAAGCCTAAAATGGGGAGATAAAGAGCCATTGATGGATATTTTTGAGTGGGTATGGCCAAACATGGTGTTCACAGCTCTAATGAAGTTTTTACCAGCTCCTATGTCATGGAGGGACTAAAGCACAAATTCCCATTCTACTCTATCATAGGCTTTGTCAAAGTCTGTTTTGAAAAAACAAAAGGGTTGGTTGGACTCATGGGCACAATCATTCCTTCCCACAAAGAGATGATAACATCTAATATGAATCTACCCTCAATAAATCCTTTTTTTTTAGGCAGGATGATGTCTTTCATGATAGGACTAAGTCTCCTAGCATGGGTGGAAGCAAAAATCTAGTAAATAGAGGTCAAACAGGTAATGGGTCTCCAATTGTTCAGATCCTCTTTAGGTCCCTTTTAATGGATCAATTTTATAACTCCAGTGTTGATCTCAATAGGAAGACTGCCTTTAGTAACAGATTCTTTCGAGATCTAGAAAATGAAGGGAGTTAGGAAGTCATCAAGATAAATGAAAAACTCATCGGGAAGGCCATCAAGTCCAGGCGTATTACAGGGTTTCAATTTATTTATGGTTTCTTTAATCTCACTGACAGTGAGGGGCAGGTCTAGCACAGCAGCCGGGCTGATAGGAATATTTTTTTTCCTTTTAAGAGCAATGGTGTCTCTGGCATTGCGGATATCCTCCCTCCACTTGGGAGTACTAGAGAAAACATCAGTAAAGAAGCGGGAAGCCTCCTACAAATTCTCGTCAACATTGATAGCAAAACCATCAGACTTTTTCATCAACATCAGAATGAAATCCTTACTTTTCTTCTTATTGATCAATGAGGGCATACTTTTTTTAGGTCTATCCAAGTTCATGGCCCATAATTCTCTTGAAGGAGAGAGAATGTTACTAGCTTCAATGTACTCCTCAGATTCCAATCTATCCTGAAGAAGCAAAATTCTATCCATTTTTTTGGCACCTTGGGAGGCAAGGATACTATCAATTTCATGGGATATGCTTTGTCTCCTCTTAGCCCTGATGTTTCTATTAAGGTTTTCAAAATAGGTGAATAAAGCTTGAACATCCTTAATGGATTCGGACTAGGCAATAGACGAGCTATTGCAAACCCTAAAATGGTGGGTAAAGATGGCCTTAGTTTTTTCTATGACATAGGGGAGATGCAATAGGGAGGGGTCAAGGTGAGGCCAGCCAGCCTTAAAGGTCAGACAATTGTGCTTCAAGGTTATGGAAAAGGGCATATGATCAGATATACAGATGGTCTTATCAAGGGAGACTTTGACATCCCAAAACAATTGAAAATAAGGGATAGTAATGTGGCGGTAGGACTGACAATGGTATCTTCCAGGAAGTGAGACAAGGAGTGGGAGACCTCTAATGAGGCTCCGCCCTCCCTTGAGGGTGTTTGCTATGATGCCAAGTATGCTTGTTAGAAACTATATTAAGGTGCAATTTAAGTTTAGCATTGGAAACTTTTAGCACTTGCAAGCAAATAAAGTCAAGCAAGATAGAAATAACATGCATCAAATTCAAAACACACTTAGCTCTAACTGGATCTGAAACACCTTTTATGTTATAAGAGAGAATGGTAATGCTATTCATCATAAACAGAAAAGTAATGAAATCCACATACAGAAGACCCTTCATTTCTTGATGTTCTTAGTTAATTTATTCAAAGAAACTGACTTTTTTAGGATATCTTTTCTCTTGGACTTAGAGATACCCTCGTTTCTCCTAGCTTTGGTGACTTGTTGGCCTGGAGGAGCTTGATTTTCCTTCTAGTTCACAGTCATCTCCTCCACCTCAATGCCCTTGTGTTGCAGGTCCCTAATATCAGCATCATCTTGATTTGATAGTTCAATAATAAACCTATTGACATAAGCAGCCAAGAGATTACCACTGTGTAGTGATGGCGTTTTATTAGAGTTCACATTTTTCCAAGTATGAAAACTAGGACTCTTTTTCTTATTTATTATAGTTGTCCACCCTTCACTGGCATTATGTTGGTGAAAAGTTACCCCTTGTTCTATGGGATGCTCTGATTTTTCTTTGCAACCAGGGGAGTTGCTAGATGTACCTACCAAAGTTTTGTCTTGTTCTGCAGAAAAAGTGCTTTTCCTCTGATAGAGGATTAAAAACATCTTCAAGAAGAGCATCATAAGAGTTCAACCAATTTTTACCTTTCTTTTTAGTTTGTTTTACCTACTGATTTTTGAGTTGAGTACCTGAGGAAGTACTTTTTGGTGCTTGTTGAACATCAGACTTCTTTGATTCAGAAGCATGCACTTCTTCCCTGAGCAAAGGACAGTCTTTGATCCAATGATGTTGCTTGTAGCACTTAAAGCATGCATTGGGAAGGTTTTTGTACAATACCTTCTACTCATGAAGACAAAAACCTTTAGAATCTTGAATTTTTAAAGAGGTTTTAATAGGTCTACTGATATCAATTTCAACTAAAACTTGTGGGTACCATTAAGGATTGACATTGCCTCTAGCTTTATGATCCAAAACCTTACCAAGGAGGGCACATAGGCCATCAATCCATGGGTAGAATTCCACCGGTAAGTCAAGGAATTCTACCCACATGGGGACCCTCGTAGGTTTGGGTCCCCTCGGGTTGAAACCAGAGTACCATCTAAAAAAAGATATGGGTGTATCTTTAATTAACCACTGTCCCTCCGTGATCACTCTCAACGCACAGTTAGAATCCTCACAAAAGAACAAATAATAGCCATTAGGTAGGTATTGTATCTGCTTGAAGAAAAGCCCCTACTTTCCCAGTTAAGTGTAATCTATTGTTTAAGGACTTCTTGCAGTGGTCTAGGTCCATGACACAAGGCAATCACTACAAATGTATTAATTGATTTTGCCACTGGTTGAAAGAGAGCTTATCTATAACTAACGTGGATTTGTCAACAACACTAGCTCTCTGAGTGTCACCATTTATAAAGTAATCAGGGGTGAAACAAACAACAACTTTATCTTTATTGTCTAGGGTTTGAAGGAGCTTACCGGCTGGATTGAATAGACCAAAAGATTTGTGCTTGTTGGCCAAACCTGGACAGTAGCAGGAGGAGAGCTTACCTCGATTGTCTCTCCACAATATATAGTTCCAACATAGTCTTTGTTAACCGAGGTTGCATTTTCACCTTCTGACATTATATAATGCGTGCATGAAGGGGGTTTCATAGCACGGGCCTCGAAACCCTAACCCGGTTCAAAATGTTCGAAGGATTTTTTGTTTTTGGAACCATCATGCCTTATTTTTAGTTGCTGTGCGTTCTTTACGAAAGATGTGTCCTATGGTATCTCAGATACAAGAATCTGTAGATATGTGCATGATAAGCATAGTGTTTGTGAAATGGGGGAGAGAAATAAAAGTTGTGTATGCGCAATATTGTGTTATCGTTTTAACGTCTCTTGTTCTAATCAATTTTCTTAAGCTGTACTTTATCTCTGCTCACTCTCTTCTAATTTTGTGACGAAAGTTAGGTTCATTATGTACATTGTGTGAGCCAAGCTTAGGAGGAAGATGTTTACTCTTGTTAACGAAATACGTATTAGCCCAGATAGAATCTGTTCATGCGTATATTTGGAGTAGGTCTCAACAAAAAACTAGGGTTTTGGCTCCCTTCTTTCTTCACTGTATGGGTGGGCATATTGGTTAAGTTACATGGAAATAGCTGTATGAACAAGAATAGGATCCGTTTCTTATTGATGGCCGGGTCAAATTACTCACAAAAGATGACAGCAGTCGTTTGTTCTATCAACATTTGAGGTCGAAAATCCACAACAATGGGATAAGAAGCCTACCCACAAAAGTCTTTGAGTGATATGCTTATTTCCATATAAGTAATTTCTGAATAAGTAACTCAGTGAAATGGGCCACTCTTTAAGCTTATACAATCATTTAAGAACACATAGAGGACTGTTGAAAATCCACAATAATGCTAATGCCTACCCACAAAAGTTTTTTGAGTGATATGCACATTTCCATAAAAATAATTTCTGGATGCGTAATACAATGGGGTAGGCCAGCAACATAAGCTTCATAGCTTATACTATTATATCAGAACACATAAGCTTCATAAAGTATGTGTGACATAAGCTTCATAGCTTATACAAATATATAAGAACACATTGAGCACTGGTGTGACATAAGCTTCATAAAGTATGTTTGAATAACCTGAAAGTCTGAAGTACACCTATCCATATAGATGTCACCCTCTCCGCATTATTGGCCAATGCCTTTCGGCTCTCTCTTTTGTTGGGACTAACTTTTCTCAACCTGGCAATGATGATGCCCTACTGTGTAGGGATGATAAGTAGATGTTTGTCTAATTGTACGAGAATATCCTTCAAACTTTGAGTGCTATGTGGTTGTAATGCTGATAGCATGCGTATGACACACCATTTCCCTGATGAGATTATCCGTTCCTTGAATATCATGGATCTCTTTTTTTTAAGGAAGTTCCATGATTGAGATCTTTTAGATTAGCTTGAATTAGTCTGAAAGTATATCGAAAGGTAGGCATAACACCCATGCGACCTTCCAAAACCCACAAAACATAGGTAAGAGGGTCCTAAAGCCCACTAAAGTGGACATTGGAAAGAGATGGCCCTAAAGTCCGACTAAAAAATTGGTTTTAAAGTATTTCTTCTCTATATACATGCATGCCATGCATAATTGGGTAATGTATTAGTGGTTTACTTAATTTGGGTGACTATAGACTCTAGAGTTGAAGTGAAATAGGTTTCTAAGCACACTTTGTAGCTCCCTCTAATCTTAAAAATAAAATAAGATAAAATTAAAGTTCGGTCTTCCACATATTCTTCTTAATAATCTTGAAATTTGGGGAAGGGCATAGACAGCCATGAAGGCATAGAAGCCAAGACACCATAGAATCCCTTCATGGAAAAGATCGAAAGCAAATTGATTACACATGAGATAGGGGCGTCCCATTGGCACTCTGCCACTCGATTGTACTAATTTGTTTTCTTATTATTTATTCAAGCCATAGGCGACGGCCTAACTGCTTTTTATGGAAAAAAGCATAGACACCCAAGAGCCTGCTTTTATCCCTCCCTTTCAAGGATGCATAGCAAGTTCATCTATGAGATTTGAATCTTCAATTTTTATTCACAAAATTCTGTTTTCGTATATTTCGTCCGAGTGCTCTCATTTATTTATCTGTCTTTTTAGAAATTCAACCTAAATCTAATCTTCCATTTAAGCTTGAAGTGAACAAATCATGCACCACCATAGCTGACTTTTCGAAGCTTATACTTCAGAAATGAAAAATTCGACCGTCTCGGAGGAATTCACAGTGAAATTGGAAGAGATGAATTTGATGTCGGAAGCTAAGGACATGGCATAATATATACATGCATGCATAATTAGTTAATGTAAGTTGAATTGAAATAAGTTTGTAAGCCCACTTTGTACCTCCCTCTATTTTTTTTTCAAAGTTTGGTCTTCCACATATTCTTCTAATGAGCGTGAAATTCAGAAAAACAACATAGACACCACAGAATCCTCTTCATGGAAAAGATAAAAAACAAATGGGTTGCACATGAGGGTGACGAAAAACTCATTAAACTCTTATATAACTTTTGCTAAAGCTTAGATTTCGGCCAAATCCTGGCCGTTTCCAATCATTCTCCTGCATTGTGGGATAGGGGGATCCCATTGGCACTCTATCACTCGATTGTGGGAGAGTCTTTTGAGTGATATGCACATTTCTTATGAAAATAATTTCTGGATATGTAATTCAATGGAGTAGGCCACTCTTTAAACTTATTGGCGATTACATAAGCTTATACAATTATATAGGAACACATTGAGAGCACTTTTGTGACATAAGCTTCATAAAATATGTGTGAATAACCTAAAAGTCTAAAGTACATAAGCTTATACAATTATATAAGAACACACTGAGAGCACGTTTTTGACATAAGCTTCATAAAATATGTGTGAATAACCTAAAAGTCTAAAGTACATAAGCTTATACAATTCTATAAGAACACATTGAGAGCACTTTTGTGACATAAGCTGCATAAAATATGTGTGAATAACCTAAAAGTCCAAAGTACACCAATGCCTTTCGGCTTTTGTGTAAAATGTCTTTTCATGCTTTCGATCACCAAGCCATCATGTATAAAGTATGTGCGCAAACAGATTCTCTCTCTCTCTCTTTCTCTCTTTGTCACTCTTGTTGGGACTGACTTTTCTCAACCTGGCAATGATGATGCCCTACTATGTAGGGATGATAATGATGATGCCCTACTATGTAGGGATGATAGGTAGATGTTTGTCTAATTGTACGAGAATATCCTTCAAACTTTGACTGCTATGTGGTTGTAATGCTGATAGCATGCGTATGACACACCATTTCCCTAATGAGATTATCCGTTCTTTGAATATTATGGATTTCTTTTTTTTTTTTTAAGGAAGTTCGATCATTGAGATCTTTTAGATTAGCTTGAATTAATCTCAAAGTATATCAAAAGGTAAGCATAACACCCATGAGACCTTCCAAATCCCACAAAACATAGGTAAGAGGGCTCTCAACTACTAGGATACAGAGTCTAAAAGCCCACTAAGATAGACATTGGAAAGAGATGGCCCTAAAGTCAGACGAAGAAATTGGTTTCAAAGTAGGTTTTCTCTATATACATGCATGCTTAATTGGTTAATGTATTAGCGGTGTACTTAATTTGAATGAATATACACTCTCGAGTTGAAGTGAAATAGGTTTGGAAGCACACTTTGCAGCTCCCTCTAGTCTTTAAAAAAATAATAATAATAAAAAAATAAAGTTCGGTCTTCCACATATTCTTCTTAATAAGCTTGAAATTTGGGAAAGAGCATAGACAGCCAAGACACCATATTATCCCCTTCATTGAAAAGATCAAAAGCAAATGGATTGCACATGATTGTAACGAAAAACTCAGTAAGGTCTTATATAACTTTTGCTAGAGCTTAGTTTTTCTGCCAAATCCTAGCCGTTTCCAATCACTCTCCACAATGTGGGATAGGGGCGTCCCATTGGCACTTTGCCACTCGATTGGACTACTTTGTTTTTTTTTATTATTAATTCAAGCTAGAGAGATTAGGCGACGGCCTCACTTCTTTTTTATGAAAAAAAAAAACATAGACACCGAAGATGCTTTTATCCCTCACATTCAAGGATGCATAACAAGTACATCTATGAGATTTGAATCTTCATTTTTAATTCATAAAATTTTGTTCTTGTATATTTCATCCGAGCTCTCTTATTTATTTATTTGTTTTTTTAGAAATTCAACCTAAATCGAATCTTCCATTTAAGCTTGAAATGAACAAATCATGCACCGGTTATATGTTAGGATTTGCTAATCTTCCAAGGTTATACGTCACGGTTTGCTATTTTTTAAGCCTTGACCTTCGAGATGAGACGGGCAAATCTAACTTCTCGCTTTCGTGAAGCATGGAAAGCATCAGCCAGCTCTTCTTCGTGGCATGCGACAAGCGAGCACTGCAATAGAGTACACACAACCACCTAGTCACTATATTGCACATACGTGTGAGCATATGGACTTCCTTGAACCCCCATTAATTTGGGGATGTTTTCTAAGGGATTTGCGCTGATGAGACAGGTGGAAGCACTTTAGGCAAGAGGATCGAGATGAGGATAGTCACTAATAAGGGGCGAAATAAAAAATTCTTCCATCTCGGAGGAATTCACAGTAAAATTGGAAGAGATGAGTTTGATGGCGGAAGCCAAGGACATGGCATTGCAAAAAAGAAGGGTCCTACACAAGCCTAGAGATAACGCAGAGATTCACACAACCACTTCTGTATATTAATGATTCAATATAGCAGTTACATATTGGTGCAAATCGTTACAACATCAGGTAGGTAAATGAGTCATGACTGTTAAGCCATTATTTTTGGGATGTCCTTTGGCCACATGGCTACATGCATGGCACAACCACGTACTCGTGGTTATACCGCTTCAACACTCCCCTGTCTATGTCCCATAGGGCAATTGGTTGAGCTTTGGCCTCTTGAGGCAAAGGTGGAGGGTTCAAGCCCTAAGTTGGACATGTGTGGCTTTGGCTAGTTAAACCAGTTGTAATGTTGTAACCTTGTCTAACCCCTACTTTGTGGGATGGGGGGTTCTTGGGGGTACTATGCCCATTCACTTGTATAGATGTTACACTTTCAAAAGTAAAGCTCCTGGGAGTAGGCTTGGATTGGACATCCATTAAAAAAAAACTAGAGTATAGAGAATCAGGATATGACACAAATGTTACTTAATTTCAATGATTCCATGAATTCATCTACTCTCACATGCTTCACAAGCATATGATCCCACATTAGATGAGTTGATGTGTATGTGAGATGAAGTTTTTCTGCTCTACAAGATTATGTATAAAGTGAGACTTTAAGTCCACATGTTCGCATTGATATGATTGGTGGAAATGCTTGGAAGGATCATGTTAGGCATACTGATGATCACTAGACCTTCGGTATGACCGTTTGAAATTGACCCTCGGTATACATTGTCATTGCCAATATGAGCATCCGTATAAGCATCGTTATGAGCATCGATAAATTCTTGGAAATTATCAATGCTCATACGGACGCTTATACCGATGCTTGTATCGATGCTTATATGAGCGCTATTTTTAAAACATACTAGGGACCTCAGAGCAAAAACTCGACATTTTGCACGTGTTTTGAACAGAGTAGTGGTTCTATCGAACTTGCATGCATGAACTAAATTGTGACCTGCATTGCCTTGTGCACACACACACACACACACATATCTCTTTCTCTACACACATACACACACTCTCTCTCTCTCTAGATCCTGCATCTTGGTAAGTGATGCATATACTCTTTCGCCCTTTCTCTTTCTCTATGTTTTTTGTTATCTAATTTCGATTCTTTGGAATTTGACAAAAGATGACATTCATTAGGCTTTGATGACATCGATCCAAAAGATTACATCCATGTAAGTGATTGTTTTGTTCTCTATTAATAGAGAGTGAGAAAGAGAGAGAGAGAGAGAGGGAGAGAGATTAAAGAGAGAGAGAAAGAGAGAGAGAACAAAGAGAGAGAGATGAAAGAGAGAGAGAAAGAGAGAGAGAGAGATAAAGAGAGAGAGAGAGAGAGATAAAGAGAGAGCAAGAAAGAGAGATAGAGATACATACACAGACACATACTCATGTATATGCATGCATACATACACACACACATATACACATATACACACATGCATGCATACACACACATATACACATGGATACACATACATATGCATACATACATTCACACACATACATACACAAACATATGCATACATACATTCACACACATACATACACACACATACATACACATATACATACACATATACATACACATATACATACACATATACATACACAAACATATGCATACATACATTCACACACATACATTCACACACATACATACACACACATACACACATACACACACATACACACATTTTCACACACATTCACACACATAAACACACATACATACGCACACATACACACACATTCACACACATACATACACACACATACATACACATATACATACACATACAAGACATATACATACACATATATACACATATACACACATATATATACATATACATACATATACATACATACACATATACATATACACATACAAGGCATATACATACACATATACATACACACATACATACACATATACATACACATACATACACATATACATACATACACATATACAAGGTACCATGTATGGAAGTACATGTGCATACAGAGGCTCTCTCTCTCTCTCGTTCTTTTGTTGGGATTGACTTTTATCAACCTGGCAATGATGATGCCCTACTGTGTAGGGATGATAACTAGATGTTTGTCTAAACGTACAAGAATATTCTCCAAACTTTGAGTGCGATGTGGTTGTAATGCTAATAACATGCATATGATACACCATTTCCCCGATGAGATTTATCCTGCAACTTTCTTTTTGAAGGAAGTTCGATCATTGAGGTCTACTCTTTTATATTAACTTAATGAATTAGTCTGAAAGTATATCAAAATCTAGACCTAATACCTCTGGGACCTTCCAAATCCCACAAAACAGAGGTAAGAGGCCTTTCAACTATTAGGATACAAAGTCCAAAAGCCCACTAAGGTAGACACTAGAAAGAGATAACTCTAAAGTCAGACAAAAAAATTAGTTTCAAACCAGATCTTCTCTATATACATGCACGCATAATTGATTAATGTATAGTGGTGTACTTAATTTGGGTGAATATACACGCTAGAGTTTGTACGCCCACTATGTAGCTCCCTCCAATCTTTTTTTTTTTAAGTTTGATCTTCCACTTATTCTTCTTAATAAGCTTGAAATTTGGAAGAACAAAAGAGACACGCAAGAGACCATAGAATCCTCTTCATGGAAAAGATCAAACGCAAATGGATTGCACATGAGGATGACAAAAAAACTCTCTTATATAACTTTTGCTAAAGCTTAACTTTTTTTCTTCCATTTACCCCTGAACTGAACAAATCATGCACCGCCATGCCTGAATTTTCCATGCGTATACGTCACAATCTTCTATTTTTGAATCCTTGACCTCAGAACAATGCTTAAATTTGAAGCCCCATGGGGCGTCAATAGGGGTTTTAGGTGTCAAATAAAACTCTAAATTTCAAGCTAGACTTCATGATGGAGCTCAAGAAATTTATAGAAGCTTCAAACGAAGCCCTTAGATTGAACTGAGGTGTCAATCATACCCCCAAGTATGTATAAGTTAGAGATGAAGATTGTCCAATGTTGCAGGTTGTGAATGGGCTGCAAGTTCCAAGTGGCATGACAATTGGCAATGTGACGTTTTGACATGTGGCGAGTGAAGTGGTGCTGACTAGAGTTTGGATTTTGGTCCCGAGTGATACATGGCAAGTGGGCCAATCGCTTGGGCTTTGAGACTTAATGTAAACCATGCTCCATGTTTTTTCTTCTTCTAAAATTTTAAAATTTAATTGATATTCCATTTAGTAGATCACGCTTGGTATCTACATCGTACAAAAGAGTTTATGGTAGTTGATTTCGCATAGTGACAATCGATGAAGGATTCGTCATGCGTAGCTACTCGAGTCAAGGAGGGAGCATGTTCTTTACATCTCTCAAATCTGTTGTGGACTGTGGTATGGCCATTGCTGGTGGAAGTTGTTACAGTTGTAGAGGTTCTTCATACTCGGATACACAGAGGTGCACAAACATTTGTATAATTGTTTGTCGTCATATTAAATGAGAAGAGACTACATAAATAAATAGATGTGCATATGTCGCTTACATGAAAGGTCGCATCATTTGAAACGTTTGACTCTCACATATTTGTTTGTCTGTCCAACACTCCCCCTCATTGCTCAAACAAATATGTTTGGAAGATCTCATTACAGAGAGAGGATGCTACAGAGTTTTATTTGATAATGCTAATCTATTAACCATTACATCCATGATATCTTACATGAGGTAGATATCCTACACTAACATTTGAGGTGGATCTTTAATGCTTCATTGTACACTCAGTAAATGTTTGATCGAATGGTTGGTCTACAGCATCTGGAGCATATTAGTTCGGAATTGTTCAACGAGGATATGCTTATTTCTTTGGGTTTTGTCCTTGATATATAATCCCCCCTTCCAAGAAAGAAAGCAACATTATGTTGGTGGAATCCATACAGTTTGCATCGATGTCTGGAGCAAATGGCCAATTGGATGATGGGAATCGATGTATAGTATGTATGCATGGGTGGATTGGCTAGAGAAATAAGGAGAATCTACAAATGCTTGGGTAAATGATAGTGACATGGGGTGAAACATCACATAGGTTGCAGCAAAGCCAGAGGATGGGACACATATTGATTCGAAGCCAAATGTTACCCCTTTTAGAATTGCGGGATGCACGTATTTGTTGCCTAGAATCAAAGATGGTGATTTGTGTGAATCACACATTTATGTTCTTCGGCTTGCTTCTTGGTGACAAAAACTGTGCCAGACCACAATTCAAGCAAGGGAGCACACATGGTGATGAATCAAGAACAATTGCAAAGACATCGAATTTTTCATCTCCTTTTTTGGCAAACAAGAGGTCAGTTGAGGCCTCTCTTTGCATTGCTAGAGGGTCCTCTTTTGTGTGAAGGAGGGCATCAGAACTTGGTTTTTACTGCATTTGCAAGAGAGGGAGGACTACATTTGCAGTGTTGGTACTGTCCTTGGCGTGCATGCAAAGATGACTACAATCATAACATTGATAAGTGTAGCTGCTGCAAGAAATTGGAGAGCGCTCCAACTTGATCTAAAAAATGCATTCCTAAATGGTTGGATAAGTGAAGAGGTATACATGTCACAACCACGAGGTTTTGAAAAACCTAATCATACATCTTATGTTTGTAGACTTAAGAAAGCATTGTATAAATTGGAACAAGCTCCTAGAGCTTTGAATTACAGGTTGGTTACATACCTTCAAGAGCAAGGATTCAAACCTAGAAACTTAGATCCTTCTTTATTCATCAAAAGGGATCACAATGAGGTTACCTATCTATGTGTATATGTAGACGATATTATTGTGACAAGTGATGATCTAAATGGCATTCAAAGGGTCAAGAGACACATGCAAGAGGAGTTCAAAATTAGTGACTTAGGTGAGCTCACATATTTCTTAGGTATGCAAGTGATTTATATAGATGAAGGGATGTATCTAACTTAGAGAAGATACATTCAAGACCTAGTTCTCAAGTTCAATATGGAGAACACAAAGCTTGCAGTTACACCTTTGGAATTGAACCATAAACTAAGTGTTTGTGAAGGTGAGAAAATTGAAGATCCTAAAGAGCATCAAAGCTTATTTGGTAGCTTGATATATGCTACTTACACAACACTAAACATATCATATAGTGTGGGAGTGCTTAATGAGTTCATGCACTCACCTAGAATGCCACACACAGATGCTTCAAAGAGAGTACTCAAGTACCTCAAAGGGACACTTAATGAAGGTATCTTTTATCCTTACTCTTTATATTCCAATATCAAAATATATTCAGATGTAGATTGGGCACGAGAAAAGGATGATAGAAGAAGTACCTCTGGATACTTAGCATTTGGAGGTTCAAAATTGGTATTATGGAGTTTCAAGAAGAAACCAACAGTTGCTTTATCTTCAGCTAAAGAAAAATATAGAGGTCTAACTATTGCAACTCAAGAAGCAATATGGCTCAAGGAGTTGTACTTAGATTTGGGACCTGTAAGTCCCAAAGCTCACCTACTTGGAGATAATGTAAGTTCCATGCAGCTAGTTGAAAACATGCAAGGACAGAGCACATAGAAGTCCATTACCACTTTGTAAGGGAGAAGCTTATGGCAAAGGAAAGTGACATATCATTTGTTCCTACTGAGAAGCAAATAACATACATGATCACAAACGTACTTGATGGGATAAAGCTTTGTAGATTCAAAGCCATGGCAGGTATTCAACCTATTAGAGAACGAAGACTCAGACATATTTTAGCTTGAGGGGGATTTCTTGGAACATTAAGCTCTCATTATGCTTGAGGTGGATATGCTCTACATCAAATCCATCATTTCGATGGTGCCATATATGTATCTTGAAGAATAGAACTTATGTGCACATTTTTTCTTTGTATTAATTGGTTGATCACTTATGATCCTTTCTTGCAAGGTTCAAGGTATTCACCTTTGTAAAAGGAAAGAGTAAATGGCCTAAAAACCATGACTTAGAAGTGTTTGAGGTTGATTCTCGATCAATCAATCAAGAAGTAGATATGACTTCAACTTTCTCTTTTTCTAGATTGTAGAAAAAGATTCCAATCAATCTAAACTACCAAATCCACTAATATTGAATTCAAATTCATAAAGAAAAGGCATGTTCATATCTTCACAAGCCTATATAAAGACTCCAAAAAATTTTACATTAAGTAGTGCTGATTTGAAGCAATACATATACTCTTTAATCATTGCTTGGTGCCATTTCTATTCTCTCCTCCTTCTTCCTCAGACTCAGTCAACTTGCAAAGATTACTGCTCTCTCTATTAAGCTCCAAAGCAAGTGATTAAGCATTCCTTGGAAAGGTATATCTGTCTACTTTACGTACACATATTTTCAACTCATTTGGTTTAGTAATTTCAGAGCAACCTAAGTTTCACAATCTCAGGGTCATTACCTGCATATCCTTGAAAAATCAAGATGGCATCCAATGAATGTTAAACTGATTTGCTCCTTCATTGGTTTATATAAATTAGGGATTTTATGCAATTTAGCAAGCCAACCCTATGACAATCCCTTAAGAGGAAGGTTTCCAACCCTAACTATGTTGGATGCTCTCAATCTTTGCTCACCTTCATAAACATTTAGTTTATAGTTCAATTCCAAAGGTGTACATGCAAGCTTTGTGTTCTCCATTCTGAACTTGAGAAGTAGGTCTTGAATGTATCTTCTCTAAGTTAGATACATCCCTTCATCTATATAAATCACTTGCATACCTAGGAAATATGTGAGCTCACATAAGTCATTGATTTTGAACTCCTCTTGCATGTGTCTCTTGATCCCTTGAATGCCATTTAGATCATCACTGGCCACAATAATATCATCAACATATACACATAGATAGATAACCTCATTGTGATCCCTTTTCATGAATAAAGAAGGATCTGAGTTGCTAGGTTTGAACCCGTGATCTTGGAGGTATGTAACTAACCTGTAATTCCTAGAGACAATCTCTAGGAGCTTGTTTCAATCCATATAATTCTTTCTTAATTCTACAAACATAAGATGTATGATTAGGATTTTCAAAATTTGTTGGTTGTGACATATATACCTCTTGAATTATCCAAAATTAGATATATTATAGATGGATATATAAACAAAAACACATAGATAATTGGTAGCTGGGTAGAACACACACACACATACACACACACACACATATATATATATATATATATATATATATATATATGTGTGTGTGTGTGTGTGTGTGTGTATGTGTGTGTATGTGTGTGTGTATTTATTATTTATGTATATATCCTTGAACTTAGGAGCTATCTATCCATCTATGTGTGTGTGTGTGTGTATATATATATATATATATATATATATATATATATATATATATATATATATATATATATATATATATATATATATATATATATATATATATATATATAGGTACATAAAAGATAGGTGGATCGATAGACATGTAGAGAGATAGATAGATAAACACACAGATAGATAGACACATAGGTAAATACATACTTAAGAGATAAGTAGACACATAGATATATAGACATGATTTTCAATTTGATTATTTATTGCATTCTATAGGTAAAATTATGAAATATAATACGAGAGAGATCATGAGATTATGTGTTTTTACAACATTATTTATATGATCGAAAAAAATATTTTTATATGTCCCAAATGATTTGAGGTTGATCCAATATGCTAAAATCTCATCAAATAATTTAGCCAAACAATATGGACTCTTCCGCATAATTTGGTAATTATTTATGATTAAAGAAATTCTCGAATAATGAATAATGCAACTGAGCTTTGTACTTGCTCTTGTTAGCCAAATATATTGAGGTGATATAATTTGCATAAATTTGAACTATGCCTCAGCAATCAGCAGCTTTTCTTTTTTTCCGGTCTTTCTTCACTTTGTGGTGGGCATAATGGTTAAATCGGTATAGCAAATGAATATATGAAAAGAATGCGGATCCGATAGACTATTCACATTTTGTTGGAGCCATTTCTTATTTATGTGCTTCAATCACTCACAACGGATGGTGGTCGTCATTTATTTTATCAACATGTCATAGAAGCCATATGCTTACGCACAAAAGTCTTTGAGTGATCTGCACATTTTCATAAAAATAATTTCTGAATAAGGAACTCAATGAGGTAGGCCACTCTTTCAGCTTATAAAGAACAAACTTAGTGTTGTGATATTAGCTCCATAAACCAATTGCGAATAACCTCTCTTCTTGTTGGCCATTGCTTCTCTCTTTCTATATAAAATGTCTTATCATGCTTTTGATTATGTGTACATGTATAGTCTCTCTCTCTCTCTCTACATTATTGGATTGAATTCTCTGATCTCTCTCTCTCTACATTATTGGATTGACTTCTCTCTCTCTCTCTCCATTATGATGATGCGTACTATGCAGAGATGATAAAGTAAACGCTTGTCTGAATATGAGAGAACAATGTCCTTTTTGAGTGCCATAGTCTCCCTGATGAGCTTATCCATTCCTTGATTATCATGAATTAACAATGAAATTAAAATATTCCCTTTTCTGTTTCAAGATTTAAATAGGTGCTTATTTCCTTCTCTGCCCATTTTAGCATGTTTTGATAGCGTTGAATAATCAAGAAAGCATCTATAAGATTAATTTTCTACTATTTGTGTTTTGGTAACACTTGAAGAATTGGCTAAAAGATATGTGTGTGTGTTCTTCCTACAAAGTATGATGGACTAGTGTTAACCCCGAACACCCATCCATTAGGGAAATTTAGATATCCCTTAATTTTGGTCTTTTTAGATTTCAAGAAATAGGAAAAAAGTAGGTGCTCGTATGATGAGAATGTAATAAATAATAGCACATCGGAATAAGACAATAGATAGAGATGACTTGGTTGAATTCAAAGACCTGAATGGCTTCTCTTGGTCGAATCTCCAGGCGGGCGAGGACCTGAGGAAAGCTAGGCTCGATAGATGCTACATCTCTCAGGGCTTTACTCATCAGTGGGGCCACCCTACCATCACGCAACGCACTGACCTCACCATCTCTGACCACTACCCGATCGTTATCACTTTTCAACCTTCAAACAAGATCCGCAAGGCCCCGTGGTTCCATGCCAACGCGTCCTCCTTCTCTCTCCCCTCCATCCACCAAGAGATTGCGGATGTGTGGAAGGTGGCGTTCGCTTCTGGCTTGGCCCCAGCCAAGTGTTGGAGAAGTGCGGCCGACAAGTCTCGTAAGATCATGATTAGAACTAAGAAAATGATCGAGACTGTGAGACGGGCTCGTAGGGAAGCTCTTTACCACAGACTCTGGCGGCTCGAGGATGAAGTGAACAAAGGAAAACTCCAAGCCCAGAAAGGTCTCCGAAAAGTCAGAGCAGCGTTGAGATACGAGGAAGAAATTCAAAGGAAAAACTTGCAATTCTTCTTCAAGGAGTGGTGGGCCGGCAAAGCCGACAAACCCACTAAGGAGATGTGCCGTATCCTTAAAAGGAAACACAACAGAGAGTCGATCCCCCTACTGCTTGATCCACATGGCAATGTATGCAATTCGGAAGAAGATAATTTTGGCGTCATCGAAGGGCACTTCACGAGACTCCTGGGAACCTCGAACCCCCTCTCCCACCATAGAAGGGACTGCATGGCTGCCATCTCTTGGGTTTCCCCCCGGAGAATTCCACCCAACCTTCACTCCTTGCTCCATGCCCCTATCTCGGAATCAGAAATCATCGAGGTTATTGATGCCCTCCCCCGCGGTAAAAGCCCGGGACCCGACGGACTCACTAACGAGTTCTTTAAATCCTTCAAGCTGGTGGTTGCCACCCCTCTTCGGATGGTATGGCAAGAAGCGCTAAAGTTTGGTGCTCTTCCTTCTTGTCTAAATAATGGAATTATCAAGTTGATTCACAAGAAGGGGGAAAAGAACAGAATCGAGAACTGGCGGCCGATTACGATGCTCCAAACAGGATATAAGATCATCGCCAAAGTCATTGCCAACAGGCTGTCGTGCCACCTGAGATCTTGGCTTAGTGAGGACCAAAAAGGTTTCATCAAAGGCAGGTCCATCCTGGAAACCATTATGGACATTTGGGAAGGTATGCAATATGCAAAGGAGTCCAACCAAGATGTGGTTTTCCTCAAGATCGACTTTGACAAAGCCTACGATAGGCTTGAATGGGACTATATTCTGCAGTCGCTCCAAGACCTCGGATGTAGTCGGGAATTCACCAGGATGATCGCGACCCTTCTCGGAAACGCAACGACACAAATTAACGTAAACGGCAAACTTTCGAAGGCGATCCACCTTAAAAGATCTATTAGACAAGGGTGCCCTCTGGCCCCTCTCCTCTTTGCCATCGCCACTGAGGGGCTGAGCAGACTGGTGGCACATCATGTGGAGGCTGGCAATATCAAAGGCCTCCGACTGCCTCACGGCCACAGCCAAATCACCATGAGACTCTTTGCCGATGATATGAACGCGTTCGTCCACAATGATAATACCAGTTTGGAGACGTTCTGGAGGTGCCTTGATACCTTTTGTGTGGCCTCTGGATCCAAAATCAACCATAATAAGACCGCCTTTAGAGCTATTGTGGGACAACAACCTGGCCTCCTCATTGATCATGGTTGCCAAATCATTCCGCAGGGCCAAATCTTTCGGCTGCTTGGCATCCCCCTGGGGTTTGACGTCCCTATGGATCAGCGTTGGAACTGGGTGCTGGCCAAACTTGAAAACAAGCTCAACTACTGGAAAGGCATGCAAATCAATCTCGCTGGACGCGCGATGGTCATCAACACGTTCCTCCTCTCGTCCACCATCTATTTCCTTTCTTGTTGGAGACCGAATGAGCAAGGCCTGTCCAAGCTGAATAGCATCTGCAGGAACTTTCTGTGGACGGGTGATCATAACAGAAGGGGGGTGCCTAAGATCAAATGGGCCATCTGCACCAGCCACAGAGATAGCGGGGGGCTTGGTATCTTGGACATTGGGTGTATGGCCAACAAACTGGCTGCCAAATGGATGATTAAGGCTTGGTGCAACAGGGAGGCCTCGTGGGCCAAGCTGATCTTCAGAAACAAGAACGAGTTGGCTCTCATGGGGTTCCCAAGCTGGAAGAATCTCGACATCATGACCCTGCTATTCTCCCCGATCCCTGTCTTCCCAAAAGGCTCCAATCTAGTGTGCTCCCTTTGGAAGGGCTGGAACAAAGTCAAAAGCTTCACAAGAATTAGTGAGGACTGGAAGTGGGCGGCCGGAATCAGACAAAACGACTCTATCTGGTTCCCGGTACATGGCATCCGGAGTGTGGAGTCGTGGAACATTCGAAATGCCAAGAGACTATGGCACAAAGGATTCAAAAAATGGAAACACCTATGGAAACATGACTCCAACGGCTGGATCAATTTCGAGGACATTGATCCTTCCAAAAACATCTCCTACGAAGAATGGAACACTTTGCAAAGCAGATGCCTCGCATGGGATCGGAACAAGATTCGCCTTCTCATGGGACATGATGCTCCAAACTCGCTTGGTCTCAAATGGCACAATGGAAATAACATACTCAAAATCCCGAACATCAAAGAAACCACTGACCACCAGATCAGTCTCAACAAGAAGTGGTGCCTGGCTTGGACGCGACTTCGATGGGACATGAAATTTATGAGTATTTGGCACCCCCTGATCGAGATTAAGAAGTCTGTCCTCCTTTGGCAAATTCTGCATCGTGGCATTTGGACTAACCACAAGGCTTGCAAAATTTGCGGGGTCCCTCCTTGGTGCAAACGCTGTCACCGGGCTATTGAAGATGTCCCACACATCTTCCTCTCCTGCCCCAGCTCCCTCAAAATATGGCAGATGGTGGGAAAGAAACTCAGACTTCTGAAACAGCTTAGCTGGAAACAAGTCCTTTTGGGAGAAGCGATCGGCTGCTCCGCGACTCTCTGGAACGCCATCAGAGGGGAAGTCTTGTGGAAAATCTGGCGGGAGAGGTGTGCTCTCAACTTCGGCGGTACCCCCAAGGAATGGTCGATCGAGAAATCACTATTCCTCCTAGGCAAAAGGATTGTTAACTGTAAGAAATCCCCCCCCTTCAGGCACCATAAAGTCCTCATTTTGATCAACAACAAGCTCAAACCCAAGTGGGCCCCGCATGAGGGCGATGAGAGGGTGATCAACCTTCTATGTAATGCAACCTAGAACTCATACAGGTTTCCCCTGCTTTGTGGGATTTGGGGGGTCCCGTGGGCGCTAGTCCCCTTCTTTTGTACCTTTGTTTCTTAATTTAATTCAAGTCCGGGAGAGTAGGCTATTGCCGAACTTCCTTTATATTAAAAAAATAGATAGAGATGAGAAAAAACTAGACTAAGGGACACATGGACTGAGAGATAGAGATATCAGGCTCTCAAATTGCGAAGAGGAATACAACTACAAAGATGGCGTTGGCCATCTGTGCATTCCCAATATGGAGATTATATAGAGATCCGAATTGAATCTATATGAAGGGCGTATTAGTCCACAATGCTATCCAAAGCTTCACATAGTCCATGCTTATATAGCTTTTACAATGAGATTCCATATAGAAAAAACATATTATGGAGAGATGAAATAGGTGGCAAAGTATAGTATCAACAATATGTCCATGATCAAAAGCTCTACCTTCTTGATGTTGTAGGCCCGGGGGATAGGCCTCCTTGACCTTGAAAAAAGGGACAACCCACCTTTATAGTCATCCCCATTGAAGTTCTATGGGGAGACCATGGGATGCCACATGGTCTTTATTTTTGCCTTGATAGCAACCCAATGGCTCAAAAGTTTATGTCATGCCTAACCTCAGTGCTAAGTTTGCAAATGTCATCTATTACCATCAATGGTCACACATAGGCCTTATCTAAATTTAAAGTTAGGGTTCCACACATGTTTGATCTCACACAATGGCTTCTCTACACAATGGGGGCCTTACTACTTAGAGCACTATGTATCATTTGTTAGGGTGGAGTATTGAGTACATCTAACAGAGAAAAGAGCTAATGTTATGCTGGGACAAGCGCTAGAATTTGTATCAATTCAAAAAGAATAATTAAATAATACCTTTGGGATGTGGAAGTTCCATAAAATATTATTTCTATAAATGTACAAGGGAATAAGATACATGAACACGGGAATGAATACAAAACATTCATGTAATTTTTGTGAAATAGTGAAATATTGAACTCGTTATGAGTTATGAATTATTGCATGTATAATCTAGTATTCAAATATTCAAAAGATCAAAATAGCCATGTACTTGTACTGATGTGGATGACCAATTACTCACCATTTCACAAGGTCTATGAAGGGAGAATGTACAACTTTCCTATGGAGCCTTGAAGCATAGATATCCTCACAGGCCCACTCACAAAACATCCCTTTACTCAAATGAATGATTCTCTAAACTCTTGAGGATTGAACCCCAGAAGGTTTGCACACATAAACTATGCTATAAGAATTTGGTAATTCAAATCAGCCCACTCTAAATTATTACTCCTACCATGAGAACCAATGCCTCCAAGATAGACTAGTTACTGCCCTCACTAAGCATACACATAGAGAGCAGTGTTCACTCCTGGAGCAATTTCTCTCAGAATATGCATAATTTCGACATGAGATTTGAGCAAAATTTAGAAGAAAATAACAGCAAACGGAAGATTACAAGAAATGAGTACAACTTGATAAGAAAGCTCTTCTCAACACTCATAGCTATTTAGCTCCTACACACAAAATTCTATGAGCTATCTATCGCTACTCAAAGTCTACTGAAAACACTCAAGAAAGTAGAGGGCTTGCTAAGAAAGGGATCTACTAGCTTATACAAATTCTGTGGGAGCATGCATACATATGGTTTAGAAATTCGAAGTACAATGTGTGTATATATCAACTTCAAAAGATTCCCTAGATAATGGGGAGCTCTTTTCCTAAATTACAAACTTTATCACACCTAAGTGTGATAAGTGGCTTTTGAAACTTATGAGGGGGCTTTCAAATTCAAATTTTAATGCATTTCTTTGTGCTTCATATCTTGGTCATCAAGGATCCAAGTGGAATCCATCGAAAGGTCCAAAAAACTGCTAAGGTTGGAGCCCACATTTCAACACTTCCCCTCAAGCTTCAACCTCTAAGTCTTCATCCTAGCTCCAAAAATCTAATGCCTCTTTTGAAATTTGTAAGCTTCATTGAGTCAAATGCTTTGGTGAACATGTCAACAAACGTCCTTGGTACTTATGTGTCACACTTGGACCTCCATAGCCAACACTTCCTTTTTGATTTAGTGATAGTGTAACTCTATGTGTTTGGCCCTAGCATCAAACATAGGATTAGCACATATGTACACACTACTCATGTTATCACACATGAGTGGAAATGGATTGACTTGGGAATTTTAGTTTAACCATGACCTTCTTCAGCCATGCAAGCTCACATTTTACTTGTGCTAAGGATTTTTATTCAAATTCTGTGGAAGATAAACCAACTATAGGTTTCTTCATTTCCATCCAAGAGATTACCTTCTGGCCAACATCAATGCATATCCATTTGTAATCCTTCTATCCTCTTTGGTTTCAGCCTAATAAACATCTTTATATGCTTTCACATGAAAATCACTTTCAAAAGGACAAAAGAGACCTTCATTAAATGTACTCTAGAGGTATGAGAGAACTCTCTTAGCTGCAAGGAGATGTGAAAGCCTAGGTGCATGCATGGATTGAGATAGGACACCAACTCTATATGCTAGGTCAAGCATGTGATTGTGGCATAATTCAATGAGCCCACTATAGACTTATACAAAAGTGGATCTTGAACTTCATTGCCTTCCATTGAAGTCAATTTTATGTTTACGTCCATTGGTTTGCTCAATGGCCCTTGCACCCTATGAGTCTATACTTGTTTAGTACATCCATTATGTACTTTCTTTGCACAAGCCAAATACCATTGTCCTTGTACATGACTTCAGTACCTAAGAAATAGCATACATCTCCGAGTTCTAAGATGTTAAAATCCTTCTGAAGCTTCTCTTTGATATCCTTGATGCCTTCTACATGTTAACCTATAAAAATCAATTCATCAACATATACACAAGTAGAGATATGCCATTCACCTTGTCTCTTGTAAAACAATTACAGATCTTCTTTGCTTTAATTGTATCGGCAACTGATCGAATAGTCTACAAGCCTTTACTTCCATGTCCTTGGGGCTTGCTTGAGACCTATAGAAGTGAGACCCTAGAACTCTGTTAAGAAGACGAATAGATGTGCCTCCTGGGACACTTCTAATCAAGAGGGGTTCTCCTTAGGGAAGTATACTGTGTAACATGCCACTGTAGAGAGTCACTTCACAAACGCAGAGTACAAGAATGAGGAGTTCACAAGGTTTTGATGATTCAAAAATTGCATTGACAAATTCACAAAAAAAATAGGGAGTAAAATAACATGTGACAAGACATAACCTGATTCATCCCACCCTAGTGCCCTATTGCTACTTGCCCATCCCCAAGGGTACCTCCTCGGTCTACCTACTATCAAGGCTCCCTTGCTACTGACAAAACAAGTAGTTAGCAATCAAACAATGAGATCCACTCCAAGGGTGCAATGATACTCGTACATCATAGAATGTATGAAACTTTAGATAATACTAAAATAAAAAACTAATGATGATTGATCGAGGAAAATAATGCCTAAACATTAAAGAAGTGGGCCAATATGCCCTCAAAAAACAATAGTAAGAATTCAAAAGAAACTACACACTTACTTGATTAGGTCAACAAATAACAAAAGACTAAATAATACACAAATGGGTTATCCACCACACAAGTAGCTAGCCTAAACACAAAGTTACAATGCAAAGATAGAACAAGTAGTGTGCAGCATCTACCTCTCAATTAGTATCTTTCAATTAGTATATCTCTTTGAGTGCATTGATAAGTTTTGAGCAACTACTTATATAGCGATCAGAAGGCCAAAATGAGTGGCTCTATCGATTCTCGATGATCCTTGAAGAACGTGATGATTAGTTTCTAACATGGACAGTGCACCTCAAAATAGTATGGCTGGTGGGTCACCAACCTACTTTAAGACCTTCTCCTAATTCTTCTTAACATCCATATGGCTTTGTGGTGACTCCACATATAGTTCGTTTAAACTCTTTCTACCAATCATGGAAAAGACCATAGTTATCACACATCACATTATGCCCAGGTTTGGGCGGTCCTTGTTGAGAATGAGTTCCTATGTGCAACAAAAACGGGTAGTGAACCTTGTATGTCTAGCACTTCGATAAACAATTGCACCTTAGATAGCTTGCTGCTCTCAATACAAAACTCAAATGGACCTGTGCCTTTCTTCAATCAAATTAGACAAAGAGAGATTTCTAACAAGCTATAAATAACTTAATTTGGACAAGTTTTTATTAGGAAACGCAACTGACAAAGATGAACTACGTATCCACACAAGTATGCTAAAGAATTGAACTTCACTCTTGAATTGATAAGTCCTTGAATATACATCCTTTGTCTAAGATATTTGAGATAAAAAAAGTACATAAAAATAGCTTTCCAACAAGCTAAAAGTCAAGTAATTTGGATGCATTGTGGTCAGGAAACTCAACTAACCAAAATAGAACACCTGCACACACAAGTATACTAAAATCCTAGACTTCCCTCTCTGGTAGATATCTCACAGAATATAAATCCTTTGAATAACATATTTGAGATATAAAAAGTACATGCAAAGAACTCTCCAAGAAGCTAAAAACCAAGCACTTTGGCTAAATTTTGGTTGGGAAAGCTAACCAACCAAAATAGACTACCTATCTATACAGGTATGCTAAAAAATGTGACTTCATTCTTTGACTGATATCTCACAGAATATATAAGCTTTGAAATAGATATTTGAGAAAACGAAATTATATGTAATAAGATTTCCAATGAGTATTTAAACACAAGAAATGGTTACATATGCACTGAGATATGGGCTTCACAATAGAGCTGTGTACAAAATGACGTGTGGCTAAAAGGAGTCTATAGGAAGACAAAATGACAAAATGACCAGATCCAACTATTGGGAACCCTTGCCTCTTTCTCTCCTTGTTTGGAACATGCTTGCACTCCACTCTTATAACCAATGAGCATGTGAAGAAGTTTTTGCCTCTTTCTCTCCTTGTTTGGAACATGCTTCCACTCCACTTTTATAACCAATGAGCACGTGAAGAAGTTTTTGCCTCTTTGTTAACTCACCACTTTCATTTGATTGCCCACTACATGCCACTTACTACAAGGAAGATATTGTATCTTTTACTCATCATGAATTTTGACTAGAATTTTGTTTCTTTTTTTTTCTCTCTTCTTTTCCTTTATCTTTATATTTGGTAAATTTATCCAAGCATAACTCATGTGAAAATGAGATTGTACATTTATCTTCAACTCTCCCTCTCAAGCTCATTTGGGAGTTATCTTCAACCATGTCTTGCAAAATTTATCACATCCTTGAAACCTTTGAGTTTAGAAACATCCAAGAACTTTGTAAACATATATGCAACCTGCTCTTTGGTTCTGATGAACTTTATCTCCACATCTTTGCTCAATACCTTCTCCCTTACATAATGATAGTGGACCTCTATGTGCTTGCTCCTTGCATGAAACATAGGAATGTTTGCCAAGTAAATACTTGACATGTTTTCACCTTATATAGGGATGGTTCCAACTTGCACTTCAAGATCAACCAAAAGCTTTTTAATCCACATTGCTTCACATGTGGAAAATGCTAATCCTCTATATTCAGCCTCCATGGATGAAAGTGAAACAGTAGGTTGTTTCTTTGAGCTCCATGTGATAGTTTTGCTTCCTATCATGAACACATAACCTGAGGTTGATCTCCTATCTTCATTTGAACCTGCCCAATCAGCATCGCTGAAGCTTTTGACCTGGAATTCTTCATCAAACTTGTAAAACAAAGCATGATTAATTGTATGCTTTATGTATCTCAACACTGTCTTGTTGGAGCAGAACAATCCACAATTAGTGATTACATAAAATCTAGAAGTGGAAAGATGAATGAAAGATTGAAGATTAGTTTCAAGGAAAAGAAGAGATTCAGAAACAAAGTTCTTTTGTACATTAGTATTGTAAATATTTCAATGTATTTGAAAAAATGACAAGTTAGACTCGTATATATATATATATATATATATATATATATATATATATATATATATATATATATATATATATATATATATATATATATATATATATATATATATATATATATATATATATATATATATATATATATATATATATATATATATATATATATAGATACATGCTCATTGTGGAGAGTGAGATATAGAAGAGATAGAGAAGACAATAGATGTGAAGAATAGAAGAATATGAGAGAATGAGATGAACATTATGTATGTCATCCATTAGATGTATGAAAACTTATGAGAAGAAAACGTTTTCAGAGAATTGTGCGTCGATCTTTTCTCTGTTTCTCCTTCTGTGTTTAATCTTTTGAGAAATCCTTTTGTACATGTCTAAATCCATAGTTAATCTATCTATGGTTAAAGTTTGAGAGTCCAATTGCAAACAGGATGAGAGAATTTCGAATAGGAACATTCATATGTAAGAAAGTTCTGAATGTCTTCTGAAACAGGTGCAGATTCGATGGTCAAAGAAATGGACAGAGCTCAGTGTATAGTGTAAAGTTTTACACAAATGAGGATTCAAAATTTAAGTTGAGAGGTAAGCCATCTATGGCTAAAAGCATTTTCTTAAACGGGTTCTAGTTTTGGAGAACCATGTCTTAGAAGTTGCAGGTGTCAAAGTCGACATTACAGAGAGATAGTTTCAGACATAGGTAAAGTGTTTGCGTTATTTCTCACAATCTACTCAAGCATTTGAAGTATTTTAACTTGGAGAAAGTGCGCAAGCTCTAGACGACACACTCTACAAAGTTACATCAGAAAATTTACACAAATGATTAGTCAATGATTGATTAATGTGCAACAGACTTTCCTGAGAAACAAGTTTCTTCACAGTTTGCTACTTTCTTGATAGTTTGGTACTTGTCTTCCAAAATTGGTTGGTTTATAGTTGTTCTTGATATAGAGGTGGTCTAACATCAAGAATAGCTTGTTCTTTTGGAGATTAACACTCTGCATAAATGGTATCAGTGCAGGTTGTATCAAAATTGAGGAAAGCAAGATCCCGACTGCTGTAGACATACAGGTTTCACATCTTTTGAGGTACAAAAGGATAAAGTGTGGAAGAAAGATTGAAAGAAGACACATAAAGGTTATCAAAAGGATCAGAAGGAGTAATACTCGAAGTCAAGGTACATTCATTCCTTATAAGGATTAAAGATTTGAGATTACAGGTGAAGCAAGGATGGGAGATAGTCTCCAAATTGAAAAGTTGGATAGAGAGAACTATCCAGCTTGGTCTATGAGAATGGAAGCTCATCTTATGAGCAAAGATCTGATGGGATACATAACAGGAGATGAAGAAAAGCCAGAGTTCAGAGATCCTAGTCTTCCAACTAGGGAGGAGCTTGCAGATATAAAGATTTGGATGAAGAAGGATGCTCAAGCAAGGAGCATAATCTACATGGTAGTAAATGATTACTTGCTTCCTCATATCAGAGGTCTTGAAAGTGCAAGTGACATTTGGAATGCTTTGGAAGAGCATTTTCAGAATACAACCAAATCAAGGAAAGCTTCATTATGGGCAGAGTTCACTACCTTCAAGAAGAAGACTTCACAATCAATATCTGATTATGTGACAAAGATGAAAGACATTGCTCATTCTTTAGGTGTAGTTGATGAAGATATTGAAGAAGATAAGTTGGTAAGACAAATTCTCATAGGACTTAGAGGAGATGAGAAGTGGAAGCCTTTTATTTTATCTATAGAACTGTCATTAGATCATTTCACTCCTGATTTGAATCAATTGTTAGGGCATATGCTAACTTTTGAGAATGATATCAAAGGAGATGTTGATAAGAGTGCAGGACATGCAATGTATTCTAAAGACAAGAAGAAAGCTAGCAAAGGAAAGCAACAATCAGTTGAAGATGAAGGTACTCCAAGCCAAGCAAACTTCCTAAGAGGAAGAGGAAGTGGCAGAAGTAGAGGAAGAGGCAGAAATAACAAAGATAATGTCAAAGCTTGTTGGATATGTGGTAAGACCAATCATCTATCTCATGATTGTTGGCACAATAATCAAAGCAATGGTAATTTTAATCAGAATTTTAATCAAAGAGGTAGAGGTGGAAGATATCAGAGAGGAAACTTCAGAGGTAGAGGTGTTAGGAATTATTTTGGAAGAGGTGGAGGAAGAAGCTTCCAAAATCAATCCTATAATAACACCTACTACAATTATGCATCAGATCAGAAAGAAGATTCGACTCTTATTATGAATGCAACATGTGAAGCCTCACATGAAGACATGAGAGTGTTTTATATTGACTCGGGATGTAGTAATCACCTGAGTGGAAATATTGCTTTGATGACTGATTTAGATCATAATGAATTTTTTTTTTTTAATATAAAGGAAGTTCGGCAATAGCCTACTCTCCCGGACTTGAATTAAATTAAGAAACAAAGGTACAAAAGAAGGGGACTAGCGCCCACGGGACCCCCCAAATCCCACAAAGCAGGGGAAACTTGTATGAGTTCTAGGTTGCATTACATAGAAGGTTGATCACCCTCTCATCGCCCTCATGTGGGGCCCACTTGGGTTTGAGCTTGTTGTTGATCAAAATGAGGACTTTATGGTGCCTGAAGGGGGGGGATTTCTTACAGTTAACAATCCTTTTGCCAAGGAGGAATAGTGATTTCTCAATCGACCATTCCTTGGGGGTATCGCCGAAGTTGAGAGCACACCTCTCCCGCCATATTTTCCACAAGACTTCCCCTCTGATGGCGTTCCAGAGAGTCGCGGAGCAGCCGATCGCTTCTCCCAAAAGGACTTGTTTCCAACTAAGCTGTTTTTGAAGTCTGATTTTCTTTTCAACCGTCTGCCAGATTCTGAAGGAGCTGGGGCAGGAGAGGAAGATGTGTGCGACGTTTGCACCAAGGAGGGACTCCGCAAATTTTGCTAGCCTTGTGGTTAGTCCAAATTCCACGATGTAGAATTTGCCAAAGGAGGACAGACTTCTTAATCTCGATCAGAGGGTGCCAGATACCCATGAATTTCATGTCCCATCGAAGCCGCGTCCAAGACAGGCACCACTTCTTGTTGAGACTGATCTGGTGGTCAGTCGTCTCTTTGATGTTCGGGATTTTGAGTAGGTTATTTCCATTGTGCCATTTGAGACCAAGCGAGTTCGGTGCATCGTGTCCCATGAGAAGGCGAATCTTGTGCCGATCCCATGCGAGGCATCTGCTTTGCAAAGTGTTCCACTCTTCGTAGGAGATGTTTTTGCAGGGATCAATATCCTCGAAATTGATCCAGCCGTTGGTGTCATGTTTCCAGAGGTGTTTCCATTTTTTGAATCCTTTGTGCCATAATCTCTTGGCATTTCGAATGTTCCACGATTCCACACTCCGGATGCCATGTATCGGGAACCAGATAGAGTCGTTTTGTCTGATTCCGGCCGCCCACTTCCAGTCCTCACTAATTCTTGTGAGGCTTTTGACTTTATTCCAGCCCTTCCAAAGGGAGCACACGAGATTGGAGCCTTTCGGGAAGACAGGGATCGGGGAGAATAGCAGGGTCATGATGTCGAGATTCTTCCAGTTTGGGAACCCCATGAGAGCCAACTCATTCTTGTTTCTGAAGATCAGCTTGGCCCACGAGGCCTCCCTGTTGCACCAAGCCTTAATCATCCATTTGGCAGCCAGTTTGTTGGCCAAACTCCCAATGTCCAGGATACCAAGCCCCCCGCATTCTCTGGGGCTAGTGCAGATGTCCCATTTGATTTTAGGCACCCCCCTTCTGTTGTGATCGCCCGTCCAAAGGAAGTTTCTATAGGTACTACTCAATTTGGACAAGCCTTGCTCGTTCGGTCTCCAGCAAGAAAGGAAATAAATGGTAGAAGAGAGGAGGAACGTGTTGATAACCATCGCCCGCCCAGCAAGATTGATTTGCATACCTTTCCAATAGTTAAGCTTGGTTTCGAGTTTGGCCAACACCCAACTCCAACGCTGCTCCATAGAGACGCCAAACCCCAATGGAATTCCCAGAAGACGAAAGATTTGGCCCTGAGGAATGATTTGGCAGCCATGCTCAGTGAGAAGGCCCGGATGATGTCCCACAATGGCCCTAAAGGCGGTCTTAGAGTGGTTGATTTTGGATCCAGAGGCCTCACAATAGATAGCAAGACACCTCCAGAAAGTCTCCAAGCTGGTATTATCATTGTGAACAAACGCGTTCATATCATCGGCAAATAGTCTCATGGTGATTTGACTGTGGTTGTGGGGCAGCCGGAGGCCTTTGATATTGCCAGTCTCCACCTGATGCGCGACCAGTCTGCTCAGCCCCTCAGTGGCAATGGCAAACAGAAGGGGGGCCAGAGGGCATCCTTGTCTAATAGATCTTCTAAGATGGATCGCCTTCGAAAGTTTGCCGTTCACGTTAATTTGGGTCGTTGCGTTTCCAAGAAGGGTCGCGATCATCTTGGTGAATTTCTGACTACATCCGAGATCTTGCAGCGACTGCAAAAGATAGTCCCATTCCAGTCTGTCGTAGGCTTTGTCAAAGTCGATCTTAATGAAAACCACATCTTGTTTAGACTCATTTGCAAATTGAATACCTTCCCAAATATCCATAATGGTTTCCAGGATAGACCTGCCTTTGATGAAGCCTTTTTGGTCCTCGCTAAGCCAATATCTCAAGTGGCACGAGAGTCTGTTGGCAATGACTTTAGCGATGATCTTGTATCCTGTTTGGAGCATCGTGATAGGTCGCCAGTTCTCGATTCTGTTTTTTTCCCCTTTCTTGTGTATCAGCTTGATAATTCCATTATTTAGACAAGACGGAAGAGCACCAAACCTCAGTTGCATTATTCATTATTCGAGAATTTCTTTAATCATAAATAATTACCAAATTATGCGGAAGAGTCCATATTGTTTGGCTAAATTATTTGATGAGATTTTAGCATATTGGATCAACCTCAAATCATTTGGGACATATAAAAATATTTTTTTCGATCATATAAATAATGTTGTAAAAACACATAATCTCATGATCTCTCTCGTATTATATTTCATAATTTTACCTATAGAATGCAATAAATAATCAAATTGAAAATCATGTCTATATATCTATGTGTCTACTTATCTCTTAAGTATGTATTTACCTATGTGTCTATCTATCTGTGTGTTTATCTATCTATCTCTCTACGTGTCTATCGATCCACCTATCTTTTATGTACCTATATATATATATATATATATATATATATATATATATATATATATATATATATATATATATATATATATATATATATATATATATATATATATACACACACACACACACATAGATGGATAGATAGCTCCTAAGTTCAAGGATATATACATAAATAATAAATACACACACACATACACACACATACACACACACACACACACACATATATATATATATATATATATATATATATATATATATATATATATATATATATATATATATATATATATATATATATATATATATATATATCTATATATATATATATATATATATATATATATATATATATATATATATGTGTGTGTGTGTGTGTATGTGTGTGTGTGTGTTCTAGCCAGCTACCAATTATCTATGTGTTTTTGTTTATATATCCATCTATAATATATCTAATTTTGGATAATTCAAGAGGTATATATGTCACAACCAACAAATTTTGAAAATCCTAATCATACATCTTATGTTTGTAGAATTAAGAAAGAATTATATGGATTGAAACAAGCTCCTAGAGATTGTCTCTAGGAATTACAGGTTAGTTACATACCTCCAAGATCACGGGTTCAAACCTAGCAACTCAGATCCTTCTTTATTCATGAAAAGGGATCACAATGAGGTTATCTATCTATGTGTATATGTTGATGATATTATTGTGGCCAGTGATGATCTAAATGGCATTCAAGGGATCAAGAGACACATGCAAGAGGAGTTCAAAATCAATGACTTATGTGAGCTCACATATTTCCTAGGTATGCAAGTGATTTATATAGATGAAGGGATGTATCTAACTTAGAGAAGATACATTCAAGACCTACTTCTCAAGTTCAGAATGGAGAACACAAAGCTTGCATGTACACCTTTGGAATTGAACTATAAACTAAATGTTTATGAAGGTGAGCAAAGATTGAGAGCATCCAACATAGTTAGGGTTGGAAACCTTCCTCTTAAGGGATTGTCATAGGGTTGGCTTGCTAAATTGCATAAAATCCCTAATTTATATAAACCAATGAAGGAGCAAATCAGTTTAACATTCATTGGATGCCATCTTGATTTTTCAAGGATATGCAGGTAATGACCCTGAGATTGTGAAACTTAGGTTGCTCTGAAATTACTAAACCAAATGAGTTGAAAATATGTGTACGTAAAGTAGACAGATATACCTTTCCAAGGAATGCTTAATCACTTGCTTTGGAGCTTAATAGAGAGAGCAGTAATCTCTGCAAGTTGACTGAGTCTGAGGAAGAAGGAGGAGAGAATAGAAATGGCACCAAGCAATGATTAAAGAGTATATGTATTGCTTCAAATCAGCACTACTTAATGTAAAATTTTTTGGAGTCTTTATATAGGCTTGTGAAGATATGAACATGCCTTTTCTTTATGAATTTGAATTCAATATTAGTGGATTTGGTAGTTTAGATTGATTGGAATCTTTTTCTACAATCTAGAAAAAGAGAAAGCTGAAGTCATATCTACTTCTTGATTGATTGATCGAGAATCAACCTCAAACACTTCTAAGTCATGGTTTTTAGGCCATTTACTCTTTCCTTTTACAAAGGTGAATACCTTGAACCTTGCAAGAAAGAATCATAAGTGATCAACCAATTAATACAAAGAAAAAATGTGCACATAAGTTCTATTCTTCAAGATACATATATGGCACCATCGAAATGATGGATTTGATGTAGAGCATATCCACCTCAAGCATAATGAGAGCTTAATGTTCCAAGAAATCCCCCTCAAGCTAAAATATGTCTGAGTCTTCGTTCTCTAATAGGTTGAATACCTGCCATGGCTTTGAATCTACAAAGCTTTATCCCATCAAGTACGTTTGTGATCATGTATGTTATTTGCTTCTCAGTAGGAACAAATGATATGTCACTTTCCTTTGCCATAAGCTTCTCCCTTACAAAGTGGTAATGGACTTCTATGTGCTCTGTCCTTGCATGTTTTCAACTAGCTGCATGGAACTTACATTATCTCCAAGTAGGTGAGCTTTGGGACTTACAGGTCCCAAATCTAAGTACAACTCCTTGAGCCATATTGCTTCTTGAGTTGCAATAGTTAGACCTCTATATTTTTCTTTAGCTGAAGATAAAGCAACTGTTGGTTTCTTCTTGAAACTCCATAATACCAATTTTGAACCTCCAAATGCTAAGTATCCAGAGGTACTTCTTCTATCATCCTTTTCTCGTGCCCAATCTACATCTGAATATATTTTGATATTGGAATATAAAGAGTAAGGATAAAAGATACCTTCATTAAGTGTCCCTTTGAGGTACTTGAGTACTCTCTTTGAAGCATCTGTGTGTGGCATTCTAGGTGAGTGCATGAACTCATTAAGCACTCCCACACTATATGATATGTTTAGTGTTGTGTAAGTAGCATATATCAAGCTACCAAATAAGCTTTGATGCTC
Organism: Ceratopteris richardii; assembly: GCA_020310875.1. NCBI lineage: Eukaryota > Viridiplantae > Streptophyta > Polypodiopsida > Polypodiales > Pteridaceae > Ceratopteris > Ceratopteris richardii. The sequence continues at coordinate 48,419,352 of CM035417.1, read as the reverse complement.
TTTAGGATCTTCAATTTTCTCACCTTCACAAACACTTAGTTTATGGTTCAATTCCAAAGGTGTAACTGCAAGCTTTGTGTTCTCCATATTGAACTTGAGAACTAGGTCTTGAATGTATCTTCTCTAAGTTAGATACATCCCTTCATCTATATAAATCACTTGCATACCTAAGAAATATGTGAGCTCACCTAAGTCACTAATTTTGAACTCCTCTTGCATGTGTCTCTTGACCCTTTGAATGCCATTTAGATCATCACTTGTCACAATAATATCGTCTACATATACACATAGATAGGTAACCTCATTGTGATCCCTTTTGATGAATAAAGAAGGATCTAAGTTTCTAGGTTTGAATCCTTGCTCTTGAAGGTATGTAACCAACCTGTAATTCAAAGCTCTAGGAGCTTGTTCCAATTTATACAATGCTTTCTTAAGTCTACAAACATAAGATGTATGATTAGGTTTTTCAAAACCTCGTGGTTGTGACATGTATACCTCTTCACTTATCCAACCATTTAGGAATGCATTTTTTAGATCAAGTTGGAGCGCTCTCCAATTTCTTGCAGCAGCTACACTTATCAATGTTATGATTGTAGTCATCTTTGCATGCACGCCAAGGACAGTACCAACACTGCAAATGTAGTCCTCCCTCTCTTGCAAATGCAGTAAAAACCAAGTTCTGATGCCCTCCTTCACACAAAAGAGGACCCTCTAGCAATGCAAAGAGAGGCCTCAACTGACCTCTTGTTTGCCAAAAAAGGAGATGAAAAATTCGATGTCTTTGCAATTGTTCTTGATTCATCACCATGTGTGCTCCCTTGCTTGAATTGTGGTCTGGCACAGTTTTTGTCACCAAGAAGCAAGCCGAAGAACATAAATGTGTGATTCACACAAATCACCATCTTTGATTCTAGGCAACAAATACGTGCATCCCGCAATTCTAAAAGGGGTAACATTTGGCTTCGAATCAATATGTGTCCCATCCTCTGGCTTTGCTGCAACCTATGTGATGTTTCACCCCATGTCACTATCATTTACCCAAGCATTTGTAGATTCTCCTTATTTCTCTAGCCAATCCACCCATGCATACATACTATACATCGATTCCCATCATCCAATTGGCCATTTGCTCCAGACATCGATGCAAACTGTATGGATTCCACCAACATAATGTTGCTTTCTTTCTTGGAAGGGGGGATTATATATCAAGGACAAAACCCAAAGAAATAAGCATATCCTCGTTGAACAATTCCGAACTAATATGCTCCAGATGCTGTAGACCAACCATTCGATCAAACATTTACTGAGTGTACAATGAAGCATTAAAGATCCACCTCAAATGTTAGTGTAGGATATCTACCTCATGTAAGATATCATGGATGTAATGGTTAATAGATTAGCATTATCAAATAAAACTCTGTAGCATCCTCTCTCTGTAATGAGATCTTCCAAACATATTTGTTTGAGCAATGAGGGGGAGTGTTGGACAGACAAACAAATATGTGAGAGTCAAACGTTTCAAATGATGCGACCTTTCATGTAAGCGACATATGCACATCTATTTATTTATGTAGTCTCTTCTCATTTAATATGACGACAAACAATTATACAAATGTTTGTGCACCTCTGTGTATCCGAGTATGAAGAACCTCTACAACTGTAACAACTTCCACCAGCAATGGCCATACCACAGTCCACAACAGATTTGAGAGATGTAAAGAACATGCTCCCTCCTTGACTCGAGTAGCTACGCATGACGAATCCTTCATCGATTGTCACTATGCGAAATCAACTACCATAAACTCTTTTGTACGATGTAGATACCAAGCGTGATCTACTAAATGGAATATCAATTAAATTTTAAAATTTTAGAAGAAGAAAAAACATGGAGCATGGTTTACATTAAGTCTCAAAGCCCAAGCGATTGGCCCACTTGCCATGTATCACTCGGGACCAAAATCCAAACTCTAGTCAGCACCACTTCACTCGCCACATGTCAAAACGTCACATTGCCAATTGTCATGCCACTTGGAACTTGCAGCCCATTCACAACCTGCAACATTGGACAATCTTCATCTCTAACTTATACATACTTGGGGGTATGATTGACACCTCAGTTCAATCTAAGGGCTTCGTTTGAAGCTTCTATAAATTTCTTGAGCTCCATCATGAAGTCTAGCTTGAAATTTAGAGTTTTATTTGACACCTAAAACCCCTATTGACGCCCCATGGGGCTTCAAATTTAAGCATTGTTCTGAGGTCAAGGATTCAAAAATAGAAGATTGTGACGTATACGCATGGAAAATTCAGGCATGGCGGTGCATGATTTGTTCAGTTCAGGGGTAAATGGAAGAAAAAAAGTTAAGCTTTAGCAAAAGTTATATAAGAGAGTTTTTTTGTCATCCTCATGTGCAATCCATTTGCGTTTGATCTTTTCCATGAAGAGGATTCTATGGTCTCTTGCGTGTCTCTTTTGTTCTTCCAAATTTCAAGCTTATTAAGAAGAATAAGTGGAAGATCAAACTTAAAAAAAAAAAGATTGGAGGGAGCTACATAGTGGGCGTACAAACTCTAGCGTGTATATTCACCCAAATTAAGTACACCACTATACATTAATCAATTATGCGTGCATGTATATAGAGAAGATCTGGTTTGAAACTAATTTTTTTGTCTGACTTTAGAGTTATCTCTTTCTAGTGTCTACCTTAGTGGGCTTTTGGACTTTGTATCCTAATAGTTGAAAGGCCTCTTACCTCTGTTTTGTGGGATTTGGAAGGTCCCAGAGGTATTAGGTCTAGATTTTGATATACTTTCAGACTAATTCATTAAGTTAATATAAAAGAGTAGACCTCAATGATCGAACTTCCTTCAAAAAGAAAGTTGCAGGATAAATCTCATCGGGGAAATGGTGTATCATATGCATGTTATTAGCATTACAACCACATCGCACTCAAAGTTTGGAGAATATTCTTGTACGTTTAGACAAACATCTAGTTATCATCCCTACACAGTAGGGCATCATCATTGCCAGGTTGATAAAAGTCAATCCCAACAAAAGAACGAGAGAGAGAGAGAGCCTCTGTATGCACATGTACTTCCATACATGGTACCTTGTATATGTGTATGTATGTATATGTGTATGTATGTGTATGTATATGTGTATGTATGTGTGTATGTATATGTGTATGTATATGCCTTGTATGTGTATATGTATATGTGTATGTATGTATATGTATGTATATGTATATATATGTGTGTATATGTGTATATATGTGTATGTATATGTCTTGTATGTGTATGTATATGTGTATGTATGTGTGTGTATGTATGTGTGTGAATGTGTGTGTATGTGTGCGTATGTATGTGTGTTTATGTGTGTGAATGTGTGTGAAAATGTGTGTATGTGTGTGTATGTGTGTATGTGTGTGTATGTATGTGTGTGAATGTATGTGTGTGAATGTATGTATGCATATGTTTGTGTATGTATATGTGTATGTATATGTGTATGTATATGTGTATGTATATGTGTATGTATGTGTGTGTATGTATGTGTGTGAATGTATGTATGCATATGTTTGTGTATGTATGTGTGTGAATGTATGTATGCATATGTATGTGTATCCATGTGTATATGTGTGTGTATGCATGCATGTGTGTATATGTGTATATGTGTGTGTGTATGTATGCATGCATATACATGAGTATGTGTCTGTGTATGTATCTCTATCTCTCTTTCTTGCTCTCTCTTTATCTCTCTCTCTCTCTCTCTTTATCTCTCTCTCTCTCTTTCTCTCTCTCTTTCATCTCTCTCTCTTTGTTCTCTCTCTCTTTCTCTCTCTCTTTAATCTCTCTCCCTCTCTCTCTCTCTCTCTTTCTCACTCTCTATTAATAGAGAACAAAACAATCACTTACATGGATGTAATCTTTTGGATCGATGTCATCAAAGCCTAATGAATGTCATCTTTTGTCAAATTCCAAAGAATCGAAATTAGATAACAAAAAACATAGAGAAAGAGAAAGGGCGAAAGAGTATATGCATCACTTACCAAGATGCAGGATCTAGAGAGAGAGAGAGTGTGTGTATGTGTGTAGAGAAAGAGATATGTGTGTGTGTGTGTGTGTGCACAAGGCAATGCAGGTCACAATTTAGTTCATGCATGCAAGTTCGATAGAACCACTACTCTGTTCAAAACACGTGCAAAATGTCGAGTTTTTGCTCTGAGGTCCCTAGTATGTTTTAAAAATAGCGCTCATATAAGCATCGATACAAGCATCGGTATAAGCGTCCGTATGAGCATTGATAATTTCCAAGAATTTATCGATGCTCATAACGATGCTTATACGGATGCTCATATTGGCAATGACAATGTATACCGAGGGTCAATTTCAAACGGTCATACCGAAGGTCTAGTGATCATCAGTATGCCTAACATGATCCTTCCAAGCATTTCCACCAATCATATCAATGCGAACATGTGGACTTAAAGTCTCACTTTATACATAATCTTGTAGAGCAGAAAAACTTCATCTCACATACACATCAACTCATCTAATGTGGGATCATATGCTTGTGAAGCATGTGAGAGTAGATGAATTCATGGAATCATTGAAATTAAGTAACATTTGTGTCATATCCTGATTCTCTATACTCTAGTTTTTTTTTAATGGATGTCCAATCCAAGCCTACTCCCAGGAGCTTTACTTTTGAAAGTGTAACATCTATACAAGTGAATGGGCATAGTACCCCCAAGAACCCCCCATCCCACAAAGTAGGGGTTAGACAAGGTTACAACATTACAACTGGTTTAACTAGCCAAAGCCACACATGTCCAACTTAGGGCTTGAACCCTCCACCTTTGCCTCAAGAGGCCAAAGCTCAACCAATTGCCCTATGGGACATAGACAGGGGAGTGTTGAAGCGGTATAACCACGAGTACGTGGTTGTGCCATGCATGTAGCCATGTGGCCAAAGGACATCCCAAAAATAATGGCTTAACAGTCATGACTCATTTACCTACCTGATGTTGTAACGATTTGCACCAATATGTAACTGCTATATTGAATCATTAATATACAGAAGTGGTTGTGTGAATCTCTGCGTTATCTCTAGGCTTGTGTAGGACCCTTCTTTTTTGCAATGCCATGTCCTTGGCTTCCGCCATCAAACTCATCTCTTCCAATTTTACTGTGAATTCCTCCGAGATGGAAGAATTTTTTATTTCGCCCCTTATTAGTGACTATCCTCATCTCGATCCTCTTGCCTAAAGTGCTTCCACCTGTCTCATCAGCGCAAATCCCTTAGAAAACATCCCCAAATTAATGGGGGTTCAAGGAAGTCCATATGCTCACACGTATGTGCAATATAGTGACTAGGTGGTTGTGTGTACTCTATTGCAGTGCTCGCTTGTCGCATGCCACGAAGAAGAGCTGGCTGATGCTTTCCATGCTTCACGAAAGCGAGAAGTTAGATTTGCCCGTCTCATCTCGAAGGTCAAGGCTTAAAAAATAGCAAACCGTGACGTATAACCTTGGAAGATTAGCAAATCCTAACATATAACCGGTGCATGATTTGTTCATTTCAAGCTTAAATGGAATATCAATTAAATTTTAAAATTTTAGAAGAAGAAAAAACATGGAGCATGGTTTACATTAAGTCTCAAAGCCCAAGCGTGAAGAGGATTATATGGTGTCTTGCGTGTCTCTTTTGTTCTTCCAAATTTCAAGCTTATTAACAAGAATAAGTGGAAGATCAAACTTAAAAGAAAAAAAATTAGAGGGAGCTACATAGTCGGCGTACAAACTCTAGCGTGTATATTCACCCAAATTAAGTACACCACTATACATTAACCAATTATGCGTGCATGTATATAGAGAAGAACTAGTTTGAAACTAATTTTTTTGTCTCACTTTAGGGTTATCTCTTTCTAGTTTCTACCTTAGTGGGCTTTTGGACTTTGTATCCTAGTAGTTGAAAGGCCTCTTACCTCTGTTTTGTGGGATTTGGAAGGTCCTAGAGGTGTTAGGTCTACATTTCGATATACTTTCATACTAATTTGTTAAGTTAATCTAAAGAGGAGACCTCAATGATCGAACTTCCTTCAAAAAGAAAGTTGCATGATAATCAAGCAATGGATAATCTCTTGGGGGAAATGGTGTATTATATGCATGTTATTAGCATTACAACCACATTGCACTCAAAGTTTGGAGAATATTCTCGTACTTTTAGACCAACATCTACTTATCATCCCTACACAGTAGGGCATCATCATTGCCACGTTGATAAAAGTCAATCCCAACAAAAGAGCGAGAGAGAGAGATAGAGAGAAAGAGAGAGAGCCTCTATATGCACATGTACTTCCATACATGATGCCTTGTATATGTGTATGTATGTATATGTGTATGTATGTGTATGTATATGTGGTGAAAGAGTATGTGCATCACTTACCAAGATGCAAGATTTAGAGAGAGAGAGAGTGTGTGTGTTTGTAGAGAGAGAGATCTATGTGTGTGTGTGTGCACAAGACAATGCAGGTCACAATTCAGGTCGTGCAGGCAAGTTCGACAGAACCGCTACTCAGTTCAAAACACGTGCAAAATGTCGAGTTTTTGCTCTCAGGTCCTGGTATGTTTTCAACATAGCGCTGGTATAAGCGTCGATATGAGCATCGATAATTTCCAAGAATTTATCAATGCTCATAGCGATGCTTATATCGATGCTTACACCAGCAATGGCAACGTATACCGACGGTCAATTTCAAACGATCATACCGAAGGTCTAGTGATCATCGGTATGCCTAACATGATCCTTCCAAGCATTTCCACCAATCATATCGATGCAAACATGGGAACTTAAAGTCTCACTTTATACATAATCTTGTAGAGTATAAAAAACTTCATCTCACATACGCATCAACTCATCTAATGTGGGATGATATTCTTGTGAAGCATGTGAGAGAAGATAAGTTCATCCTCTGTAGGAAACACAATGGAATTGTTGAAATTAAGTAACATCTCATTCATATCCTGATTCCCTATGATCTAGTTTTTCTTATGGAGGTTTAGTCAAAGCCTACTCCTAGAAGCTTTAATTTTGAAAGTGCAACATCTATACAAGTGAATGGGAATAGTACCCCCAATACCCCCCCCCCCCCCCCGCATCCCACAAAGCAGGGGTTAGATACGGTTACTGTTGGGATGGATGGATGGATGCTCCAAGAGACTGAGTAGGTACTGCTAAACCTTCTTTGTACCAGCCCTCTTTTGCTTCAGAGTTGATAACTAGACCTCCTTAGCTTTCCAATGACACCATAAAATATCGTATGTCCTTTGGAAATGATGTGTGCAATGATTGAATCAAAACAGATAACTTTGGAAGTCACAAACTCAAGAAAACCTTCTATTTATGGCTTGATACCTGCTGAGTATTTTGCTCAGTATGACCAGCACAGTAGGAATTGGAAAAATTCCTTTTAGGGGTATCTAGTTAGCGTAGTACGCCACCTATTCCAAGTGGAATGATGTAAAATGATAAACTATGCTAAGAGAAATCAATTTAGCAAGTTAAGCTATACCCCCGTCTTTTTAGGACTATAGCAGAAAATGACCAGAGTTCACCTCGACGCAAATTTCTCCAAAATGGCTGAATAGAGTGTCTTCAAATTTTGCCCGCATGTAGATTACTTTAAGCTGAATCCAAGAAGCTTTGAATCACTGAATTTGGTGAAGAATTGACCGAGATATGCCCTTGACAAGTTGACAGACTTTTGAGTAGACTAACAGAGAACTCAGAGATAGACAATATGAAGTATGTATTAATGAACATTTGTATACAACTCCATTGGCATGAATCTCATTGCCAAATGGTGTAGAGAGGTGTGGGCTTGAGTGTAGACCTCACACACACTCAAAAACAGTAATGCTAGGCTCGGGAGTGCTCTCTCTTCCCCGTGACTTTTCATGTCCATTTTTATAAGAGATGACTAAAAATTTGAATTCAAATTAAAACTTTTGGCTCCCTATGATCAAGCTCCTAAATGCTTGGAGATATTCTTTCAATCAAGCAACTAATTTCCACGAATCCTTTTGGTAGGTGATTACAAGAGATACCAAGTCAGTTTGACTTTTACAATGAGGTAAAGTGGTAATTAACCACTAGCATATGTTCCTATGCTTCTTCATGTATGTATAGACTTCAATGCATCCTTTGAGCCAAATGTGTAGGCTTGTAATTTACACCAACAGCTCCCCCTCAAGCCAAACATTTTGGCTTAAGTCTTCATCTTCAATCTTCAAGTATATCATGCAATCCAATCATGGATTTGAACCTGCAAAGTTTGGTTCCATCCAAAGCTTTAGTCAACAAATCTGCACATTGCATGTTGGTTGATACATAGGTAAGTTGAATGTCCTTGCTTATCAAATTCTCTCTCACATAATGGTAATGGACCTCTATGTGTTTGGTCCTACCATGGTAAATAGGATTAGCTGCGAGGTGAAGAGAACTTGTATTATCTCCAAAGATTATTGGAGACCTAGTAAACAAACCCAATTCTATATACAAAAGCTTAATCCATATTGCTTCTTGTGTGGCATTAGCTAGTCCTCTATACTCTACCTCTGTGGAAGACAAAGCAACAATAGGTTGCTTCTTTGAAGACCATGAAATTGGTTTGTCACCTGCAAAAGAGATATATCCAGAAGTGCTCCTCCTATCATCCTTGCATCCTGCCCAATCTGCATCTGAATAAATTTTGATATCAATATCTGAAGTGTAAGGGAAATACAAACCATGGTTCTGTGTACCCTTGAGATACTTCAAGATTCTCTTGGCAGCCTCTAAGTGAGGTATCCTTGGCTTGTGCATAAATTGACTTAGCACACTAACTCCATATGCAATATCTATCCTTGTTAAGGTAGCATAGTTCAAGCTACCCACCATACTTTGATAACCTGTAATGTCCTTGACTTCATCACCTTCATGGTCACTTAGCTTTAGGTTTACCTCCATTGGAGTGCTTGCTACTTTAGCATCCTGCAAGTGAAACTTCTTTAACATATCTTGTACATATTTTTTCTGAGTGATATATATCCCTGAATCAATGTAGACTAATTCAAGTCCCAAAAAATATTTCAATAGACCAAGATCATTGATCTTGAACTCCTTCATCATTTGACTTTTGAGATATCTGATTCCATTGACATCATTACCTGTAATGATGATGTCATCAACATAAACACAAAGGTATATTACCTCTGAATTACTTCTCTTAATGAACAGAGAAGTATCTGCCTTGCTCATGACAAAACCTTGGTCTTGGAGGTATGTAGTTAACCTATAATTCCATGCCCTAGGTGCCTGCTTCAATCCATATAAATCCTTTTTTAATTTGCAAACATAGGTTACCTTCTTGGGGTCCTCATAGCCAGGAGGTTGTGACATATATACCTCCTCTGAAATCCATCCATTCAAGAAAGCATTCTTGACATCCAATTGGTACATATTCCAATTTTTTGATGCAGCCACACTTACCAACACTCTGATGGTTGGCATCTTGGCCACAGGTGAGAATGTCTCCTCATAGTCAATGCCTTGGGTTTGTGCAAAACCCTTGGCTACCAATCTGGCTTTGTACCTATTGATTGTGCCATCAGAATTTCTTTTAAGCTTATAGATCCATCTGGATCCTATTACCTTCATTGAGTCCTTCTTAGGTACTAACTCCCATGTGTCACTCTCTTTGAGAGCATCAATCTCCTCATCCATAGCTTCTTTCCATTCTAATTTGGTTATTGCTTCTTCATATGATCCTGGTTCTTCATTTGACAAATCTTTGGCAAGATAAACAGAATGTTTAGTAACAAGAGATGTATCATACCCATATCTGATAGGTTTCTTGCTTTCTCTTTGTGATCTTCTAAATGGTTGAGTTGAGGATTTAGGTATGTCTTCAAGCTTCTTCATCTTCATTTTGCCTTTGGACTTCCATGCTTTGAATTCTTCAAGATTGATAGTGTCTTCATCATCTGAACATGAGGCTTCATTTTGTAAGACTTGGAAATTCCTCTTCCAAATCATAGGGTAATTTGACCTTCCTGCATTCATTCTCATACCAAGAATCATTTTCATCAAAGACAACATCTCTGCTTACCATAAACCCCTTATTGATAGGATTATAAAACCTGTAACCTTTTTTATTTAAATCATACCCAATAAAGATGCATTTTTCAGCCTTTGGGTCTAGCTTACCTCTTATCTGAGAAGGAATGTGTACATATGCTACACATCCAAATATTTTGCAATTGTCAAGTGAAGGTCTCTTACCATGCCATGCTTCATATGGTGTCATGCCATCAAGAGACTTAGATGGTAACCTGTTTATGAGATAAGTGGCAGTAGAAACACTCTCTGCCCATAGATAGTTAGGTAACTTTTTCTCATTAAGCATAGATCTAGCTGTCTCAATAATTAATCTATTTCTTCTCTCAGCTACCCCATTCTGTTCAGGAGAATACCTTGTGGTTATCTCTCTTTTGATGCCTCTATCCTACAAGAAGTCTTCAAATTCATTGGAGAAGTACTCACCTCCTCCATCTGACCTTAGCCTCTTCAAATTCCTTCCTGACTGATTTTCAACTAATGCAAGATATTTTTTAAAGCAATTAAATACCTCATCCATGTGCTTTATGAAGTATAAAACAGTCCATCTGCTATAATCATCAATGAAAGACACATAGTACCTTGATCCTGAGACTGAGGGGTCTTTGCTTGGTCCCCATACATCTGTGTCTACAAGCTCTAGGTAGTCTTCATGCATGTATCCTTTCTTTGAGAAGGGTAACCTGTGAGACTTCCCAAATTGACAAGCACCATACTTATAAATCATATGTTGCTTGGACACATTAGGTATCCCAAGCACACATTGGTCCCTGCACATTTGTTTCAAGGTTCTTCCTCCTATGTGCCCTAACCTTTTGTGCCAAATCTCAAGCTCTGAAAGTGTTTGATCTTTATAACTATATAGTGCAATATTCTTTGTATCTTCCAACTCAAAAGTGAAAAGTCTACCTGATTTTTCTCCTTTAGCAATCCTCTTGAACCCATGACTTGGATCCTCCACATATGCTCCATATTGGTTGAATCTAACCTACAAACCTTTCTCCACAATCTGACCAACACTTATCAAATTTTTGGTAATGGTTGGTACATAGAGTACCCTGCTCAACAAATTCTGATTTCCATCACAAGTCTTAACATTTCCAACTTTAACTACAGAATGCTTTGTGTCATCACCTGTTTGGACTTGATGCTTACCTTTTGGTTCCTCAAGATCAGAGAGTAATGCTACATTGCCAGCCACATGATTTGAGCATCCTGAGTCAATGTAGAATAGGTGGTCATCATTTGTGCCTGATTTTGATGTCATGTTCATGATTAGAAGAGAGTCATCTTGCTCCTTTGTATAGTTGTTGTAATCCTTCCTGGATTTGAAATCTCCTTGGTAGTTGCCATTGTAATTATTGTTGTAGTTGTTGTTGTAATTATTGTTGTAACCTTGGTGATGGTTGAATCTACCTCTTGACTGTGAGTAGCCACCTCTTTGGTATCCTCTTCCTCTCTGATTTTTGTAATTCCTGAAACACTCATCTGTAGTATGATTTGATAAACCACAAATGTTGCATGGCGAGGAGTTATAAGATCTCCCCCTACCTCGCTTACCTCCTCTACCCCTTCCTCTTGAAGATCTACCTCTCCCTGCATAGTTCGCTTGAGAGGTTGATCCTTCATCTTCCACCTTCTTGCTTTTGCCTTTATCTTTAGACTTCTTATCAGTGTATAGGGCAGAAGAGTTATTACCTTTGGATGTGTCTCCATTTTTGTTGATCTTTGCTTCATGAGTAAATAATTGTCCCATGAGGGTTGTAAGATCTAGAGTGTGCATGTCCATGTAGAGATCCATGGCAGTGGTGAAGCTTTCCCATTTGTCATCAGCCTTGATCCCATTGATAACTTGCCTTACAATTTGTTCTTCTTCAATCTCTTCTCCTATGCTTGCTAACTGATCTGCTACATCTTTAATCTTGGTCACAAATTCTGAAACAGCTTGCTTAGGTTGCTTCCTTAGTGTTGTGAATTCAATCCACAACTGATTTTTCCTAGCCCTCGTGTTGGAGGAAAAATATGATGACAAGGTTTCCCAAGTCTCTTGGGATGTCTTACAATTTCTAATATGTGGCAAAAGAAAATCAGATATAGAGTTGAGTAAATAAGACCTTGCCAATGCATCCTTAGCACACCATGTGTTGAGCTTTTCATGTTCTTCCTTGGTTGGTAATCCTCTTGCTTTGAATGAGGGCAATTCCTCATCTCCTGAGATGTACCCATAGAGACTCCTTCCTTGTAAGTAGGTCTTCATCCTTAGATACCATGCTTGATAGTTGTTCCTATCCAATTTGTCAATAAATGAAGGAAAACCATCCCCCATTTTACCTTAGTTTGCTCTGATACCACTGTTGGGATGGATGGATGGATGCTCCAAGAGACTGAGTAGGTACTGCTAAACCTGCTTTGTACCAGCCCTCTTTTGCTTCAGAGTTGATAGAAAAACTAAGCTCTAGCAAAAGTTATATAAGACCTTACTGAGTTTTTCGTTACACCCATGTGCAATCCATTTGCTTTTGATCTTTTCAATGAAGGGGATGATATGGTGTCTTGGCTGTCTATGCTCTTTCCCAAATTTCAAGCTTATTAAGAAAAATATGTGGAAGACGAACTTTATTTATTTATTATTATTATTATTTTTAAAGACTATAAGAGGGAGCTGCAAAGTGTGCTTACAAACCTATTTCACTTCAACTCGAGAGTGTATATTCATTCAAATTATGTACACCGCTAATACATTAACCAATTAAGCATGCATGTATATAGAGAAAACCTACTTTGAAACCAATTTCTTCGTCTGACTTTAGGGCCATCTCTTTCCAATGTCTACCTTAGTGGGCTTTTAGACTCTGTATCCTGGTAGTTGAGAGCCCTCTTACCTATGTTTTGTGGGATTTGGAAGGTCTCATGGGTGTTATGCTTACCTTTTGATATACTTTGAGATTAATTCAAGCTAATCTAAAAGATCTCAATGATCGAACTTCCTTAAAAAAAAAAAAAAAAGAAATCCATAATATTCAAAGAACGGATAATCTCATTAGGGAAATGGTGTGTCATACGCATGCTATCAGCATTACAACCACATAGCAGTCAAACTTTGAAGGATATTCTCGTACATTTAGACAAACATCTACCTATCATCCCTACATAGTAGGGCATCATCATTATCATCCCTACATAGTAGGGCATCATCATTGCCAGGTTGAGAAAAGTCAGTCCCAACAAGAGTGACAAAGAGAGAAAGAGAGAGAGAGAGAGAGAGAGAGAAAGAGAGAGAGAGAATCTGTTTTTTTCAATTTTTTTTGTCTCCCACCCTACATGCATATCCCAAGGATGAAAAAATGAAAGGAAACAATTATCACATAATTGATGATGTTTTGGATATCTCATCTTCCTCTTCTTCATGAAGATCAAGGTTTCAAAATCAGCTTCTAATCATATCCAAGAATCAGATTTTCGTAGGCTCACATCTGCCTAATTGGGGGATGGGCCCTTTATTTGAACTTAAGAAGACTACAAAATTTCATCTTTACAAGAATGTTGCTAACATGATGGTTAACAAGGCCTAGAATATCCTCCTCTGTATTGTTTTACTACACTTGAAAATAAAGTAAGAAGCAATTGCAAGACATGATAAGCTAATCTTTGGATATGCAAAATGACCTTATGCCTCTACATATATCTACGTGAATCAGCGAGGACCACAAATATAACTGGAATCTATAAGTGCATGCATGATATCCACCAGTACTTTAGCATTTTCAAACCATAGATTTAGGATGTTCAAACCATAGATTCAGGATGATCATTTATTCTACATGGATTCAGGATGTTCAAACGATGTTGTACGCAACATTGGTCTTCTGTCTGAGTTGACAAATCCAAAGCATAGACATGAAGGACAAACAGGGGATGAACCCAAGCACAATGTGGAGAATATTGGTAATGTGAAAGCTCCCAATGTAAGACAAACATTTTAGTAAGGTTCTCTATGTACCCACTATCACTAAAAGCCTTATATGTGTAGGACAAATAATTGAAAAAGGCTTGCAAATTATGTTCACCCAACATGGATCTTTTATGGAAGACCCATATCAAGGCTTCAAGAAGATATCCAGAGGTGACAAGCATGGTAGGCTCTTTACTTTTGAAGTATAAAGAAACCATGAACATAGCTCTATTCAACTTTGGATCACCCTAAGTGAGCTTGAAGTGTGGCATAAGAGACTTGCTCATGTGAATGAAATAACCTTGAAGGATATATGTAGGGATCAAAGTGTTCTAGGGCTTCCAAACATATCAAAGCAACACACGATCAATAGATGTGATGCTTGTCAGATTGGGAAGGCATAAAGACAACCATTCAAAGGCTACATCCACAACTATCTTGTGGACTTAGTACACACTCATTTGTGGGGACCAAGTCAAGAACCTTCATTGGTAGGCTCAAGGTATTATGTTTCCTTTTTTTTTATGATCATAGTAAATGAAACATTTTGTACTTTATCAACAGTAAGAATGAAGTGTTTGAATACTTCAAGAAGTACTTAGCACATGTGGAAAATCATACAAGTAGATCATTGAAGAAACTCAAATGTGATGGGAGAATAATTCTCCAAAGAGTTTGATGAGTTCTTGATGGCAAAATGGAAGTGAATACTAGGTATTCTCCTCAATTAAGTGGTACTGTAGAGAGAAGAAATAAGACCCTTGTTGGATTAGCTAGAACAATGGTCGAAGAAAAGGAGTTGCCACACTATTTATGGGTAGAAGCAATCTCAACTATTGTATATCTTTTCAACAGACTTCCATCCAAATCTCTTCAAGATATGACTCCTTATGAAGCTTGGAATGGTAGAAAACCAAGTCCAAGACATTGCAAGGTATTTGGTTGTTTAGCTTTTGTACATGTACCTTCACAAATCAGAGATAAAGTACATGAAAGGGCAATCAAGGCACTATTCATTGGCTATGATTCAACTCAGATGGGCTATAGATTTTATAATCCTTCCATCAAGGAATTTGCCACAAGTAGGGATGTTTTGTTTGAAGAACATAGGTCATGGTATGATGAAGACAAACAGAAGGTGAATTTACCTTATGATCTTATTTTGACTTCCATCCATTAGGTAGCAAGCATGATACATAGGCCCACGATCCAAGAAGTGAATATGATGATGATCTAGTGAGAAGGAATAAGATTATAAGCTTTAGAGTCAAGAGGTAAGTTCAAAATGCAAGAATGTGGAGAATTCTATAAGCATACTCATAGAAGTTCAACAAGGGAGAGAAGGCATCCTAAAAGGTATGAATATGACTCTACTATTGTTACAAAGCACTCTATTTATTTCGACAAACACTCAATTCTAGAGGAACCTTCAACATATGAAGAAGCAAAGGGTAACCCTAATTGGGAGAAAGTTATGAAAGATGATAGAAGCCTTAAAAGAAATGGATACTTGGGAGTTTGTCCCAATGAAAACTAATCAGAAGGTAATAGGTTGCAAATGATTGTATAAGCTAAAAAGAAATTTAGATGGATCTATTTGTAGGTACAAAGCCAAACTATTTGCTAAAGGATTTGCTTAAACACATGGCATAGACTATGAGGAGACCTTCTCACTAGTTGCCAAGATGACAACCATGAGGACATTGTTGAGTCTAGCAACTACAAGAAAGTGTAAGCTACTTCAACTTGATGTGCAAAATGCTTTTCTCAATGGGTGGATAAGTGAAGAGGTATACATGTCACAACCTCTAGGATTTGAAATCCTAATTATACATCTTATGTATGCAAACTCAAAAAGGCATCCCAAGGATTGAAACAAGCTCCTAGAGCTAAAAAGTTTAGATTGGTAACATATGTACAAGATCAAGGTGTCAGGTCAAGCAATGCAAACCCTTCTTTGTTCATAAAAAAGGATCACAATGAGGTTATCTATTTGTGTGTATATGTAGATGAAATAACTATGAAAAGTGATGAATTGAATTGTATACAACATATCAAAAGACATGCAACAAGAGTTCAAAAGTATCGATTTAGATGAGCTCACATTTTTCTTAGGTATGCAGGTCATATACATAGATGAAGGGATGTATTTGATTCAGAGGAGATAGATTCAGGATGTACTTCCAAAGTTCAAAATGGAGAACACTAAACCTCTAGGTACACCTTTGGAAATGAATCATAAGCTTAGTGTTTATGAAGGTGAGAAAATTGAAGACATTAAAGAGTATCAAAGCTTGGTAGGTAGCTTGATATATGCTACTTATACAAGAGTAGAAATCTCATATAGTGTAGGAGTGCTAAGCCAATGCATGCACTTTTCAAGAAGAACACATATGGATGCATGAAAGAGAGTACTTAAGTACCTCGACGGAACACTCAATGAAGGTATATTGTAAACTTACTCATCAGATTTGGATCTCAAGATATATCCTGATGCAAATTGGGTTAGAGCTAAGGATGATAGAAGAAATACCTTTGGCTACTTAGCATTTGTAGGATCAAAGCTAGTGTCATGGAGTTCCAAGAAGCAAACTGTAGTTGCTTTATCCTCAATTGAAGCGAGTATAGAGGTCTAACCATAAAGGCCCAAGAAGCATCATGGTTATGGGAGTTTTATATGGATTCGGGACTTGCGACTTCCAAACCTCACATATTTGGAGATAATGTAAACCTTGTCTTCCATGCAAACCTTGTCTTCCATGCAAGAACCAAACACATAGAGGTTCATAACCACTTCATCACAGAAAAAATCATAGCAAAAGAGATTGAAATATCTTTTGTTCCAAGTGAAAATCAAATAGTATATATGATGAAAAAGGCACTTTATTTGATAAAGCTTTGCAGATTTGAATCAATTGTAGGTATTCAGCCTATTAGAAGATGATGACTCAACCATACTTAAGCTTCAAGAGTGAGTTGTTGGATCATCAAGCTTGAAGTGGACTACCTCTACATCAAAAAATCATATTTGGATTATTTCAAAGATATCCATTGAAGGGTTTTTGGTCGTTTATGTTCAATTTTTGGTATTACATTAGGATTCTTTAAGAATCCCTTAATCTTGTAAAATCCTAGAAATAAAGGATAAAAGGAAATTTCATATTCCACGAGTTTGGCATAGTTGAAATTGATGTGCAATCTATCAATCAATCCACCTACAATCAAGTATTTATAATTGATTTCACCTTTTCCTAGTTTATCGGAAGATGATTCCTTCAATCACAACCAACTTCAGCCATGAGTTGATTTGAATAAAAAATCTTTGTAAAGAGAGTTGTGGACCTCAAGAGTCTATATAAAGGCTCTAAATCATTTTTACAATAGGTGAAAGCAATATACATATACATTGGGTCATCACTTTGTTCATTCTTCAATTTTTGCATCATCTTCTTCGACTCCATTAACCATGGAGAGGCTGAATCTCTCTCTAAAGAGCTCCAAATTGGATGAATGAGAATTCATTGGAAAGTTATTATTTTCTACATTAAGTATATCAAGACTTTTGCCAATAGCTAAACGTTCAAATGAAACGTGGTACCAATTGAAAAATGCAATGAGCTTGAAACTTTGGTCACTCAAAATAGACACCTATAGCTTTCAAATGAGCTATCAAACACTCAATTTGGAGTAGATTTGGGTTGGCAACTTTTTGCTTCAAAACAGGCTACCTATCCACTCAGTTAGGCTGAAAACTAGACTTCACTAAAGCCTGAATAACTCACAGAGCATAAAGAATTTGATAAAATTATTCTAGATAGAGGAAGTACGCAAAATAAGATTTCCAATGAATGTTTAAACACTAAAAGTGGATACATATATTGAGAGATATGACTCTCATAAGTAGACTACCCAGAAATTGGTACGCGGCTAGACATACTCTATGAGAGTGAACATAACGAAATGACTCAAACCAAATGAACTAGCTACAAGGGGACTTCCATGCCTTCTTCCTCTATACTTGAGTGTCCCCCCTTTCCTCTTTTATAGCCAAGTGACCAAAAACTCTCATGATGAGTTTGAGAGCTCTTCTCCATAACTCTTCCACTACTTTGGACAGCCACTCCTCTTACAAGTCCAGTTTTTGGATTTGATTATCTTTTGATTGATTCTCTTTTGGCCTCCATTACTTGTTGAAGTAAATGCTTCCATTTTTCATTTTTGTATTTTCTTCTACTTGAAGAAAATCCTTTTTTCAAAATATATACAACCTTACTTCTTTATTTTTAACACTCCCCCTCAAGCTCACATGTGAGCTTGCACCTTCAGCCATATCCTGCAAGTTGATGTCATCCTTGAACCTCTTTAGCTTAGAAGCATCTAAGAACTTTATAAACATGTCTGCAACCTCGTCATTAGTTCCAATGAACTTTATATCCACATCCTTGCTCAAAACTTTTTCTCGAACATAATGATAATGCACTTCTATGTGCTTGCTTCGTGCATGAAACATTGGATTGTTTGTCAAGTGAATGCTTGACATGTTGTCACCATAAATTGGAATGGTCTCCACCTGCACATCAAGATTAGCCAAGAGCTTATTAATCCACATAGCTTCACAAGTTGCAAAGGCTAATTCTCTATATTCAGCTTCTGTAGATGATAGTGCAACAGTAGGTTGCTTCTTCGAGCTTCATGTGATAGGTTTGCTACCTATCATGAACACATAACCTGAAGTGGATCTATATCTTCCTTTGAACCAGCCCAATCAGCATCACGGAAGCCCTTTACGTGCAATTCTTCATCATATCTATAAAACAAGGCATGATTGATTGTGTGCTTCACATATCTTAGCACTTGTTTGACTGAATTTAAATGTTCACTTGTTGGAACTTGCATAAATTGAGAAAGAACTCCAACAATATAACACAAATCTAGTCTTGTGATCGTAGCATAGATCAATGAACCAATAATACTCCTTTATGTAGTCACATCATGTAACTTCTCTCCATCATTTGAGCATAGCTTCACATTTGTGTCCATAGGTTGAGTGAGTGGTTTGCATTCACTCATTCCAAATCTCAAAAGAACATCCAACAAGTACTTTCTTTGCATCAATTAGATGCCATCTTTCCCATAGACTATCTCAATGCCTAAAAAGTATTTCAGCTCAACAAGATCTAAAATTTAAACTCCTTACTGAGTTTTTTTTTATCTCTTGTATTCTTGCAACATTACTTCCAGTTATGATGAGATCATCAACGTATATGCAAATATATACCTGCTTGCCTTCTTCTTTCTTCATGTAGAGAGAGGGATCTGCACTACTTGGACTATACCCACACCTTGTGAGGTACTCGACCAATCTTTGATTCCAAGCACGTGGTGCTTGCTTTAGCCCATACAAAGCTTTCTTCAATCTACAAACAAAATATGGATGCTTTTTGTCTTCAAATCCAATCGGTTGACTCATGTATACCTCTTCTTGAAGTTCACCATTGAGAAAAGCATTTTTTATGTCAAGTTGGTACAATGGCCATCTCCTTGTTGCACTCACTGCAATCAAGGTTCTAATTGTTCCCATCTTTGCAACCGGGTTGAAAGTCTCTTCATAGTCGATGCCGTGAGTTTGCTCGAATCCTTTTGCTACTAGTCTAGCTTTATGCCTTGCTATATAACCATCAGCATTTCTCTTTATTTTAAACACCCATTTATTTGAAACAATCTTCATACCTTCAACCTTTGGAACTAGCTCCCATGTGTGATTATCCTTGAGAGCTTTTATCTCTTCTTGCATAGCTTCTTGCCATTCTTTTTGTGTGCATGCTTCTTCATATGCATCCGGTTCTTTGTCTTTGACCACCTATGTCATATATGCAAAATGCTTTGCAATAAAACTATCATAGCTCAGCCTTTGAATTGGATACCTTGCTCTTGAAGACCTGCTTTCATTTCCTTTTGAACATTGCTTCTTCAACCGGTTCAACTTTATCTTTGGTGTAATCACCTCTTCATACTCTTCTTCACTTGCATTTGAATCACTATTTTGGGTAGCAATTTCCACTTCAAATCTTCCATAACCTAATGTTGGTGATGAGGAATGACTGCTTAGTCTCCCCTTCCATGTTGAGCTTTCTCCAAGTGATGTAGAAGCTTCTGGACCTGACATTTGAGTGCTTGTTTGCTGAAATTCTTCTTCGACAACACCTCCATCATCTTCGCAATCTTCTTCAACAATCTTCTTTTTCCCTTTGTCTCCCAACCATGGTCTTAGCTCATCAAATGCCACATCTCGTGAGACTCGTAGCTCCTTTGACACCGGATTGTAGCACCTGTATCCCTTTTGCTCCGATGAATATCCAATGAAAATACATCTTTCTGACTTTGCCTCCATCTTTGTCCTTAGTTTTTGAGGGATGTGAACATAACACACACATCCAAAAACTTTGAGATGTGTAAGGTCAGGTTTCTTACTGGAATAAACCTCCTCAGAGGTTAGATTATGCACCCCAGCCGTTGTGCACTTGTTCATCAAATAAACAGCCATACTAGCTACTTCAGCCCAATATTTTAGTGGCACCTTCATCTCGTTGAGTATGCACCTTGCAACTTCTGTTATATGTCTATTTTTCCTTTCAGTTATTCCATTTTGTTGAGGCGTGTACCTACATGTAAATTGTCGCTTGATGCCATTTTCATAAAGAAAATCTGAAAATTCTTTGGAGAAATATTCTCCTCCTCCATCGGGGAAGGTCTTTATGTAGCGTCCTGTTTCCTTTTCTACATGTGCTTTAAATCTTTTGAACATGGAGAACACATCTGATTTTTGTTTTATGCAAAACATCCATACTTTTCTTGAATGATCATCAATAAAAGTGACAAAATATCTATTACCAGCCACTGATGGTGGTTGTGATGGTCTCCACACATCCGTGTGTATCAAGTCGAGGACATTCCTTGCCACATAGTTGCTCTTCTTGAATGGTTGTCGAGTTTGCTTTCCTAGTTGGCATGCTTCACAAAACGCATGTAGTCCAACGTCATTGAATCTTGGAAGACCTCTTACCACTTCATGGTTGCTCATCTCCTTGAGCTTGGGAATGTTGATATGTCCAAACCTTTTGTGCCACAAATCGATTTCAACAATCCTCTTGTTTCCAAACTGAATATACATCACCTTTCCATGTGGTTGTTGAATGTCCAAAGTGAACATCCTACCTTCTTTCCTTCCTTGAGCAATGACCTTGAATCCTTCTTTTGGATTCTTTATAAAGAAACCTTTTTCATTGAAGATAACATGATATTCTTTCTCTATCATTTGTCCTACTGAAATCAAATTCTTTGCAATAGTAGGTACATGAAGACCATCAGCCAATACCTTCTTGTCTCCAAGCTTGATATCTCCAACATGCTCAATTGTGTGCTGAGTTTCATCACCTGTCTCCACACATCCTTTTCCACTTGGAGCTTTTAGCTTTGTGAATAAATCTCCTTGGCATGTCATATGGTTGCTACAACCTGAATCTATGGACCATTTTTTATCATCACTTCTCGAGTTATTGTAGTTATGCTTCATGGCAAGCATGGTTTGCTTGTCTCCTTCACTTGATGTATTCGCATAGTTATTTTCATGTTATACCTTTATGATGATTGTATGAACCTCGACCTCTTCCTCTATTTCTTCCTCGACCTCTTCCATGTGTGTTGTCATTTGAGTTGTCCTTGTTGTCCTCCGAGTTGTGTTGGCTGAAATTTGTGTTGTTGTAGCTTCTTCCTCTTCCTCTCGAGCCTCCTCTTGAGTTCCTTCCTCTACCTCGTCCTGCATATAACATTTGACTATGGCTATCCTTACCTTTGTTGCCTTCTCCTTGTGGAACAACCTCTTCAGCCACAAGATCTGGTATAATTTCGTCGAATGTTGGGAGAGGATCTCTATAAAGAATGTTTGTGATGAGGGGCTTCAGCTTTTCTTCACTCGTCAAACCATTGAGGGCTGTTTGGATGATGTCTTCCTCGTCTATCTTGCATCCAACTGATGCTAGCTGATCTTGAAGCTCCTTTCCTCAATGTATACTCACTAATGCTTTGGTTTGAGCTTTTCTTCATGTTGTTGAGCTCGTTCTTGAGTTGCATCCTCCGAGACCTTATTGAGGTAGTATACACCTTCTCTAATGCTTCCCAAACTTCCTTGTTTGTTTCTAAGATTTGCACATGAACAATCATAGTGTTAGAAATAACTTGTGAGATGAGGAACATCACCCTTCGATTCCTCTCTTCCCAATCAGCAAATTGTCTCCTTTGTGCCGGAGTAATTTTGGGATCTTGAAGGTCCACCGGTTGTGGATCATCTCCAGTAACTAAACTCCATAAACCTTTACCTTTAAGGTAATTTGTCATTCTATACCTCCAAGATTGAAAATTTTCTTTGTCTAACTTCTCAACTTGTTGTCCTAAATCAGACATTGAAAACTTCCAAGATTGAAGTTTACCTCAAGTATGTTGTGGCACTCTTCCTTGACTTCACGAAGCTCCCCCTTGATTTGTAGCTTCTCCTTTGCTTTACTTTAGTTCCAATGCTTTGCCTCTTCAAACTCCAATGCTCTGATACCAATTTTTGGAGAGTTCCTCTCCTATTCGCAGTGGAAAGTGTAGAAGACCTTCTCAGGATCAAGACTTTTGCCAACAATTGAACCTTCAAATGAAAACTGGTACCAACTGAAAAATACAATGAGCTTGAAACTTTATTCACTCAAACTACACACCTACAGATTTCAAATGAGCTATCAAACACTCAATTTGGAGTAGATTTGGATTGGCAACTCTTTGCTTCAAAATAGGCTACCTACCCACTCAGTTAGGCTAAAAATGGGACTTCAGTAAAACCTTAATAACTCATAGAGCATAAAAAATTTGATAAAACGGTTCTAGAAACAAGAAGTACTCGAGATAAGCTTTCCAACGAATGTTTAAACACTAAAATTTGATACATATATTGAGAGATATGACTCTCACAAGTAGACTACCCAAAAATTGGTATGCGGCTAGACATACTCTATGAGAGTGAACATAACGAAATGACTCAAACCAAATGAACTAGCTACAAGGGGACTTCCACACCTTTATACTTGAGTGTCCTCCCTTGCCTCTTTTATGGCCAAGTGACCAAAAACTCTCATGATGATTTTGAGAGCTCTTCTCCATAACTCTTCCACTACTTTGGACAGCCACTCCTCTTACAGTTCAGTTTTGGATTTGATTCTCTTTTGATTGATTCTCTTTTGGCCTCCACTACTTGCTGAAGTAAATTCTTCCATTTTTCATTTTTGTATTTTCCTTCTACTTGAAAAAAATCCTTTTTGCAAAAATATATACGACCTTACTTCTTTATTTTTAACATATGCCTCCCTATGTCATTATACCAACAGATAAGGACAACAAGGGAGCAAGTTGTAGTCTAAGAGAAAGCTTCTATAGACATTGCTTGCGATACATACACAATCTCTTTCACTCTCCGTTGACTGGATCTTGTAGATGCACGTATGTAGAGGATAATACAGAAATGAAATCTCACAAAAACATAAACACAATAGAAAGAGATAAGAGAATTGAGACTAGATTGGGTACAATCTTCCCCCACATACTCTGATGGATGAGTCTATCAAAGCATGTGTATTTATAGGTATTTTTCATTACATCCTAAATAGAAGATACATGAGAGTGGCGCTTTGAAAAGTGTGTGTTAATGAAAATTTTCTTTATTTACAAAATCATCACTTTCTAAGCAATCTACTATTTTTACAAAACGTCACTTTCTAAAGCGATTTGTTTATTTTTACAAAAAATAACTAAAATACTATCTTCTAAATATTCTTCTAAATATCTTCAAAAATATTTGAATGAGTCCACATGGATTCACACCCTCATGAGTCTTCACCTGGTAAATCAAAACACAGTTCACATTAAAACCCACAAGACATTAAAATCCATATAACATTCCATTATTCCATAAAGTACAACATGCCTCCTAGTTGATGAGCAACTAACCTCAGTTGATAAGAATAAAATAGACATGGATGGCCAGTCACATGTCCCATCACTAAACAATCATAAGAATTTTCCATGTAAAAAGACATGCATGGAATTGGGAAACTCAAATTTAGTGTGACTGTGAATGATATGCAGAAATAAAATGATCATAGTGGGGAGTTAGTGATGTTTTATGAATCCATTGAGATTCTTCAAGTGAATGATTTTTATATTTAACTAAATATCTATGATATTGGCTACCTGTGTGTGTAATAGTAACATCATAATCAAGTATTTTCTCTGGAACTAAAATTTCCACATCCTCCTCAAGTAATGGAGGATTATCTAAAATAGGAGTGAGTGGTAAAGTTATTTTAATAGATTTCAATAAACTAATATAAAAGTAAGTATGTATATTCCAATGAGAAGGTATGTCTAGTCTAAAATCATTCTCATTAATTTTCTGAATAATATGGAAAGGTCCATAATAATGTAGTACAAGTTTAGCTTTAGGATGTTGTGAAATATTTAACGAACATCTCGATCTGAAAGAATAACTTTTGGAAAACCATGATGCAAAAAAATACATTAAATAAATAACTTAGCAGCTTGAGGTGCAAAAAAGAGTCTTTTTTTACAAGGAATGAAATACGCTGTTTACTTAACCTATCAACAATTTTCCAAATCATATCAATATGAGATGAAGTTGTAGGAAAACTAGTAATAAAATCCATGGAAACTTATTCCTATAGTCCATTACGTATAGGAAGTGGCATTAATAATCCAAATGGTTTACCACGATGTCTTTTCACATGTTGACACACAACAAAATGAGAAACATAACATGCAATATCATTTTCCATATTTGGACAAAAGAAAAATTCTTTTTTGCATAACAAATTAAAAACAATTGCTAAATGATTTTCATGGTCATTTTCATTCTCACTATACATAAGTACATCATCAAAGAAAACAAGAACAAAAGCTTGGTAATCAAGAAAAATGTTATTCGTCATACGTGCAAATGTAGCAGGTGCATTAGTGAGTCCAAAAGGCATTACCATGAATTCAAAGTGACTAATCTGAGTTCTAAAGGAAATCTTATAAATGTCATTTTGTGTCATTCATATCTGATGATAACCTGATTTAAGATCAGTTTTGCTAAAGACACGTGCTCCACGAAGTTTATCTAGCAAATCACCTATCCTAGGAATAGGATATCTCTTTTAAATTGTGATCTTATTGAGTGCTCTATAGTCAATGCACATCCTTTAAGTCTTGTTCTTCTTCTCTACTAAAAGAACAAGTGCTCCAAAGGGAGAAGAAATAGGCCTTATAAGTGCTTTGTGGAGTAGATCCCTGACTTGATTAGCCATTTCTTTTTTATGTGAAGGTCCATGCCTATAAGGGGCTTTATGGGGAGGAGAACTAATAGGAATTAAGTCTATTCTATGGTCAAGAGATCCCCTTGAAGGTGGTAGTTTAGAAGGAAAATCAGCCATAAAGCAATCTTGATAGGAATCCATAAATAATATATGTGCATTAGGAAGTGTATGTGTGTAATGAACTATCTTATTGAAAAAAACAATACATGAGTTATAGCCTTTGCTAAATGCATGTTTGAATTGAGTATGACTAATTAATGGAAATGCTTGGAAGTCATGCATTGATAACAAAGAAATATCTTGATTGTTAAACTTAAAACTAATTGTGTGTGTATGATAATCAATGCATGAATTATAATGATGAAAAAAAAGGCATACCAAGTATAACATCATAGTACTGCAAAGGAGCAATTAACAATGTGCGTTCATCTATGTATGAACCTACATAAATTTGAATGTTATGCACTTCACTTATAACATTATATCTATTTCCTTGAAATGCAGCCTTAACTTTATACATAGAAGGAACTAGATGTAATTCAAGATCTTGTATTAGTGTATAAGAAATAAAATCATACAAACTACCATCATCATGTATAAAATTAACAACTTTACCATTAGTAGTACCTTGCATGCAAAGTAAAGAATGAATAGAAATTTTGTTACCCAAAGTACTTAGATCATTTTTCAATGCTTCTTCTGTCCAATCACGTTGAATGTCTTCATGAACCACCTCCATGTAGTGTACTTGAGCTCCGACATGCTTCATGTCATTAGTTTGCAATCTACATTTAGCTTTAGTATGACCAAACTTACCAAAATGCTAGCAAGTGATACAGAGTCTCCTTTGTTGATCATCCATCATCATAGTTTGAAGGGTTGGAGGTTTGGTAGGGTGTAAGGGGGTTGGCTTGTGGACGGGTGTGAAATGGGATTGAGGAGGGTGCTGAAAGCAGGTGGGTGCTAAAAAGTAGGAAAGTAGTGAAAGGATACTTGAAAGGAAAATTGGGCTTTATTGGTTGTTGTTTTTTATGCATTTGTTGTAAGTGAAAGGACTTGGTGATGGATTGAAACTCCTTCTTAGCACCATATGCAAAAGAAATAGCTTCATAGAGAGTCGTGGGACATAGTGTGTTGATCTTGGCTTGGATTCCCATCTCCAAACCATCTTCATACTTTCATTGCAAGGTATCTTCATGAATTATTTCAAGTGAATGAATAAGTAGTCATCATTGCCAAAAGTGTTTAGTGTAGGTAGACACAGTATCTCCATCTTTCCATCCAAAATTTTTCGATGATCGATGAGCATGTAAGTGGAGCTTGGGAGGAAGGAAAGAGTCTTTGATCTCTTCTTGAAATGTGGTCCATGTGGTGGGGAGGTCGGTGCTATGCTGCAAAACATTCCACCATAGCTGGGCCTTACCCACCAAATAATTAGTAACAAATTTCAGTTTCTCAATTTCAGGATATGGTTTGTCAGAATAAAAGTCATCAAATTGAGAAATCCATGAAAAGAACAAATTGGCCATCCTTTCGCCCATCGAATTGTGATAATTGAAACTTTTTTGCAGTAATCTTGGATTGCATGCCTTGTTCTTGATCAGTGATAATGGCCTTCACCACCCTAACTAGATTGTTTTCATCACTCTGTATTTGTTAGAGTGCAGTGTCACATTCTTTTATCTCGTTCTCAGCATGTTGGAGTTCGTGTCGCAAAAGCTCCAATTGTTACTCAATCGGTATCTCAGGTAGGGGTGATGTACCAAAATCATCAGTGTTATGGGTAGGATCCATGGCCTTATGTAAAATCAAAACCTAGGACTAAGCATGTAAAAAAATAGCAATAGTGTATATAATAATAATAAATAAATAAATAAATAAATAAATGAGAGTATTTGATGAATAAATAAATAAAGAAAGAAAGAAAAGAGAGTGTTAAATAAATTAATTAATAAATCAATCAATAAATAGTTAAATAGTAAGGTGAAGAAAGTGTTAAAAGCTGTGTTAAATATTAATTAAATGGAATGGGGTATCAATAAGTGAAAATAGGCTAGTGGATAAAGCTTGTCTCTTGTAAGTGTGAGGTTGTGGGTTCAAATCTCGTACATGCTAAATATGGAACTAAGTAAGCTAACTAGGCTAACTAGGGAAATAAGGAAGTTCTTATTGCCACTCATAAGTTAGAATTGGTTCATGCGTAGCCAATGGCTGCCAACAGAACCAAAGGGAATCAAAGTGAACCAAGGGAGCCATGAGTGCCAGAGAAGCCAGAGATGCCAAAGTTATGCCATAGTGATAACCGAATTGATAAACGAATTGATAAATGAATTGATAAACAAACTTGATAAATGAATTGATAAACAAATTTGATAACCGAATTTGATAACATCGAACTCGAACTATGAACATTGCACAGTGAGCACAGGGGGTACAGTGGGTATAGTGGATACAGTGAGCATAGTGAGAACAATGCATATAGTGAGCATAGTGAGCAAGTGAATATAGTGAACACAGTGAGCATAGTGCACAGTGTGAGAGGAGGACAATGTCATAATGAGCACAATGCACAGTGTGAGATGAGCACAGTGCATAGTAACTAATTTAAAAAAACACAGCAGCGAATAAAAAATAAACTAACTTGATAAAAGAAAACCTAGACCAGATGATCAAGACGGATGCCGAATCACAAATGGATGCCACGAATCACAACCGAACATCAAAAAACCAGCTTCACAGACACGCCTTGGCTTTGATACCACTGTTGACCGGATCCCATAGACACACGTGCATAGAGGATAGTACAAAAATGAAGTCTCACAAAAGTATAAACATAATAAAAAGAGACAAGAGAAATGACACCAAATTGGGTGCAATCCCCCCCCCCACATACTCTGATGGATGAGTCTATTAGAGCATGTGTATTTATAGGTATCTTGTGTTACGTCTTAAATAGAAGATACATGAGGGTGGCACTTCAAAAAGTGTGCATTTATGAAAATTTGATACAAAATATTCTCTTTCTAAATGATCTACTATTTTTACAAAAATATTGCTTTCTAAAGGGATCTATTATTTTTATAATAAATAACTAAAATACTACCTTCTAAATATCATAAAAAATATATGAATAAGTCCACGTGCATTCACAGCCTCATGAGTCTTCACCTGCTAAATCAAAACACAAATCACTTTAAAACCCTCAAGAGATTAAAATCCATATAACATTCCACTATTCCATAAAGTATAACACTTTCTATCTTCGTGTGTAGGAATTTTTGTGTTTATGCAACTCCAACTTCGGGAATTCTCTCACGCACACCTTTGGGTGCAACTGGACGCTCTAAAAAGGTTACATATTGTGGGTTAGAGATGAAGCAGTGGGCCTATGCATGTGGACTTCTGCCATCTGAGAGGGGATTCAACTATGGACAATGAGTGTGCTTTGCTTCAGAAAATAAAACTAATCCAAAGAAAGAGAGATACAGATAGTGACTGAGTTAATGCCCCTGCATTTTCTTTGTCTTAATCCTCTACATTCATGTGAAACTCTCGTTTAGCTCATCCATTACATCACATTCCACAATGCTTGAATATACATTCTCTCAGTAAAAAGAGGGCACCAAGATTTCCTAGCCACAGTTGATATTTTCAAATAATATCATCATAATGTGCACGTGCCCCACAATAGACTTTAAGTCCAATCTTATTTGCATAATCAAGTAGTAGACTTTAATTCCAGTCATATTTGCATAATCAAATAGTCGCATTTATTTTGGAGGAAGCCCATGATTCTCTTTGGGCATGCTTCTTGTGGATTAGAAGTTCAATCTTTTTAAGCCCCCACCTATTTAAGCGAAAACTTTGTAAGTTACCAAGGTTTTAACCCTCAGCTTTAGCATTCATTTCTCATTATTGTATTTGTGCAACAAGGCATTCCTTTGTAAATCTCTATAGAGTATCAAACTCCCTTTTGGATAGATCTCCTTGTTGTAATCAAAGGGATCCTAAAGATTTCACACCTTCCCTTGTGACACACGATTTGGAATTCCTCAAAGTTTTATGAATCTCCAAAGGGTCTAACCCTCATTTTGCCCCACCATTAGGCACACTATTTGACATTAAGTACCCCCCTAATTTTCTAACAACAACAAAAATATAAGAAGAAGATAGTGAGTGTGTGTGCATTTATGGGTTGGAGGCTAGTCTAAGCACACCCACAAACTTTCTCAAATTCCTAAGCCTACTCTAAGGCTAGCTTGGTGTGCAATGGGCTACTTTAAGCCCTCTTTCTGCATTGACTTGTCTCGCTTTTGGTGCCAGGGCTACTCTAAGCCTTCCATTTTCTCTTCCAAGTTTGCAGATATTTTCAAGTGGTATTTTATGTACACACAACATATCTATGGCATGTGTCTCTAAACACTTTCAAAATCCCATTTTCCCACTTGAAGCATAGGTGAATGTGCTTTTTATCACTTCTATGCATCTTTTCTTGTCATGGAAGTGTTTTTCAACACTTAGCACTTATTTTTTGCGACATTTGAAGCATGACTTCACTTGTTCAAGCTTTCAAGATCATCCCAAAGTTTACAACGTCAAAGAAAGAAGCAAGTTCATAATCTATGGTAAGGTATTCACCTTCTTTTATGACCATGTTTATGTCTAAGGAAGAATGCTTAGATGGATAAAATTATAATCTATGAAAAGATATCATGCATGCATACTTGTACACAAATCTTTTCCATGGAATGGTAAATGGGTTAAAACCTGAACCTAATAAGGTCAAAGATTTAGAGTCTTGAAATATCTGGAACATCAAGGAAAAAAGAGCATTAGGTCAAATTCTTCTAGCATGTGATGAATTGACAAAAGGTCACATCACTGCCTCTAAGTCTTCCAAAGAAGCTTGGGACACATTAGCAAGTCTATCTGAAGATAGAACTGCTTCCAAAATTTATGCTTTAGAATAGTTTCACAATGTCACTATTCGTCCACAAGACACCATCAAAAAAGTGAGAGCACAATTTGAAGATTATCAAAGAAAGTTAGCTCTTTGTGGATGAAAGATCTCAAATGAAGACATGGCAATTAGATTGCTTAATAAGTTTTCTAGGTCCTATTAAAAATTTGTAACCACTTTGTATAATAGAGGTCAAGAACTCACCTGGGAAGAAGTAAGAAGACTTATGCTTCTCTATGTCTTTAGGAAAAAGACTCAAGCTACACAAAAAATAAATATGAAGGCCAAATCTACTTTCCACAAGACTAAAGGTAAAAATGGAACTCAAGAATCTTTGCAAGAACCTTCTCTTAGTGAGGGCTATTACTAAGTGCAACATGACAATGCAATTTGATACTGACAAAGTACAAGTCATCAATCGAGAATCCAAAGAAGTTGTAGCTCAAGGCCTCAAAGAAAACGTTATCTACAAGCTTTGAAGTTTCATGTCCAAAGTCTTAAGTGTTGGATTGTGGCATTTCAGATTTGGACACACCTCTTAACTAGCTAAGATCTCTTCAAGTCATATTCTCAAGAGTTTACCTAGGATCACACAAGGGGATTTGAACTGCTAAAAAAATATGCTAAGTAGAGAGCTATTCCTTTGCCTATAGAAGGATCCATTTCCTCATATAAACCCTTATCATTAGTCCATGCCGATCTTTGTGGACCTATGCATACACCTTCTCTAAGTAGTCAATTTACTTCTTCTTGATTGTAGATGACTTCACTAGGTACACTTGGGTCTATTTACTTAAACATAAAGAGGATGCGCTTTCTAGGTTCACATAGTGGATACAAATTGTTAAAGAAGACTTTCCAAGTTCTTTGAAGTCCATTATATCCAATTGAGAGAGTGGCTTTGTCAACCACAACTTCTCAAAATAATTGTACCAAGTAAAGAATGATACTCAGCAAGTTATTGGTTTATAAAAGATCCGAAGTATGATGTAGATAACCAAGACTATGCTACATCAAAAGAAACTTCCATTAAAGTTTTGGGGTGAAGTTATACATACAAGAGTACATATTTTGAATAGAGGGTTTTCACATGTTTTGAAGAACCAATCTCCATTCGAGGCTAACTTTCAGCAGAAACTGAGTGTGAGTTATTTCAGAGTCTTTGGTAGTGATGCTTATGCTCAAGGCCCTGATGAAGGGCCTAAGAAATACATTTTCATCGGTTATAGTGACTGTCATAAGGCATACAAACTCTATGACCCAAAGTATCACTCAATTATAGTTACTGTAGATTGAGATTTTGATGATACTCTGAGTGTTCATCCCTTTTGGATTCTTCTCAAGATCCGGATCCTCCCATTTTCGCTTCAGAGGGGGATCATTTCAGTTTTAGGTAGTCAATTTATGTGAAGCATGCTCTCTTTGTACATGACTTTCCAGATCATGGTACAATTTTGGAGCATGAGAATTTAGAGATACAATTTTAGTTTCCACCTCATATGGATACACCTCCCATCGTACCATCAAAGGTTTACATTCCCCCTCAGCTTCAGTTGGGCCTTACTCCAGGATCAGTGACTCATCATTTTCCATTCATATTTTCAAGAGTCCACTTACCTCATCTACAACATTCTGAGCATATAGTGTTCCATTCATGGAGTTGAAAATATTTCCATTCTCCACAGGATACTCTTGCATCTACTTGGACACATCACTCAGTTGGATCCTTTTCTAAGCCATTCTCTCGGCTCAGAGGAGGCTTTCATGATCCTACCGACACACATCAAGAGTTTGTACATTTTATGGAGGACTACAACATACAAATGTACTACCATGTGATTATGATTTTGAGCTTCATGCTTTATATTTCATTCTTGCAAGATCTACTTCTTGGCGACACACATCTCATGGTGGATATTGTCAAAGCTTTGGAGGTTCCCACGTACCATATGGATTCATCCTATCTATCACACATGGAGATGATCTCGTCTAGTGAGATCTTGATCCGTTCCTATACGTCATTGGTAGTGTACCTATGGAGCATCCACTTGATCCATCTAGTGGACATCTTATGGAGTACCTTGCGATCATACATAGTCAATCCTGCTTGGGAGCTTTCCACATGGAGACTTCCTTGTTGGTGCTCATGTTGCTGCTACTACATTCTTGGTGGACCTTTCTCTCATAGCCTAGTAGCCCCCATACTCTACAAAATGGAGTTGTACTTGTGTATTCATTCTCCTTCAAGGGGAATTATCCCACATATGGTGTACTTTGGAGAGCCCACTCCAACTCTACATAAGGACCTACTCCATGTTGTTGGCAAGCTCACTCTAATCCATGTGATTTTTCCTATTTCATGGTCTATTCACTTTTGAGTCTCACACTCGTTCATTTTGTGAGTACAATCTTCTTTTCATTTTGCTTCCACGTGTGTACTCTCTACATTTGGTTTGATCAATTCCTAAGGCTTCTCTTTTCAAGAGTGTATTGAACTATATGAAATTCATTAAGCCACTTAAACTTGAAGCACACTCAAATGAATAGGTCAAGTTAGACTTTAGCATTTTTGAATATTGAATGTGTTTTGTACAAAACATCTATGTGGGATGTTTTGATTTGGTTACCTACTCGCATTATCTATGCCTAACTTTTACCAAAACGAGTCAAATTTCTTATCTGAATCATCTCCAAAGGGTTTGGAAAGTAGAAAGGGAGAATCAAAACTTTGTGCAACCAATTCATACTTCAAAGATACTTAAACTTGATATGAGTCAAACTTTATGTGACTCACATCACGTAAGATTCCCCGAAAACATAGAAAGATGAGAGTGGAAGGTTGTATTGGCAGCTCGAGATTCATTGTATCTAGACGAAAAACCTCAAGGAACCCGATGCCGAAAGCAGATGGATTTGCATATTTAGGTTCATTGTATATAAACGTCTTCCTGGAACCTTGGACGTTCCAAAAGGTTCAGATGCGAATCATCCATGGCAGATTCGTAATGCTGGAGGTCTAGATGTTGACAACGTTTTGACAAGGCCCAGATCCCCATGAGATGCACTGTATTTAGACGAAAAATGTGTAGCGCATCTTTAGATTCATTGTACATGGACAGTTATACAATTTTAAAAACATCGAAAGTTCGACACGTCAAAAAGGCTGAGATACGTAAGAAGGCTGAAAAGAAATGCAATGAGGATGAGACGCAATGCCACACGTAAAGAACGCTGAAATGCAATGTTACACGTAAAGAAGGCTGAAATGCAATGCGGATTATATAAGCAGAGACTGGTCGATGCGAAGCGACACCTTTATACTTCGACGCAGTCATAGCAAAGCTAGCCAAGCTCTTGCCTCTTGAACACACATGCCTATTCAGATAGAGTTCCTTGAAGCCCCGCTAACGTGGGGAGGTTGGGAGGCTCTGACAGGGAAATGGTGTGATGAGTTAGACGGAAGCTTACATGGAAGAGAATGGAGACGAGGAGCATCATCTGAGAGGGGCGGAATGAAAATCTTTTCGGAATCGGAGGGAATTTCAGCGAGATTGGAAGACATGAGATTGGTGATGCAAGCGAAGGATGTAACATTGCAGGATTTGAACAGTCAGCTTCAGGCAGCTGTAATGGAGGTAGAGAAGGGAAGGGAAAGGGAGGCTGCGTTGCGCCGAAGGGCGGAGATTGCAGAGGCGGGCGAGGAGGCCCTGGCGTTGCAGATGGGCTATCTTGAGGGGGAGATGTACTCTAAAATCAGGAAGATGGAGGAGGCAGGTCGAAAAACTGTTGAAGACCTGGAAAGTAGGCTGAGACTGGTAGAAGCGGACGCAATCGCTCAACAGAGAGTCCTGGAGACACAACTGGAGGAGGGAAAGGCCAGGGAAGCGTCCCTTCTGAAACGGCTTCAAGAAACCATTGACGCGGAAGAGGCGCTGGCAGCACGGATCGCTGAATTGGAGGCGGAGACATACGGTCTCATGGCAGCATCGCGAGAGATAGCTCTAAACGGGCGAAATCACTACATTATCAAGGAAATACCGACAACTAATGTGCAGACGACTTCGGATAAGGGCGATCGAGAGGAAATACGACCCGGTGCAAAGGAGGAGAATGCCGCAACACCGTCGTTGAGAGCGGAGGAAGGCTCTGATAAGGTGGAATCGTTGAAAGTGGAGGAAAACTGTGTTAAGGCCGACCGGGAGGCAGTACCACCGGCTGCAAAGGAGGATGATCCGGCGACGATATCACTGAGAGCGGAGGAAGGTTCTGGTAAGGTGGAATCGTCAACTGGAAAGTTTTCCAATCAGCGCCGCTCCTTCAAGGAGCAGCAGCGGAAGGAGGAGGTCCATGCAGCACGTATGCGGTCTCTACTGCAGCCGGATGCGTGGCCCGCTTCTTCTCTAATCAGCGGATTTGCGTAGGCGCCAAGCGATGACGCTGTCGTCTCATCTGATTCAATGTTCTTACCTGGCGTTTCTGTACAAGGCGTTGACATGTTTTGACATGCATCGACATATCCAATCATCTGTAACATACACATGATTCTGCTTAGTCTGCATCAAAAGAGCGTCTCATTGCGCGATCCCTACACCAGACCTTGTCTTGCCTATAAGCATATTGGATCTGCAGGTCATTCCTGATTCAATGTTGTTACCTAGCGTTTCTGTACAAGGCGTTGACATGTTCTGACATGCATCGACATATAGAAACTGATCCAATCATTTTTACATATACATGATTTCTGCTTCGTCTGCATCAAAGAGCGTTTCATTGAGCGACCCCTACTCCACACCTTGTCTTGCCTATAATCATACTGCATCTGCAGGCCATCCCAGATTCAATGTTGTTACCTGGCCTTTCTGTACAAGGCATTGGCGTGTTTTCTGATCCATCACCTGTCGCATATACATGATATCTGCTTCGTCTGCATCAAAGAGCATCTCATTGAGCGGTCTCTACTCGAGATCTTGTCTTGCCTACAATCATACTCTGACGGTCCACTCCATGGGGAGGCCTTCTTTGCCTCACCCGCAAGGAGATGGACAGCGACAGAGTTAAAGGGGCAATCCCTTTAAGTAACCCAAGAGTGAGTAGGACTAAGTAAAGGTTGGCCAAGAGACGGGTTGCATAGCAAAAGTGGGACTTAACCCGAAAGATGGAAGCGATGGTTGCTAGAGATGGGTCGACTTGGAAGTGTGTTGCTGTCAAGTCCAAGGTTTCCATTTTCCAAGTGGCATAGTAGCTCTCCATTGCCACACACATCCAAAGCCCCTTTGAGTGAGTGGGCAAGATGAAGGACGAGCCGGCCTGGTGCCGGCTCGCTCAATCGTTAAGGTGCCAACGATTGACGGGGGGCACTCCCATTGCTCTGCATCTATCCATGATGCAAGGGATAACGGACATTCCCATGAAAGGTGAGGAAGGGAAGGCTCAGCACTTACACCCTCGGTGCTTCGTTGCTCGGACATTGAGGGCATTCCTCATTGGTCTGCCATCTAGAGGCATGCACGGTTACCACTCCCCTTATAGTTGCACATAGTTCGGCGTAGCAAGGCAAACCACCTAAGCACCACAAAAGGGGGTTGGATAGAAAACCATGGAGGAGGCAAAGAGGCATGGCATCCACCCCCTCTTCAATAGGGTTCTCATCCTCAAGAAGTTCACCTACGGGCCTTAGATTCCCATTTGTGGTGAAGCCGAAAGGATGAAAATTGTGATGGCTTGTGAGATTGCATGGTGTTCTTACCCTCTAATTTTGGGCCAATGTCCTTAGTACCATGGGTTGTCAAGCGAATGCATATCTAAGGAAAACTAACTTATGCAAGCGAGGTGTGTCCTGGTTCAGAGCAAAGGGATTACTTAGAATTTACAAGGATGGCATGCCTCACTCCGAGTGCATCAGAACATGCCAAGCTCTACATGAGTTCGATTTTGCATAAGTTTGGACCTCGGAGTTTGGGTCATAGCACTTTGCCTCTTGTTAGGATGAATGTGCTCCTTCTAACCAAGGACTTCCAAAAAGATGCTATCATGATGAAAAAGATGGTCAATCCTAAGTCAATTCGCGATTGGTCGTCCATGTGCCCTTCGTCCTCAAAATGGTAGATTGGGCCATTTTGCACAAGGCCAGAGCCCAAGTGGAACACTAAGTTCCCAAGCCGTTTCTAATTTAAAATTGTCCCATCCCGAGAAGATATAGCAATTAGGGTCCAAGCTCGTTTTGTAATGGGAGAGGCCTCGTTGGCACACCACACATACCCTTTGGGTCCTTGCCACATTCCGTAATTATCAAGGCATGGCGAAGCCTAGACTGTAAGCACCGGCCAAGATAATTTCCACTTAAAGAAAAGAAGCCTATTGACGATCCACAACTTTACATTTCAAAATCGGTATGAACATCCACACATCATTGAGACTGATGGTGCATGAGACTTACATCGATCAAAGCGGCTTATGACACATATGTTTGTGCCACTTATGGCGCAACGGCTTACGACACATTAGAATGAATTATTGCATAAAGTGATTTACGCATGTCGGCCAACTAAACCGTTAGGCATAAATGAGACGACGCTAGCCGACTTACACCTCATGGAGATGTGGCACCACGACTAACATACTCATCAGCCACCCAAAAAATTGGCCTATCGATGGCCCAAGCAACATTTAGCTCTAGGCAAGGACATGCGGTGCATGGTGCGACTTATATTCATGCCGATTGATTCCCTTGAAAATTTATCCCGACCACAAAGGGATCCGCAAGTGGCACAGATAGGGCATGGACGGGAGGACAAGGTGAAGAATCTGTTGGCCATATGAAAACCGGGATATCGGTGGCCTAAGCTGCGTTTTGCTCAAGGCATAGATGTGCGGCATATTGTCGGACTTATGTTCATATTGATCGATTTACGTAAAAAATTATGAGGACCATGAAAGGACACACGGGGGCAACACATAGGGCACGGATGGGAGGGCAAGGCCATGAATCCGTTGGTCATCATTTTTCATATAGTGCATATCCGGGCCCCGTATGCCCTGACAAGTAGCATGGTAGTTCATTTTGAATCCTCGGTGCACCGGCACAAGAGTAAAAGATTTGGAGCTTTATTCTATTCATACAAATAATGGGCCTTAGGGCACTTACTACCCTACTTGATGCCATAACCTCTTAGGAGAAGACAATTTTCACACTAATAGCTTTCAAATGAGCTATCAAACACTCAATTTGGAGTAGCTTTGGTTTGTCAACTCTTTGCCTCAAAACACGCTGCTTGTCAACTCAATTAGGCTGAAAATTGGGTTTCACTAAAAACTTAATACCTCACAGAGCATGAAGAATTTTAAAAAAGTGTTTTAGATGGAAAAAAGTGCATGAGATAGGATTTCCAAAAAATATTTAGACTCTAAAAATGGATACACACATTGAGAGACATGACTCTCGCAATCAGGCTACCTAGAAATTATGAGCGGTTGGACATAGTCTATGAGACTGTAGAAAAGGAAACGACCGAAACCAAATGAACTACCTGCAAGGGGACTTCAACACCTTCCTCTGTACTTGAGTGCCTTTCCTTGCCTCTTTTGTAGCCAAGTGACCACGAGCTCTCATGATGACTTCGTGAGCTCTTCTCCATAACTCCTCCATAACTTTGAGCAGCAACTCTTCACGTGCGGTTTAGTTTTTGGATTGATTCTCCTTTGGGCTGTTCTCCTATGTGGGCACATATGCCAAGTTGATCTCTCCAACAGAGAACCTCTCCCTGACATAATGATAATGCACCTTAATGTGCTTAGTGCGAGCATGGAACACAGGGTTCCTTGCAACTGCCAAGGTTCTCTGAGTGTTAGTGAAGATAGTGGTGGTAGAAGACTGATCAACACCCAAACTAGTATTGATATATTTAGGTAGTGATGTGTGTGAACACACTAGGAGCGTCGGGGTACTTTTTTCCTCTTTAGGAGGTTTTTTCCCCCAGCTTGTATATACGTCTATTGCCCTAATGGGCTACTTATCTTTGTACAT
Organism: Ceratopteris richardii; assembly: GCA_020310875.1. NCBI lineage: Eukaryota > Viridiplantae > Streptophyta > Polypodiopsida > Polypodiales > Pteridaceae > Ceratopteris > Ceratopteris richardii. The sequence goes on along the minus strand of CM035417.1, from coordinate 48,380,853 downwards.
TCTGTAGTAATACATTCAGTATTGTGTGTTGTGCTCCAAGCTTCTTCTTCTTCCTTGTGCTGTTCGCGTGCTTTCGCAGACGTCTAACTCTAACAATTGGTATCAGAGCAGGTCGTCGCTTCATCTAGGGTGTCGTCGATACTTCTCCGTTTGCACTCTCAGAATCGCACAAATTTTGGTGAGCATACTCAACATGTTTTCGGCCTCCGAATGCACTAGCACAGTGCTTGTGCAGGCTATTTCGTCTTTTTATGCCAAAGGTATATACCAGTTTCTATTCGCCACTATAAGCATCTTGAAGTCTGCTACGGGTGTAGTGAAATTTGTCTCGGCAGTTCTATTCAAATTTTTGAGATACAATCACTTTTCTGCATCAAGGTATTTTAGTCACCGGCCATGGCTGAAAGTAGTGATGTATTCCGTATGTTGGTTGTTGAGGATAAGTGGGATGGTGCCAACTATCCGTTATGGGCTTATATGATGCGACATGTATTGGTTGCAAAAGGACTATGAAACATTGTGCAAGATATTGAAAAATGTCCTATCACACCTGCAACTGTTACAACTGCAGGTACAAAAGCTGAGGCAGAAGGTATCGAAGATGATGATATTCTCCATATTCCTGTTCGTGCTGCGGTTTCTCCTGCATCTACTACAGAGCAGATTTGCTAGGATGGCAGAGATGCCCAAGCACATGCATTGATAGCTTTGTCTGTAAAATGTGCCATTATTCCTCACATTCGCTCTTGCAGAACAACTAAGGATGCTTGGGATACACTTACCATATTGTACTAAGCTAGGAATGAGGCTCGTATTGCTTACCTTCGAAAACAGTTGGAGAGTGAGCACATGAATGAAGGTGATTCTATGGAAAGTTTCCTAATTAAGATCAAAGACTTGAAGGAACAATTGATTTCTACTGATGAGGTTATACTAGATGATAGCTCACTTGTGCATTACCATTCTGAATGGTCTTCCTGATTTATATAAGAGTTTTGCGTCTACTCTTTGGTTGATGATGAAAGGCAATCCAAATGCTCTATCATTTGAGGAGTTACTCTCTGTTCTGTTGCAAGAAGATCAGTCCAAGCAGAACATGTCCATTATGCGAGTTGCAGATCAAGCTTTCCTGGCTAGTCAGAAGGGCAAAGGAAAATGGAGCTCTTCAATTAGTAAGCAAAAATTTGCTAATTCTGCACATTCAAAGAAGGAAGATAAAGATGAGAAGAAATCCGAAAAGCAGAAATTGTTTTGTAAGTACTGTAAAGGGAATGATCATATCATAAAGAAGTGTCCAAAACTGACTGCTAAAGAGACAAAGAAGAAAGAGGCTAGAATGGTTGTTGTAGAGGCCTCTACACCAAAAACACAGTGTGCTATTCTTGTGCAGGAAGAAGAATGGGCGTTTACTACTGTCTGTAGTTTTGACTCATCTTCTCATGAGTAGTGAATGTCTGTAGTAGACTCAGATATTTGGTATTTTCACAGTGGGGCGATCAAACATATTACCTCGCAGTGCAGTTTCTTCTCTTCACTCGAGCCTACCCCTACAGGGAATACTGTTACATGCGCCAACAACTCCTTTTATCCTGTTATGGGAGTTGGTAAGATCATTTTGACTACTGTTGATGGTAGTTCTTTCACTTTGTCATATGCTTTATTTGTGCCAAGGATGAAGAAGAACCTGTTATGAGTTTCTGCATTAGCCAAGATTGGCTTGGTTGTGAAATTTGTTGATGATAGGTGTACAGTTCATGATCTGTCAAATGGCGATGTGATTATTACTTCTAGCATTTTATGTCGTGGACTGTATAAGCTCATAAACTATGAAAGATCTATAAATGATTTGGCATGTGCAATAAATGATTTTCAGGCTATGTCAGATGCAAAGCTTTGGCATGCATGCTTTGGTCATCTGAATTTTGCTAGTTTGCTATCCCTGCAGAAATCTGAAATGGTGTCCTCTTTGCCCAAACTTGAGACACCTGGAAAACATGTTTGTGAAGGTTGTATCTTGGACAAAATGCAACGTTCTTCCTTTCCAAAAGATGGTTCAGTTCGGGCTACTTAGAAATTGCAGCTTGTACATGGTGATGTCTGTGCTCCTATGCAGACATCTTCTTTTGGGAATAATCTTTACTTCGTGACTTTCATCGATGATTTTTCCAGGCATGCATGGGTATATCCATTGACGGCAAAGGCCGAAGTGTTCATGTGCTTCAAACAATTTTTGGTTTAGGCTGAAAATTTGTGAGCATGTAAAATGGGCACCCTCCGTTCTGAACGAGGGGGGGAATATATGTCTTCTGATTTTAATGCATTTTTGGCTGAACGTGGGATAAAACACCAGTGTATAGTGTCATATATACCTCAATAGAATGGAGTTGTTGAACAAAAGAACAGGTCACTCATGGAGATGGCGAGGTATATGGTCAAGAGTGAGGCTTTACCACATAGTTTCTGGTTTGATGCTGTCATGTGTGCAACAATTGTACTGAACAAGTATCCCACTAAAGCGCTGCAGTCTATCACTCCATATGAGGCTTGGCATGATCGCAAGCCATCTGTTGCTCATCTGCATGTTTTTGGTTGTTTGGCATATGCATTAGTGCTTGAACAACATTGTAGAAAATTGGATGATAAAGCAGTAAAATGTATTTTTGTTGGGTACAGTTTTGAAAGTAAAGGTTATCATCTGTATCATCCATAGACTAAACACATTCTGGTTAGCCATGATGTTGTTTTTGTGGAATATGCTATTCAGCCATTGCTTTCATGTACTAAGGAGACATTTGTTAGCTCCAAAGACATGTATGATACTTTGCTGCCTCTTTTTATAGGTGGACAGCCTAGTGCTGGTCCCAATGAGGCAACTTATCAACCTTTGCAAGTTTCATGTGATGATTTAGATCATTCCATTTTTTATGCAGATTTACATGATGCACTAGTTGATGAGAGAGCTGATATTGAGCAGGCAAAACTATGCCAAAATGGTTGGTGCAGACTTTGCGTGATAGCAAATTAGATGCACCTCCATCATATCATACTCATTCACGCTCTCATAGTGCCTCTCTTGCATCGGATTGCTATGCTATGGTTGCATCTAGTCTTTGTGATGAGAATGAGCCTGTTTCGTTTGATGAAGCACAAAATTCAGAAAATTGGATGGCTGCTATGCAATCTGAATATGATGCTATAATGAAGAATGGTACTTGGTCTTTATGTGACTTGCCTCCTAGCAAGAAGGCCATTGGCACTAAGTGGGTGTACAAGTTGAAGCATAAACCGGATGGTACAGTTGACAGGTATAAGGCTAGGCTTGTTGCAAAGGGTTATGCACAGAAAAGAGGCATTAATTTTGATGAGACATTTGCTCCTACATGTCGTATCACTACTGTTCATGTTTTTCAGCCCCATGGCTTTGTGTAGAAAGGGCATGAAAACCAGGTCTATAGGTTAAAGAAGGCATTATATGGTTTAAAGCAAGCACCACGTGCTTGGTATGAGAAGATACATGCCTATCTGATTGCACATGGTTTTGAGAACAGTCCAACTGAAAGCACCTTATATGTTAAGCGTGCTAATGATGTGCTTCTGATCATTGTTGTCTATGTTGATGACATGGTGCTCACTGGTCCTATTGAGAAGCATATTGCTGATTTTAAGGCTGATTTGCATGCCTCATTTGAGATATCTGATTTGGGGCATTTGCATCACTATTTGGGCATTCAGTTTATGCAAGTTGATGGTGGAATGGCTTTGTGTCAAACGAAATATATTGACACATTATTTGATCGTTTTGGTCTTGAAGACTGTAAGCCTATTGCCACTCCTATGGAGACAGGTTTACGATTGAGTCTTCATGATGCTGGAGATGTGTTTGATGTTGTTCTCTATCAACAAGCTGTTGGATGCTTGATTTACTTATGCATTACTAGGCCAGATATTTAGTTTTTGTCTCATAGATGAGCAGGTTTATGCATTGCCTAGGAGTCAAGCATTGGTAGGCAGTTAAGTGCATCTTTCGCTATTTGAGTGGTACTCGGCTACTTGGGTTGTTTTATCCCAAGAGGGGATCACTATCGCCAAATTTGCATGCTTTTTTTGACTCTGATTGGGCTGGTTGTTATGACACTCATGTGTCCACTAGTGGCTTTTGCTTCATGCTTGGTAGCTCATGTATATCTTGGTTGAGCAAGAAGTAGCCTACTGTGGCCACTTCCAGTTGTGAGGCTGAGTATAGGGCAGCTTTCATAGCGGCTGTTGAGTGTGTGTGGCTTAGACGCCTTATGGCTGATTTGGGTGTTGGTCAGACTTCTGCCACCACCATCTTCACTGACAGTCAAAGTGCATTGGTAGTTGCAAGGAACCCTGTGTTCCATGCTCGCACTAAGCACATTGAGGTGCATTATCACTATGTCAAGGAGAGGTTCTCTGCTGGGGAGATCAGCTTGGCATATGTGCCCACGCAGGAGAACATTGCAGACCTTTTCACAAAGGCTCTGCCTAGGGAGAAGTTTGAAGCTTTTCACAAAGCTTTGGGTTTACTTCCTTTTGTGGAGTGATTTCCACATAGCTTGGCACTTCCTTATACATGAGTGCCAGCTCCTTGTTCACCGCATCCCTCCCAAGGGGGATTTGTTGATATATTTTAGGTAGTGATATGTGTGAACACACTAGGACCGTCAGGGAACTTTTTTCCCTCTTTAGGAGGTTTTTCTTCCCCCGACTTGTATATACGCCTATTGCCCTAATGGGCTACTTATCTTTGTACATTGTGTAGTAATACATTCAATATTGTGTGTTGTGCTCCAAGCTTCTTCTTCTTCCTTATGTTGTTCGCGTGCTTCCGAAGATGTCTACCTCTGACAATTAGCCATAAGGAGTCTGAGCCATCCACACTCAATTGTCGCTGTGAAAGCTACCCTATACTTGGCCTCATAACTAGAAGTGGCCACAGTAGGCTTCTTCTTGCTCAACCAAGATATACATGAGCTACCAAGCATTAAGCAAAAGCCACTAGAGGAAACACGAGTGTCATAGCAACCAGCCCAGTCAAAGTCAGAAAAAGCATGCAAATCTGGTGGTAGTGATCCGCCCTTGGGATAAAATAATACAAATATCTGGGTACCACTCAAGTAGCAAAATATGCGCTTAACCGCTTGCCAATGCTTGACACCTCGACAATACATAAACCTGCTCATCTGTGACACAACAAACTGAATATCTAGTCGAGTAATGCATAAGTAAATCAAGCATCTAACACCCTACTGATAGAGAAAAGCATCAAATGCATCTCCAACATCTTCAATAGTTTTACAATCTTCAAGGCCAAAACCGCTGTAATAATGTGTCAATATAGTTCATTTGATACAAAGCCATTCCACCATCAACTTGCATAAACTGAATGCCCAAATAATGATGTAAATGCCCCAAATCAGACATCTCAAATGAGGCATGCAAATCAGCCTTAGAATCAACAATATGCTTTTCATGAGGACCAGTGAGCAGCATGTCATCAACATACACAACAATGATCAAAAGCACATCATTAGCCTGCTTAACATATAAGGTGCTTTCAATTGGACTATTCCATGTGCAATTAGATAGGCATGTATCTTTTTTATACCAAGCATGTGGTGATTGCTTTAAACCATATAAGGCCTTCTTCAACCTATTAGTATATGATCAATGTCTACCCCTCATGATTGTATGCATATTTTGTAAGACCCCCATTATAAGGAGAAGCTAAGCGTGTATTACTCAATTGATGGGAATCCCAACTTGCATGTTGGATGAAGGTCATATTGGACCATGTAAGGTATTGTAAGGAAAGGGAGTTAGCAAGGTCCCCAATTGTGGAATATTCCCTATTAGAGTCAGAAACCATTTATATTTGTTAGGTTGGTTCAACCGGCCTAAGCGGTGGCGGAGCTTCTCGCCATATGACCAATAAAAAGGATTGGTATAGTTCCCTAGTGCCTCTGCGGGAATCCATCAATGTACTGGTGGGAAATGACTCCAAGTGTCTAGCAGAAGAAACTGGAACCATCTCTTTTATCACTTCTCCAAGTGTTGAGAAAAAGTTATCCGATGTTCTCTATGTACCTACACTTAAAAGAAATTTGTTGTCAGTTTCTGCAATATCATGGACTCGAAGTTCACTTCAATAAGAGTGGTGCAGAAATCATGGATTCATCAGGTAATGTTGTGGATAAAGACATACGACGAGATAACTTGTATGAGTTAAGTGCCTTAACTGCTACAGAAGATAAAGATGTAAGAAGGTTATGGCACCAATGATTTGGGCATCTAGGATTCACAGGATTGAAGGAGATGCAAAGAACAGGGATGGTTGTTCATCTGCCTGCATTTTCAGAGTTGCAGGAACCTTGTGAAGTTTGTATGATGGGCAAGCAATAACGAAAGGCATTTCCAAGAGAGACCAGCAATCGATCTCAAGCTCCTCTAGAGTTGGTACATGCTGATCTCTACGGTAAAATGTCTACACCTGCTTTAGGAGGATCTTTCTACTTTTTGCTGTTAGTCGACGATTATAGTAGAAAGATGTGGGTTTATTTCATTCGAGAGAAGGTTGATGCTTTTGAAAAATTTAAAACGTGGCATAAGTATGTGGAAAATGAATCAGGAAGGAAATTGAAGAAATTCAGAATAGATAGAGGAGGTGAATTCTTGTCAACAGAATTCAATAATTACTGTAAGGAGCATGGTGTGAAAAGGCAACTTACCACAGCTCATAGACCTCAACAAAATGGTGTTATTGAGCATAGGAACAGGAAAGTAGTTCAAATGTCTCGTTCTATGTTAAAGGCTCAAGACATGCCTAATTCATTCTGGACAGAAGCAGTCAATGCAGTAGTCTACAAGCATATTCGGGTAAAAAGCATTTCAGAATTTTTGGTTGTTTTTATTATGCACATATTCCTGATTCAACAAGATCAAAGTTGGATTCAAAAAGAAAAAAGTGTGTCTTCCTAGGATATAGTGAAGAGTCTAAAGCATACAGGTTGTGGGATCCTGAGGCAAGAAAGATTTTTGTCAGCCAAGATGTGGTGTTTGATGAACGATCACACTTAGTAGAAGATAAAGGTAAATCTACTATCTCATCAAACAGAGAAATATATCACCTTGTGCCTATCAAAAGACAGGTTAAAGTTGAGGAGGAGGAAACATCTGATGGAGAAATTTCCTCAATAAAAATCCAACTAGTTGTAGGTGCACAGCGTAAGCCACTACCGAAGTGGGCACAATAGCTCTTTGATGATCACAATCCACATGTAGATGTACCAGAATCATCCTTCAATGGATTACGAAGATCAAAGAGAATAGATTGGTATCATGGCTTTAATGGCAGATATCATGGGCTCGATAAAGGAACCTACGACCATTGAAGAAGCCCTTGATGATCTAGGTTGGAGAGCGACAATGCAGTCTGAGTATGATAGTATACTAAAAAATGGTACCTGGGATCTAGTCGACTTGCCGCCAAAGAAGAAGGTAATAGGTATTAAATGGATTTGGAAAGCTAAGTATGAAGCAGATGGAACATTAGAAATGTATAAGGCAAGATTAGTTGCACAGGGTTTTTCACAAATCAAAGGATTTGATGTTGAAGAAACTTTTGCACCAACGACATGCATGACAACTATTCAGATAGTACTTGTAGTAGCTGCACAAAAGGCCTGGACTATTTTTCATATGGATGTCAAATATGCATTTTTTAATGGTCACCTTAAGGAGGAGGTATATGTATCTCAACCACCAGGTTTTGAGGTGCCCAATTCAGAAAATAAAGTTTGCAGGTTGAAGAAAGCTTTGTATGGACTTAAGCAAGCTCCACGGGCTTGGTACAAACGGATAGATAATTTTTTCAAAAATATGGTTTTTGAGAGAAGTACGTTTGATGCTAACTTGTATGTAACGAAAAGGGATAGCAAGCTAGTTGTTGTCATTGTATATGTAGATGATTTGATCATTATAGGAGATCATCAGGAAGTCATCAATCAAACTCGGATCAGCTTGGGAGCTGAGTTTGAAATGATAGAATTAGGTCTACTCCATTTTTGTTTGGGAATTGAAGTATGACAAAGGAAGGATGGCATTTTCATCTCACAACAAAAATATGTCAAAGAGATTCTCAAGGAATTTGGAATGATGGATTGCAAACCAACTAGCACACCTATGGAGGTAAATCATAAGCTATCTATGGATGATAACATGCGTGATGTAGATGCTAAGAAGTATAGGAAGCTCGTTGGAAGTCTTTTTTTTTTGTGCAACACTAAACCAGACATTTGCTATGCTGTTTGAGTGTTAAGCAAGTTTTCCAACAAACCTAAGGAGAGTCACTGGAATGCTGGAATGCAAATTCTAAGGTACATTGTACGAACCTTGGATTTTGGTATTTTTTATACCACAAGTGATACACTTCAAGGATATTGCGATTCAGATTGGGCTAGAGATTATGATTCTAGAAAATCAGTTTCTGGATATTGTTTCTCACTTGGTTCAGGAATATTTTCTTGGGTAAGTAGGAAGCAACTTGTTGAGCCCCTAAAAGTCATATTGGTCAAAGTCAATCATGGGAAAAGTCAACCATAGTTAAAGTCAAAAGGATCAAAGTCAAAGGAGTCAAAGTCAATAAGGTCAAGATCAAAGTTAACATGGGCAAAGTCAAAGTGTTCAAAGTTCAGGTGTCAAGGTGCACAGGTAGTGCACAATTAATTGTCCACAAAGTGTAAAATTGCAGAAAGTTGGTTGCAGGTTGTAGAGGTATTTCTGTAATTTGCCTAAGGTTCAAAAGTGTTTTTAAAGTGTTTCAGAAGGCTCAGGTGAACCGTCTCTTAGGTGCACAAGTGAAGAGTTAAAAGGCAAAATGTGAAGGTATGTGAAGTGGCAGTGTACGCAGAAGGGAAAGTATGGCCGCCCAATTAAATTTTTTTGTTTTAGTCTAAAGTCACTACAGGACAAAACAAGGATTCGTTGGCTGCCCAATTTTGGAGACAATCTTAGGACATCAAAGTGAGCACCACGATATTCTTGCAGTTAGGAGCATACGTGAATCGACACTCAAATCAAGGCAAGGAATATTCTTGAGGGACTAAGCAAGGTGAGCATAGTCTAAGCTAGGCAAGAGAGAGAAGTGCAAGGGAGACACAGTGCGCGATGCAGAGAGTGAAGTGCAAGGTGTGCATGAAGAGTGACTAAGGAAGTGTGCAAAGAAGTGCTAAGCTAGTCCCCCAAGGATCCGAATGTCTCATTGAAGTTGTGCGTATGTCAACAGAAGGTTTCCATCCCTCCCCCTTATTGGACGCTTGGTGCAAGGTGTGCACAAGTACAGGCTTGGAGAAGGTGGAGGTCTGGTGCAGAGAAGGCTGGCTGCAACAAGACCCTTGGGTATTTGGTATTTTGTGAGTGAGCACTCTGTGGGATTTTACACAGAAGCATTGGATTGCATTGTACATCACCATTGTATTTGTCTTCTTATAATCAATCGACAGAGGCTTCCAGTCTTTCTTCTTGTCTTTCCCTTTTCTCCTACAAACACTCAAATCCCTTCTTGTCCAAGAATCCCCCAACACAACCAACTCTCACACTCTCCTCCACTAAAGCAGAGTACAAAGCAGCTTGTTTTGCTTCTTGTGAGGTAGTCTGGTTAAGAAGAATTCTTACAGATCTACGCTTTCCATCAAATATGGCGAATGTACTCAAGTGTGATAATCAAAGTTGTATGGCTATTGCAAAGAACCTAGTATTTCATTCTTGCACCAAGCACATAGAAGTACAGTACCATTACATTCGTAAACTAATTGAAGATGAAATTGTGGAGCTAGAATATTGCCCAAGAGAGGTGAATTGTGTTGACATATTCACTAAAGCACTTGGAAGAGAGAAGCTCAATAGGCACCTTCAACAGACGGGCATAGGACCGAGACCTACTTGATTTATCATCGATAAACATTGAGGGGGGTGTTAGTATATGATCAATGTCTACCCCTCATGATTATATGCACATTTTGTAAGGCCCCCATTATGAGGAGAAGCCAAGCGTGCATTACCCAATTGAAGGGAATCCCAACTTGCATGTTGGATGAAGGTCATATTGGACCATGTAAGGTATTGTAAGGAAAGGGAGTTACCAGGGTCCCAAATTGTGGAATATTCCCTGTCAGAGTCAGAAATCATTTATATTTGTTAGGTCGGTTCAATTGACCTAAGCCGTGTATGGAAATTATGCGGGCAGTGGCCAGCCATGCTCTACCACCCATGTATAGCCATCCACGGAAGGCCACCCATGATCCTATATATACATGACTTCTGCACTACCTGAGACATTAAAATTGAGCCAGCATACCTCTACCTTGTATCTCCCTATCTAGAGTTGTCTAGATCACCATTTAAGCTCTAACTTGAGAGCGCACGGGTGGACAATGCCATCATCTTTGTACTTGCTGTTAGTAGAAAATTGTTGAGATTCTCCTATATCTATTATCTTCTCTACTACTGCTCCTGTGTTATATTGTGTAACTATTGTCTTACACAACCTGCACACTTGGTTTTCGTGCCCTTTTTGCACAAAGTCATAGGGCTGAAAAACATACACTTCTTCATGCAAGTCACCATTCAAGAATGCAGGTTTAATGTCCAACTGATGTACATTGCAACCATGATGAGCTGCAAGTGCATAGATGCTACGAACAATAGTCATTCGGCATGTAGATGCAAAGGTCTCATCAAAATCAATGCTTCTTTCTTGTGCGTAACCCTTGGCCACAAGCCTAGCCTTATACCTGTCAACTGTTCCATCATGTTTACACTTCAGCCTGTATACCCACTTAGTACCAATGGCCTTCTTGCCAGGAGGCAAGTCACATAAAGACTAGGTACCATTTTTCATGATAGCATCATATTCAGATTGCAGTGCAGCCATCCAATGTTTAAAATTTTATGCTTCATCAAATGAAACAGACTCAGTCTCATCACAGAGACTAGAGACAGCCATAGCATAGCAATCTAATGCAAAAGAGGCACTATGAGAGCCTGAATGAGTACGGTATGATTAAGGTGCATCTAATTTATTGTCACACAAAGTCTACACCAACCATTTTGGCATATTTTTTTCCTCCTCAATATCAGCTCTCTGATCAACAAGTGCATTATGTAAATCTACATCAGAAATAGAATGATCTGCATCAGAAATAGAATGATCTGCATCATCACATGAAACCCGTTATTTTGGCTCCTTTGGTTACCTCCACTCGGCCTTCCATTCTTTTGCCAACAAACATTTGCACAAGGTCCTATTTTTCCACAATGATAACATGTTATACCTTTGTGAGGATTTGATGAACCTGGACCTCTTCCTCTATTTCTTCCTCAACCTTTTCCATGTGTGTTGTCGTTTGAGTTGTCCTTGTCCTCCGAGTTGTGTTGGCTACAATTTGTGTTGTTGTAGCTTCTTCCTCTCGAGCCTCCTCTTGAGTTCCTTCCTCTACCTTGACCGTCATATAACATTTCGCTATGGGTGTCCTTACCTTTGTTGCATTCTCCTTGTTGAAGAGTCTCTTCAGCCACAAGATTTGGTATAATCTCATCAAATGTTGGTACAGGGACTCTATAAAGAATGTTTGTGATGAGGGGCTTCCATTTCTCTTCGCTCTGCAATCCATTGAGCGTTGTTTGGATGATGTCTTCCTCTTCTATCTTGCATCCAACTGATCCTAGCTGATCTCAAAGATTCTTGATCTTCAATGTATACTCTGTAAGACAATAGTTACGCAATATAACAGAGGAGCAATAGTAGAGAAGATAACAGAGATAGGATAATCTCAACAATTTTCTACTAACCGCAAGTACAAAGATGATGGCATTGTCCAGCCGTGTGCTCTCAAGTTAGAGCTTAAATGGTGTTCTATACAACTTTAGGTAGGGAGATACAAGGTAGAGGTATGCTGGCTCAATTCAATGTCTCAGGTAGTGCAGAAGTCATGTATATATAGGATCATGGGTGGCCTTCCGTGGATGGCTATACATGGGCGGTAGAGCATGGGCGGCCACCAGCCGCGTAATTGCCATACACGGCTGAGGCCGGTTGAACCGACCTAACAAATATAAATGATTTCTGAATCCAACAGGGAATATTCCATAATTGGGGACCCTGGTAACTCCCTTTCTTACAATACCTTACATGGTCCAATATGACCTTCATCAAACATGCAAGTTGGGATTCCCATGAATTGGGTAATGCACGCTTGGCTTCTCCTCATAATGGGGCCTTACAAAATGTGCATACAATCATGAGGGGTAGACATTGATCATATAATAACACCCCCTCAATGTTTACCGATGATAAATCAAGTAGGTCTCAGTCCTATGCCCATCTATTGAAGATGCCTGTTGAGCTGCTCTCTTCCAAGTGCTTTAGTGAATATGTCAGCACAATTCACCTTTGTTGGGCAACATTCTAGCTCCACACTTTCATCTTCAATTAGCTCATGAATGTAATGGTACTGTACTTCTATGTGCTTGGTGCGAGCATGAAATACTGGGTTCTTTGCAATAGCCATACAACTTTGATTATCACACTTGCACACAGTCACCATATTTGATGGAAAGCCTAGATCTGCAAGAATTCTTCTTAACCAGACTGCCTCACAAGAAGCAAAACAAGCTACTTTGTACTCTGCTTCAGTGGAGGAGAGTGCGAGAGTTGGTTGCTTCCTACTTACCCAAGAAAATATTCCTGAACCAAGTGAGAAACAATATCTAGAAATTGATTTTCTAGAATCACAATCTCCAACCCAATCTGAATCACAATATCCTTGAAGTGTATCACCTATGGTATAAAAAATACCAAAATCCAAGGTCCCTGCAATGTACCTTAGAATGTGCATTCCAGCATTCCAGTGACTCTCCTTAGGTTTGTTGGAAAACCTGCTTAACACTCCAGCAACATAGCAAATGTCTAGTCTAGTGTTGCACAGAAAAATAAGACTTCCAACAAGCTTCCTATACTTCTTAGCATCTACATCAAGCATGTTATCATCCATAAATAGCTTATGATTTACCTCCATAGGTGTGCTAGTTGATTTGCAATCCATCATTCCAAATGCCTTGAGAATTTCTTTGGCATATTTTTGTTGTGAGATGAAAATGCCATTCTTCCTTTGCCACACTTCAATTCCCAGAAAAAAATGGAGCAGACCTAAGTCTGTCATTTCAAACTCAATTCGCAAGTTGATCCGAGTTTGATTGATGACTTCCTGATGATCTCCTGTAATGATCAAATCATCTACATATACAATGACAACAACTAGCTTGCTATCCCTTTTTGTTACATACAAGTTAGCATCAGAAGTACTTCTTTCCACACCCATATTTTTGAAAAAATTATATATCCATTTGTACCAAGCCCGTGGAGCTTGCTTAAGTCCATACAAAGCTTTCTTCAACCTGCAAACTTTATTTTCTGAATCGGGCACCTCAAAACTTGGTGGTTGAGATACATATACCTCCTCCTTGAGGTGACCATTCAAAAATTCAGATTTGAAATCCATCTGAAAAATAGGCAAGGCCTTTTGTGCAACTACTGCAAGTATCGTCCGAATAGTTGTCATGCGTGCTGTTGGTGCAAAATTTTCTTGAACATCAAATCCTTTGATCTGTGAAAAACCTTGTGCAACTAATCTTGCCTTATACTTTTCTAATGTTCCATTAGATCATAGAATTACTTTATTACATTCTTCCTCCCTTGGAAAAGATTTTTCTCCTCCAAAATAAAGCTATATATATAACCGTAGGCAACCCCCGAGCCTCATGTTCTTAAACCAGAAGAACATGGCCATGTTCTAAAACTAGAAGAACATGCCTCATCTCTGTGGTGGGATCCCTACCCAAATTACTCAAAACACTGTCCGTCTTTGCACTTTGATAAACTGGTCAAAGTACAAGGTAGTGAATGAATAATAAGGATGGATCTAAGAACATCCATGGCCAATTCACAGTTTCTTGATGTGCGAGCTAGGCACAAACATGTGAACTGGGTGGATTCAAATTACTAGTCCATTTCTAGGCATGGCTAGAGCATGGACTTAGTAACTAAGGCTTTGAGAACTCTTGATTCACTTGAATTTGATTTGGAAAACTTGAAGTTTGGTTGATCCAAACATCTGACTTGGATGTTTGTACAATGGTCACTTCCAACTAACAATTACTAGATTTTTCCACCCGACTCGAGGACTACTTTGTCCTAAGCGCTTGAAAATCTTGTGTAAGCTGTAGAAGAAAGTTTTCCATTTACCTTGGAACAATCTTACTATATCTTGACCAAGTCAAATTCAAAATGAAAACCATCCAACTTAGGACACTTTTCTCAAAGACTTTAGTTAAAAGTTCTTGGGAATTGTCAAGCTGATGAGCAACTCCTAACTTCTCTATTGTAGAGTATATTGGACTCTAGAAAATCATGAGATTTATGCTAGTAACTGGAAGCAAACTCAAATGAATAAGTCAATCTTGGACTTTCTATCTTTTGAAGATTGAATATGTTCTTATACAGAACATCTATCTAGGATGTTAAATCTAGTTATCTAGTTCCAATCGGCTCACCCTGGACTGTTACGAAAGGAATCAGATACCATATCTGAGTCAATTCCAAAGGATTTGAAAAGCAGAAGGAAATAACTAAAAATCTGTATAACTAATTCAAACTTCTAAGATATAAACTTGTTATGAGTCAAGTACTTGATGACCCAAGACTTTAACTTCTTAACAATCTGTTTCAACAAGGTATTGAAGCATTTATTTTTCTATCTTTAAGAGAAATAAGGTGGATTCTCAAAAAGATTCAAAGAAAATCAAAAACATCATCCAACCACAAGGTGCTAGTGTGGTAACCAATATCAGTGTGTCGACCCACTAAGGTTCTGTTGATGAGTTTTTTATTCAAATAATGCTTCACTTGAGACTAAGTTCAGGTCATATTCAGTCTTTTTAACTCCTTATTGGGAATGCAATTCTTGTGCATTTCTTTGAGTCAAAAGAGTGAATTTACCAAGTTACACTAAGAACTTGATGCTTGACTTAGTCAAACAAATCCTTGTTTGTAAAGATCAACTCAAAGTCAAAGTCTGATTGCTTCAGAAATTTATCAAATATTTCAGAATCAACAACACTTTAGCTTGAAGTGTTCTAAGAAGATCTTGGAAGTTACTTTCTTCGCATCTTCTTACGTACTTTATCTTGAAGTATCTTGAGATCATACTTTTATCCTCCTTGAATTAAAGCTTCTCCTTGAAAGTTTTAATTCCCTTGAAGGTCAAATCTAACTTCAAGACTTATTCTAGGACTGAAAGATAATTATCATCCACGGTCTGATGTCCCATACCATCTTTCCTACATCAATCCAAGTATAAAATCTGGTGTCCCATACCACCCTATTTTATACTCACGTTGAGGGGTGATTGATACTTATCCTAACGTCTAAACATCCCTTGATACAGTACCTTCTCACTTCAAGAAATTTGAAGTTTTCGGCATTACCTCTAATTTCATATTCTAGGTTTTGATTCCTCTACACAATCGTTTCACGATCTTGTGTTTTTCATAGGAAACTTGAAAACCTTTGATAGGATATCCATTCTTCTTTACTAGGATTTTCAAAAGAAAAACCCCCTATCATTCCAAGTTCTTGAATTTATCAAATTCAAGTCTAATTGGTTATACTTGACCAATTTGTAGCGACAAGAGCTATTTGTTGCTTGTCTTTAGATTCCTTTCTAATTGTAGCTTTAAATAGCTATTCTGGCCAGGACTTTACAAGAATCTCTCTACTGCATAAGTCTAAGCATCCGCTCATGCTTTCTAGATTTGTACCAAAATCCCTTTAAGGATAGGTAAACTTTTATGTTACACCTTCCACAAACTTATTTACCGTTGACACGGTTGGAGACTTATTAAACGCTGTGTTCTAACTGTCAGAAGTGCGTTTACACGTTGTTGGGTTCTTGGGAGTGGAAGGGGTCTGTAAAAACAGAGGCCCTATGCTTGTTTCCCAAAATGACTTCACACCACAATATACTAATATTTAAGACTTCTATCATGAATTGGTATACCCTTCTCAATCTTTACGGTTCGTTATTCTAATTCTTCCAAGGTTTGCCGAACACACTGTACCAGACGATTAGTATCATGATACCGAGTTACCTCGGACCCTTTTCCGAATACGCATTGCAGTAACATTAGGAACAATAGCAGTAGTTCAACCTTCACCAAACAGTGCTCATAGTCAAACTCAACCGAAGACACAGAAGGACTCAATAGTTACAGACACACAGTGCTTGAAGATTCAGTACGCAACTTAGGACGGCTCTTACCGTAGCTTAATCTTTGCCGTACGAACATAGACCTCAATATTGAAGACAACACAATACAAACCCGAATACCAGAAAAGCTACCATAGCTACACAGACTCCACCAAACACTGGTAGACCATTTCAAGAAAGAATAACAACACGATATGCGAACTAACACAACAATCCCAATAGAGACTCGCAAACGACTTAGACAACAGTACAACGATCTACCGTATGTAAATGAAACTCACAATCGCAACAGAGATCGATAGACAACAACACGGATATGCACAGTATACTCAGAGTACTCAAAAATTAGACAAACAACGCTACAACAACGCTCAGACAATCACCCAGCAGGACAGTCTGGTGATTCCACGAATCGTCACTGAGCATCTCTTTTCATTGCTTTACATAAAAGATTACAACTGTCAGTGTAACAACTTTTCGCGCGTGCGAACAAAAGATTCAGTTTTACAACTTCCAATCCGGCGTCCGACTAACACTCTGGCACGCACGGTGGACTCGAACCCGCAGGTTTTACAAAAATTATTGCTCTTCTATAATTCCGTCTAAATACATGTTTCTAGCTAATCTAAAGGTTCGGGCGATTTTCTTCTTTAAAGTTTCTAACAGCTGTTTGAGAGTATCTGGTTCTACTAGTTGTGCATCTACTCTTACAAAACTTAAAGCTATAGCTTCGGCTAGCAAAATTTCTGCTTGCATCTGCAGAAAGGCTTCTTGTAGGTAGAAATTGTTCGATAGGGCCACATCTCTGGAAACTTTCATTTCTGCCACTTTTTTCTCCATCTTGCTTACTCTTTCTTTCTGATTGTCCAGCTCATTCTCCCTTCTTTTGATCTCTTGATTCTGAAACTGTATGGTTCTGGAATATGCATCCCTTTCTCTTCGGAGATCTGTTATTAGTTTTTGTAATTGTGCTTCTAATGTCAGTTTTCACCGTAGAATGTTGTTTACCTCGTCGAATTCTATCTTACATTTCTGGAGTTCTTCGGTTGTTTTCATCGCCAGATCGTTCTTGGCCTTTTTGTACCACTTCGTCTAGTTGAACTCTGGTTTCTTCGAGCAGATTTCCTAATGCGATTCTTGCATCTTCTTTGTCCTGTAACTCTTGCTTCATTTTACTGATTTCGGCATTTGCATTCTATAATGATTCTTCTTTCTTTGTGAGCTCAGCCACTGCCGCATCTCTCTGTCTGGTAACCATTTCTTGTTCGGCAATTCTGGCCTGTAATTCCTTCAGTTGTTCTTGTAGAGATTGGTTTTCGGCTTTGGCTACTAGTAATTCTTCCTGTAGGGGGCTAATGTCGGCTTCGAGTAGATCTACCTCATGTTGGAATTCATTGCGAATATTCTTTGTTACTTGCTTCATTTGTGTAGGGAGTTGTTGTGATAAATTGATTAGCAGTTGACCCATTGACGCTAACTTAGAGAATACAGGGATGGATGTGAGTGGAGGAGGGGGACGAGGTTGGGAAGAGGATGTGGTGAGGAGTTGCTGGGAGTTCGGTGGAGAGTAGTTAGGCGATGAAGATGAAGAAGTTGCGAGTTCGTCGGGTTCATTGGGTGGAATAGGAAGGATGGGGTTGAGCGGAGGTTCCGGTGGTGGAGTGGGCAGGATAGGGTTAGGTTCTGTTACCTGTTCTATTGTTTGTTGTGCAGTGTCGGCAGCTGTGGACTCAATTGCTTTCAGAAGTTCGTCGAAAACTTCTTTAACGATCTGTTCTTCATTTCTTTGTTTTTCCTGCTCTGATTGTTGTTGTGATGTCTCTTCTGACGAGCTTGTGTTGGATTCGGTGTGATCCTCCTGTTCTTGTTGTCCTTTTGATGAAGATTGTGCTGATGATTTGTGCTGCATAGACATTGCGGTATCATGGAAGGTTTCTTCGTCGTGTTTTTCTTCTTCCTTGTCATCTTCTTTGTTTTTTTTCGGCTGACCCCTGGGCTTCACTTTCAGAGGAACTGATTCTAATTCTTTTCCGATGGAAGAGTTGATTGAGTTCCTCTTCGTCTTCTTCATCGTCCTCCAATAATTACACAGAATCTTCATGGCGTAGGACCGGGCCTCTGGGTGGTGGTTGTGCTGCAAGAATGGCCGGAAAAAGGAAAGAAATAATGTGCGGCAATATGGACCTTGGCATTCCTCTTTTGTTTACCTGTTTAATTATTGAAACGCATTCCTTGTGAATGCGGTGGAAGAAGTAGGATGCAAAATTTATTGGTTCTCTAGCAGCTAAATCAATGGCGGAGTAGAATGGACGCGATATTCCATAAGTACGTTTTTGTAGGTTCAGGATAGCTACTAAGAACTGAAGGGCGGATCTTTCAGGTTCTGGTCGACATAGGATCGCGTATGCCTAGGGAATAACTGATTCATGGTGGCTAATGGCAGATTCGGGCCATTCTCTCGACCTTGCGAAGGGAGTCAAAACGACTCAACGAAAGTTTGGAAGGTGATTACGGTTCGGGAGGGTAGGGATGTGATAGCCCAACTTTTCTCGTTGGTAGGTGTTTTAGCGATAGCGGAGATGATCTGAGCAAAAAACGGGTGGGATTCCACTGAATGCCAAGGCAGTTCAGCGAAATTGGATAACCCGCGGGTGCGCAGAAAGTCTCCTACCTCGGGAGGGAGTCCGTCAAGGAAAGCGGCATAGTTTGCCAGAGCTTCCATGGCGCAAACGATGACAGCAAGCACAAAATGCAAACACATAGGGTATACACAGCCACACAAATCACGCAAGCACAATAGCGATTTTTGGCAAAACGGAGAAGGTTAAGTAGATGTTCGGCAGTGGGGAGCAATCAAAATCACTAATAATCGTTCGTCATTGAGATGATAACTTCTTAACTTCGGTGTGCATGCATGAGTAGCTGGAAAGGGCAGGGCGGCTGTTGACATAATTAGGTATCAAAACGTGGATATTTACAGACTTATTTTATTAAGCACGCAAAAAATAAAAGAAAAGAAAAGAAGAGAAAAGAAAAGAAAAGAGAACGCCAAAAGACGCGGCCAACCGCGAAACGTTTCATTGGGGGTTAGATATTTGTTGATATGGCCGCAGCTTCGAACCGTTGATGACTTTCGGAAGAGGAATTCCGGTCAAAGTAGTCAACCGAAAAGTTGTTGGGCCCACTTGTTCAAAAATCCGATAGGGGCCAAACCATCGTAACTTGAATTTGCTAGCAGAGCGATTTGATTTTGCATTGTAAAATAGTACAAGTTGTCCCACCGTAAAAACTGGGGTTTTTAGATAGCGATCATGTGTTCGAGCTTGTCTTAGTTGTACTTCCTACATAGTTAGAAAACTTTGCCATCGGTGCTCATCCAGTTCTCTGAGTGTATCTAGCCGAAATGATAAAGAATCTTCTGGTATTAATTTCTGAGTGAGAGCCACACGTAAGGTTGGCACAATAATTTCCATGGGTGCTATGGCTTCCAATCCATAAGCTAGTTTGAAGGGTGTTAGACCTACTGCTACGTTATAGGTAGTTCGGTATGCCCACATGACTGTAGGTAATAGTTGATCCCATCTTTCCGGTGCTTCCAAAATGAGTTTTTGAAGCATATTCAGCAGGGTCTTGTTTGTACTCTTAGCCAAACCATTTGCACGAAGATAATATGGTGAATTGAATTTATGCGTGATCTGAAAAGAATGTGTGAGTACTTTCATTAGATTGTTAACAAAATGAGTGCCCTGCTCTGCAACAAGCTCCAGAGGTAATCCAAAGTGCGGAAAGATATCTTTCATTAGGCAATTTGCCACCGAAACAGCTGTGGCAAATTTTAAAGCCCATGCTTCTGCCCATCTGGTTGCATAGTCTGTACAGGTTAAAATATAACGATTATTGCTAAGTATTGCTGGCGGTGTAATAGGTCCGATAAAGTCTAGACCCCACTTCTGAAAAGGCTCTAATGGCAAGACAGGTTGTAGAGGGAAAAGATGACGTTGCAGGGGCTGTCCAGATCTCTGACAACTATCACATTGTTTGACAAACTGTGATACATCCTTGTATATAGTAGGCCACCAAAGTCCGCTTTGCAGAATTTTTCGGTGCGTTAAATCTGTTGCAAAATGGCCACCTGAAGGAATTGAGTGAGCCAAAGTAATGACTGAGTTAACTTCATGTGGCTGAATACAACGAAGTAAAACTCCAGTGTGATCCATATAGTATAATTCCCCAGCAATCAACCAAAATCGGCGGCTGAAAACTATAATTTTCCTGCGTATTGCAGTAGAAGTCTGAGAAGGGAGGCATCCATCACTAAGAAAGGTCAATATCTGATCATAGTATGTAGATGGCATAGGTGGGTCTACAATTTCATCATTAGTCGGTTCAGAAACATAAATTGCCGGTGTTGTGTCATCTACACCGACCGGAGCTTCACCAGAATCTAAGCGAGAAAGGAAATCTACTAAGGCATGTGAACTGCCAGGGCGATGAAAAACTTCGTAATCAAATTTTTGTAAAAGCAGAACCCATCACGCTAATCGGCTAGCTAAGTGCTGTTGTCGAACCAGATAGACAAGTGCAGCATGATCTACATGAAAAGTAAATTTGCGGCCAAGTAAATAATGCCTGAACTTCTTGACAGAGTATACTAAACCCAGACATTCCCTTTCAGTTACAAAGTAATTCTTTTCCGCAAGGGCAAGCCTTCGACTTGCATAGTATACTGGTAAGAACCACTTATTCGTTTGTTGCATTAATACGCTTCCAATTGCTATATCTGAGGCATCAACAAATACATGAAAGGGGTGATCCCAGTCGGGAGGCTGTAAGATGGGAACTTGTGTTAATAAACACTTTAAACAATCAAATGCTATCTGAGATTCCTGAGTCCACTCAAATTGTCGAGGAGTCTTGGTGATTAATCTGTTCAATGGTATTGCCAAATGAGCAAGCCACCGTAAGTGCCGACCATGCCATCTTACTTGGCCCATGAAGCGCATCACTTCCTTAGGTGTAGTGGGCACAGGTGCTTCTAACACAACTGTAATTTTATCTGGATCCACCTGTATACCTTGTGCAGATATGATGTGGCCAAGTAGCCTTCCACATGAAACCGCAAACACAGATTTGTTTGGGTTCAAACAGAGTCTGTATTCTCTGCATTTTTCAAAGCAACACTGTAAATGGAACAAGTGTGCTACTATCTTGCCAAATAACAAAAAATCATCAAGACAAACTTGCATAAACGAGGTAAGGTAAGGGGAGAATATTTCTTGCATACACCTTTGAAAAGTACTTGGGGCATTTCTTAATCCAAACCACATTATGGTACAAGCAAAAACGCCCCAATTGGTGATGAAAGCGGTCTTTGGTATATCCTGTTCAACCATTCTAACTTGATTATACCCATTGTATCCATCTAGGAATGAATACATTTCATGTCTTGCTACTCTATCAAGCATTGTGTCAAGAAAAGGTAGCGGAAATGGATCAGGCACCGTAGCTGCGTTCAGTTTCTGGTAATCTACACATATTCGTAGCTGCTTATTCTTTTTAGGCACAATAACAATCACCTTCTTTTATAGCTTTTGGATACCTCTCCCAACTTTTCCACTAGCTTAGGAGTGCCTTGTGTGACCTTGAGACCACCCTAAGTGATTTGCATTGTGACTGTTGTCCACATGAGGTCTTTTGACCCCTTTATCCACCTAGAGCTTGCATAGTTCATATTTTCAACACTCCCCTCAAGCTTAAGGTGGTAGTGTCCATATCAAGTAAGCTCATAGCCCTTGAAAGTTTTGTTAACTTGGTCACATCCAAGATTTTGTTTAAGATATCCACAACCTTGTCCTTTGTACCTACAAAAGCAACATTAATATCCCCACTTGCAACCTTTTTCCCTCATATAATGGTAATGCACCTCAATGTGCTTGCTCCTTGCATGATACATGGGATTGTTAGCAAGTTCTAGGCTTGACATGTAATCTCCATAAAGTGGAACCGGTCTAAGTTGTATACCAAGATCTTTGAAGAGCATCTTAAACCAAATTGCTTCACATGTAGTGAGGGCTAAAGCTGTATATTCAGACTCTATTGAATTCAATGCAACTGTGGGGTATTTTTTGCTCATCCATGGAATTGCATTTGAACCTAGCATGAAAACATTGCCAGAAGTTGACCTTCTATCATCAACACTCCCTACCCAATCTGCATCACTCCATGCTCTTACTTGATGTTCTTCATCATACATGTACAACAACCCATGATTAACTGTACTCTTCACATACCTTAACACTCTCTTTGCATGATTGAGATGTGTATCTATGGCTGCATGCATGAACTGAGATAGAACTCCACCTATGTATCATAGGTCACGCCTTGTGAGTGTAGCATAGATCAATGATCCCACAATGTTCCTATATAATGTAAGGTCTTTGAGCATCTTACCATCTTCCTTGCTTGAATTGACATTTGAATGCATAGGTTGAGCTATTGGTTTGCAATATGTCATGCCAAACCCAAATAACACATCTAGAAGATACTTATTTTGAGAGAGATAGATACCTTCTTTCGCGTACATCACCTCAATGCCAAGAAAGTACTTATGCACACCTAAATCTGAGATTTTGAACTCTTCCAAGCTTCTCTTTGATGGTCCTTATCCTTGGATCATCATCACCTATCACAAGACAATCATCTACATATATGCATATCAAACATATCTTTTCATTTTTCTTCTTCACATACAAGGATGGATCTGCATCACTTGGAGAGAAACCACATCTCTTCAAGAAGTCAACTAGCCTTTGATTCCAAACCCTCAGAGCTTGCTTTAGGCCATACAAGGCCTTCCTCAACCTATAAACATAGGAAGGATTTTGTGGATCTACATACCCTTGAGGTTGATCCATGAACACCTCTTCTTGTAACTCACCATTCAAGAAAGCATTATTTATGTTTATCTGGTAGATAGGCCACTTCCTTGCTGCACATAGGGCCATGAGTGCTCTAATTGTAGACTTATTTTCCAAAGGGCTAAAAGTTTGCTCATAACCCACCCCTTGTGTTTGTGTGAAGCCTTTGGCTTCTAGTCTAACCTTGTACCTTGCCAAGCTGCCATCTGCATTCCTCTTGGCCATGTACACCCACCTATTTTGGACTATCTTCATGCCTTCCTTCTTGGGTACTAGTTCCCAAGTGTTGTTCTCCTTAAGAGCTTTGAACTCTTCATACATAGCCTTCCTCCACTATGGTTTGGTCTTTGCCTCCTCATAAGAATTTGGCTCTTGATCTGCAATGACATTCATAATGTATGCATAGTGCTTTTCCATGAAAGAACCATATGTGTACCTTTGTGGGGGTGCCTTCTTCCTTGTAGAACTCCTCTCTTGACCTTTCGGAATTTCTTCTTGAGTCTATTGAACTTTACATTAGGAGTAATGACCTCCTCAAGCTCTTCCTCTTTTGACTCCTCTCGAGCTTCCCTAGTGTCATATTCTATCTCTTGCAGCCTTCTATACTTTGAAGTAGGGGATGATCTTTCATAATCATAAGTCTAAGAGTGATCATACAAGTGTACATTAGATGTAAAAGTCTTTGGTCCACTGATTGTGAATGACTCTTAAGGTTGAATCTGCACATCAAAGTTTGCATACTCCTCTTGATCCTCTCCATCCAACTTTGCCTTGTCCTTGTCTCCATACCATGACTTTGACTCATCAAACACAACATCTCTTGACACATATAGCTTCTTTGAGAGAGGGGTGTAGCACCTATCTCATTTTTTCTCATTTGAGTAACCAATGAACACACATTTCTCACTCTTGGGCTCTAACTCTGCTCTCACTTCACTAGGAATGTGAACAAAGCATACACATCCAAATACCTTAAGGTGCTCCATGGTTGGTTTCTTTCCATAATAGACTTTGTGTGGAGTCAAGTTGTGCACACCCCTTATTGGAACCCTGTTTATCAAGTAAAAAGATGTATTCACAGCCTCAACCCAATCAGAGAATGGCAACATACCTTCATTTATGAGACATCTAGCTATCTCAACCAAATTCCTATTCTTCCTCTCTGCAACACCATTTTGTTCAGGGGTGTACCTACATGTAAAGTGCCTCTTTATGCCATTTTCCTGCAAGTACTTTGTGAATTTCTTGGGATGTGTGCATCACATTCCTTTTCAACAAGGGACCTAAACTTTTGAAAGCATGAAAACACTTCTTATTTTTCCTTGATAACATACAATCTACCTTTCTTGAGTGGTCATCAATGAAAGTGAATAAGTACCTAGCTCCTCCCAATGAAGCCTCTCTGCTAGGGCCCCATACATCTGAGTGTATAAGCTCCAAGAGCTTAGAGGATACATACTCACTTTTTGGAAATGTCTTCCTTGTTTGCTTACCTAGCTGACAAGCGTCACAAAACTCATGTAGACCTTGGCCTTCAAGATTTGGTGGTACTTGCACTGAACCTACTTTTCACATGCTTTTTAACTCGGTAATATTGATATTCCCTATCCTCTTGTGCCAAAGATCAATCTCTGCAATCCTTTTGTTACCAATCATCACACAACATACCTTTTGTGTGTAGGAGAAACATATAATGTGAAAATTTTGCCTTCCTTCCTTCCCTTGGCAATGACCTTGCCTCCTTGCTTCACCATGCACCCTTTTGCATCAAATAGAATCTGCATATGCTTTCCCTTGCTTTTTCCTCCTTTCCCCTTCTTTCCACTCTTGCCTTTGCCTTTGCTAGTAGCATGACCATCCTTCTTCGATGTGTCTCCTATGGAAACCTCTTCTGCCACTATGTGTGCGATCAAATCCTCAAGAGTTGGTAGAGGATCTCTATACAAGATGGTAGTAATGAGGGGTTTCCCCTCTCAGCCCATTGAGAGTAATTTGCACAAGTTCTTCCTCATCTACTTCGCAACCAATGGATGTCAATCGCTCCCTCAACTCCTTCACCTTCAAGGTGTAATCAACAATAGATTGACCACTATCTTTCTTCAAAGAAAAGATTTCATTCTTAAGCTGCATCTTTCTGCTTCTTGTGGAAGTGGCATATTTCTTCTCTAAGCCTCCCAAACATCTCTAGCATGATGAAAGTCTGATATATGACCAATCACAGTGTTGGAGATTACATGTGATATGTAGAAGATAGCTCTCCTATTCATTTCTTCCCAATCCTTAAACATTTTCAATTCTTGATTAGTGATATTTGGATATTTGGGATCCACATTGGGCTTATCTTCATCTCCACACACAATATGCCATAAACCTTTGTTCATGAGGTAGTTAATGGCTCTAAACCTCCATGGATGATAGTTGTCTTTGTCAAGCAACTCCAATATTTTACCTAGATCTACCATAATGAATGGGAGATTAGGGTTACACTCAAACGCACCTCTTAGCCTTGATTTCCAAGCTTTTGTGGCCTCCTCCTAGAGTCTTCAAAGGATGTTTCCTACTCTAATACCAACTGATGGAATTTAATCCCTCAGATTTTGCACTAGAAGTGAAATGAACCCAATACCTATGTGCCTTCATACACCTTTCCTACTACCTTGTAGCACAACTGTGATTCACCTACCTTACATTAATTGAAATCATCTAAGCTTTTATCCATACTTGGTGTGGATCACACCTCAAATGGATCTATTTAGGTTGTTCAAAAGCTCTATACAATACAGACTATGTAGAGATGTAGGATATGTAGAAATTAGGATTACAGAGATACAACAATTTCTTTACACATGAAATTGATTTCACGAATCCCTCCTAAGGAAAGTGAGATGCATATAGAATCTATAGAATGCACCTTAAATCTCTTGAATTGGGTATATACACAAAGAGTTACAACTATTATAAGCAGACTAGAGGGGGTGTGGGGTTGAAGCTCCTCCTTACTCTTCCTCGGTGCATGTAACACTATCCTCTACATTTTTCTTAGCTTGGACTACTGTGTTTTATCTCCCTGAGCCTTGGATGACACTCTCCTTGATCTTCCTTGAGTATATGTCTCTTAGCCTTCACCTACAAGACTTCCATGCATTTGATGACTCTTCACCTTCTTTTATAGATTTTGGATGCCTCTCTTGATTTCTCCACCACCTTAGGACTGTCATGCCCAAACTTGAGACTACCTAAGTGATTTTTGTTGTGACTTTTGTCCACATTAAGGTCTTTTGACCCCTTTATCTACCTAGAGCTTGCATAATTCACATTTTCAACACTTATTATATGACATTAAATAAACAATTGAATCTAACACAATGATAAAAAAAGATGTTTGATTAATAAGCATGTTCCTTGACAAAAATCCATTTCAATATGGTATTAATCCATCACTACTGGATATCTTCAAACCATAATGAACAAGGTTTGAGAATAATCTAAGCAACTCATGTGTGTCTACTCTTTTTGATATAGTGCTTTATCGATAGCTAGTCCTAATGCAAACTTGAACTTATAAATCCCATTTCTATTAATGGGGTAACTATCTAAATCTACATATTTCAAGTTGCAAAATAAGTATTGTAATTATATATGTCCCTTGACTTTTGGACATGCTAAAAGTCAATATGCATTCTAGTGCAATCCACTAACATTTTTGACTCCACTCATTCCTCATTGATATCTCGAGGTTTGCTACTTTCTTTTTGTCAGCAAATGTGTTGTTCTGCCACACACACACAACCCGATGTAGACACAATCAGATGATGATGCACATACATAGTCACATAGATTTGGCCATATCTCAATGCACATGACCCCCATGACCACAAAACTTTTAAGGCACACTTGCAAGAGTGATATCTTCATGTTTCAATTAATAAACAAGATAATGACACCATATACAAACTTCAATGACTTAGAGAAGTTGATAGATTCAGAAAAATGTACTACAACAATAAGTAGTGAGAACTTCAAAAAAAGTACAATACACACTCCAATAGGTGTAATATGAGTGATGATATGTCGTGACTGAGTAGATAATGTATATGTATACTTTTTCAAAAGTGCCTATTAGCTAGATCGACATAATATTTATCCATGCTTTTAGGATTTTTATTTGAATTAATTCAAATAAGATAATGGGATTTGGATTTCAATACATCTACAAGATTATCTCTTGAGTTACCTTTTTACTTGTGGGAAAAATATCATCCTATTTTAACCTTAGGAACAATAGATAATGTTATATTCTATGGAATAATGGAATATTATATGGATTTTCATGTCTTGAGGTTTTTAATGTGATTTGTGTTTGATTTAGCACGTGAAGAATCATGAGGGAATGAATGTGCATGGATTTATTTAGATACTTTTGAAGATAGTTAAAGATAGCATTTTAGATATTTTTTTGTAAAAACAATAGATCACTTTAGAAAGCAACATTTCTGTAAAAATGGTAGATTGCTTAGAAAGCAACAATTTTGTAAATAAAGCAAATCTTGTAAATGCACACTTTTTGAGGTGCCACCCTATAAATACGAATACAATCTTCTATTCAGGAGGTAATGAAAAATACCTATAAATACAAATGCTTTGATAGACTCATCCATCAGAGTATGTGGGGGGAGATTATACCCAATCTGGTCTTCAAGGTCTTGTCTCTTTCTATTTTGTTTATGCTTTTGTGAGCTTTTGTTTCTATTGTTGGTGCCATTCACAAGCCTACACATTTGGCTTGTAGTTCATACACATATGAAGATGCATAGAAATCAATGCTAGTGGTTAATTACCACTTTATCCTTTTGTAAAAGTCATATTTGGCTTGGAATCTTTGTAAGCACCTACCTAGAAGAACGCATGGAAAAGTTAGGAGTTGATTGATGGAATATCTCCTACAATGGAGGATCACCTTTTTAGAGAGAGCCAAAATTTGAATTCAAATTCAAATTGAATGTAAACACTTATATAAACCTCTAGGAAAAAGTCGCGGGTAAGACTCATCAATCCCGAGCTCCTCATTCTCATTTCTGAGTGTGTGTGAGGCCTACACTCTAGCCCACACCTATCTACACCATTAGGCAATGATCTTCATGTCTATGGCATTGTACAACATTGTTCATTAATACATATATCTACACTGTTCATTTCTGAGTTCTCTGCCATAGTCTCTGAAAGTTTGTCAACTTGTGGAGAGCATATCTCACTCATTTCTCCACCAAATGCAAAGATCTATAGCTTCTTTGAACCAGCTCAAGGTACTCTACATGCTGGGAAAATTTGAAGAATTTCTATTCATCCATTGCAGAGAAAAGTCCATCGAAGTGATCATTGGTCGAAGTCTACATTAGTCCTAAAAAATCGGGGGTAAAGGTTTACTTGCTAAATTGATTTCTTTGATCATAGTTAATCTTTTTAAGTGATTCCACTTGGAATAGTTAGCTTGCTAAGCTAATTAAATACCCCTAAAAGGAGTTTTTCCAATTCCTACTCTGCTGGTTATATTGAGCAAAAGAAGTAGCAAGCGTATCATCAAAAATAGAAAGTTTTCTTGAAGACTTGAAGTTCAAAGTAGTCTGTTTTGATTCAATCTTTTCATACATCATTTCCAAAGTACATAGGCACTTTTATGGTGTCATTGGAAAGCTAAGAAATTCTACTTATCAAATCTGAAGCAAGAAAGGGCTGGTACAAAGGAGGATTTGGCAGTACCTTCTCATCCTCCTGAAGTATTCATCCATCTTCCCAACAGTGGTATCAGAGAAAAATCAAGGTAAAATGGGAGATGGTTTTCCTTCATTTATTGATTAATTGGACAGGCATGGTCTCTGAGGATGAAGACATACCTACAAGGAAGGAGTCTTTATGGATACATCTCAGGAGATGAGGAATTGCCCTCATTGAAAACCAGAGGACTACCAACAAAGGAAGAACATGAGAAGCTCAACACATGGTGTGCCAAGGATGCATTAGCAAGGTCTTAATTACTCAACTCCATCTCTGATTTTCGTTTGCCACATATTAGAAACTGTAAGACATCCCAAGAGACTTGGGAAACCTTGTCATCCTAATTTTCTTCCAACACAAGGGCCAGAAAAACCAATTGTGGATTGAATTTACCACACTAAGGAAGCAACCTAAGCAGGCTATTTCAGAGTATGTGACCAAGATTAAAGATGTAGCAGATCACTTAGCAAGCATAGGAGAAGAGATTGAAGAAGAGCAGATATTAAGGCAAGTGATCAATGGGATTAAAGCTGATGACAAATGGGAAAGCTTCACCACTGCCATGGACCTATACATGGACATGCAAATTCCAGACCTTACCACTCTCATGGGGCAATGGTTCACTCATGAAGCCAAGCTCAACCAGAATGGAGACTCATTCAAAGGGAATAACTCTTCTGCCCTATACAGTGATAGAAGTAAGTCTAAAGATAAAGGCAAGAACAAGAAAGGAGAGGATGAAAGCACTACCTCCCAAGCCAACTATGCAGGGAGAGGTAGATCATCAAGAGGAAGGGGCAGAGGAGGTAAGCAAGGTAGGGGGAGATCCTATAACTCCTCACCATGCAACATTTGTGTTTTATCAAATCATACTACAAATGAGTGTTTCAGGAACTACAAGAATAAGAGAGGAAGAGGATTTCAAAGAGGTGGATACTCACAGTCAAGAGGCAGATTCAACCACCATCAAGGGTACAAAAACAATTACAACAATAACTACAACAACAATTATAGTGGCAACCACCAAGGAGGATTCAAATCCAGAAAGGATTACAACAACTATACAGAAGAGCAAGATGATTCTCTTCTAATTATGAACATGACTTCAAAACCAGGTACAAATGATGACCATCTCTTCTACATTGACTCACATTGTTCAAATCATGTGGCTGGCAATGTAGCTCTACTCTATGACCTTGAAGAACCAAGAGGTAAGCATCAAGTACAAACAGGTGATGACACAAAGCACTCAGTAGTTAAAGTTGGAAATGTTAAGACTTCTGATGGGAATCAAAACTTGTTGAGTAGGGTACTATATGTACCAACCATTACCAAAAATTTGATAAGTGTTGGACAGATTGTGGAAAAAGGTTTGCAGGTCAGATTCAACCAATTTGGCACATTTATGGAGGATCCCAAGCATGGGTTCAAGAGAATAGTTAAAGGAGAAAAATCAGGTAGACTTTTCATTTTTGAGCTAGAAGATACAAAGAATATTGCACTCTACAATTATAAAGATCAAACAATTTCAGAGCTTGAGATTTGGCATAAAAGATTAGGGCATGTAGGTGAAAGAACCTTGAACCAAATATGCAGGGACCAATGTGTACTTGGGATACCTAATGTATCCAAGCAACATATGATCTAGAAGTGTGGTGCTTGTCAGTTTGGAAAGTCCCACAGGTTACCCTTCTCAAGGAAAGGCTACATGCATGAGGATTACCTAGAACTTGTCCATACAGATGTATGGGGACCAAGCAAAGACCCCTCAATCTCAGGATCAAGGTACTATGTATCTTTTATTGATGTTTATAGCAGGTGGACTGTATTTTACTTTATGAAACACAAAGATGAAGTGTTCAATTGTTTTAAAAAATATCTTGCACTTGTTGAGAATCAGACAGGAAGAAACTTAAAGAGGCTAAGGTCCGATGGAGGAGGTGAGTACTTCTCCAATGAGTTTGAAGCATTCTTGCAGGACAGAGGAATCAAGAGAGAAATCACCACAAGGTATACTCTTGAACAGAATGGGGTAGCTGAGAGAAGAAATAGATTGATTGTTCAAACAGCTAGGTCAATGTTAAATGAAAAAAAGTTACCTAACTACTTATGGGCAGAGAGTGTATCTTTATTGGATATGATCTAAATCAGAAAGGGTACATGTTCTACAACCCTTCAAATAAGGGTTTCATGGTTAGTAGAGATGTTGTCTTTGATGAAAATGATTCTTGGTATGAGAATGAATGTAGGAAGTTTAAACTGCCCTATGACTTGGAGGAGTTTCCAAGTCTTGCTAAGGAGGAACCTACTTAGAGTGAAGACACCAATTCAGATGATGAAGACATTATCAATCTTGAAGAATTCAAGGCATGGAAGTCCAAAGGCAAACTCAAGATGAAGAAACTTGAAGATATACCTGAATCTTCAAATCAATCAATCAGAAGGTCACAAAGGGAGAGCAAAAAACCTATCAGATATGGGTATGATACCTCTCTTGTCACTAAACATTCTATTTATCTTGCCAAAGACTTGTCAATTAAAGAACCAGGATCATATTAAGAAGCCATGACCAAGAGAGAATGGAAGGAAGCTATGGATGAGGAGATTGTAGCACTCAAAGAAAGTGACATATGGGAACTAGTACCAAAGAAAGAGTCCATGAAGGTAATTGGATCTAGATGGATCTCTGAAATCAAAAGAAATTCTGATGGGTCAATAAACAGGTACAAAGCCAGATTGGTGGCTAAGGGTTTTGCACAAACCCAAGGCATTGACTATGAAGAAACATTCTCACCTGTGGCCAAGATGCCAACCATCAGGGTATTGGTAAGTGTGGCTGCATCAAAGAATTGGAACACGTATCAGCTAGATGTAAAAAATGCCTTTTTGAATGGATGGATTTCAGAGGAGGTATATGTGTCACAACCTCCTGCTTATGAGGATGCTAACAAGGTAACACATGTATGCAAATTAAAAAAGGCTCTTTATGGATTGAAGCAGGCACCTAGGGCATGGAATCACAGGTTGACCACATACCTTCAAGACCAAGGTTTTGTCATGAGCAAGGCAGACACTTCTCTATTCATTAAGAGAATTAATTCAGAGGTAATATACCTATGTGTTTATGTTGATGATATCATACTTACAGGCAATGATGTCAATGGAATTAGACAAATCAAGAACTAGATGATGAAGGAGTTCAAGATCAGTGATCTTGGTTTACTAAAGTACTTTATTGGACTTGAGTTAGTCTATACCAACTTTGGAATCTATATTACTCAGAAAAAATACATACAGGATATGTTGAAGAAGTTTCATTTGCAGGATGCAAAAGTTGCAAGTACTCCAATGGAGGTAAACCTAAAACTAAGTGCCCATGAAGGTGATGAAATTGATGATATTATAGGTTACCAAAGCATAGTAGGAAGCTTGAACTATGCTACCTTAACAAGGATATATATTGCTTATGGAGTTAGTGTACTAAGTCAGTTTATGCACAATCCTAGGGCACCTCACTTGGAGGCTGCCAAAAGGATATTAAAGTACTCAACATCATGGTTTGTATTTCCCTTACACTTCAGACTTGGATATCAAGATTTACTCAAATGCAGATTGGGCAGGATGCAAAGATGATAGGAGCACTTCTGGATACATTTCATTTGCAAGTGATAAACCAATATCATGGTCTTCAAAGAAGCAACCTACTATTGCTTTATCTTCTACAGAGGCAAAGTATAGAGGATTGGCCAATGCCACTCAAGAAGCCATATGGATCAAGTTATTGTATATAGAATTGGGTTTGTATACTACCTCACCATTGATCTTTGGAGATAATACAAGCTCACTTCACCTTGCAACTAATCCTATTTATCATGCTAGGATCAAGCATATAGGGGTTCATTACCATTATGTGAGAGAAAAGCTATTAAGCAAGGATATTCAACTAACATATGTATCAACCAACATGCAGTGTGCAGATTTGTTAACCAAAGCATTGGATGGAACCAAACTTTGCAGGTTCAAATCAATGATTGGATTGCAAGACATACATGAAGACTGAAGATG
The DNA here is from genome assembly GCA_020310875.1 of Ceratopteris richardii. NCBI lineage: Eukaryota > Viridiplantae > Streptophyta > Polypodiopsida > Polypodiales > Pteridaceae > Ceratopteris > Ceratopteris richardii. The sequence continues at coordinate 48,347,756 of CM035417.1, read as the reverse complement.
AAGACCAAGCCAAAATGTTTGGCTTGAGGGGGAATTGTTGGTGCAATTCACAAGCCTAAACATTTGGCTTGTAGTTCATACACATATGAAGATGCATAGAAATCAATGCTAGTGGTTAATTACCACTTTATCCTTTTGTAAAAGTCATATTTGGCTTGGAATCTTTGTAAGCACCTACCTAGAAGAACTCGTGGAAAAGTTAGGAGTTGATTGATGGAATATCTCCTATAATGGAGGATCACCTTCTTAGAGAGAGCCAAAATTTGAATTCAAATTCAAATTGAATGTAAACACTTATATAAACCTCTAGGAAAAAGTCACGGGTAAGACTCATCAATCCCGAGCTCCTCATTCTCATTTCTAAGTGTGTGTGAGGCCTACACTCTAGCCCACACCTATCTACACCATTAGGCAATGATCTTCATGTCTATGGCATTGTACAACATTGTTCATTAATACATATATCTACATTGTTCATTTCTGAGTTCTCGGTCATAGTCTCTGAAAGTATGTCAACTTGTGGAGAGCTTATCTCACTCATTTCTCCACCAAGTTCAAATATCTATAGCTTGTTGGAACCAGCTCAAGGTACTCTACATGCTGTCACGATTTAAAGAATTTCTATTCAGCCATTTCAGAGAAAAGTCCATCAAAGTGATCACTCGTCGAAGTCTGCAACAGTCCTAAAAAATCACGGGTAAAACTTTACTTGCTAAATTGATTTCTCTGAGCATAGTTAATTTTTTAAGTGATTCCACTTGGAATAGTTAGCTTGCTAAGCTAATTAGATACCCCTAGAAGGAATTTTTCCAATTCCTACTGTGCTGGTTATACTGAGCAGAAGAAGTAGCAGGTGTATTGTCAAAAATAGAAAGTTTTCTTGAAGACTTGAAGTTCAAAGTAGTCTGTTTTGAATCAATCTTTTCATACATAATTTCCAAAGTACATAGGCACTTTTATGGTGTCATTGGAAAGCTAAGAAAGTCTATTTATCAACTTTGAAGCAAGAAAGCGCTGGTACAAAGTAGGATTTGGTAGTACCTACTCATCCTCCTGAAGTATTCATCCATCTTCCCAACATCTATACTATCTCTATGTATGTGTGTCTACAACATTTGATCAACAGTGGTATCAAGGCCTCTATGCATGTATGGAGGTGTACATATCAATGTTTGATCATAATTTATGGCATCCTCTCGTGATTCGTCATCTGTTTCAGTCATCCTATCCAAGTTTGATCATTTATCGGTTCATCATTTCTTTTGGTTCATCGAGCAATGTCTTTTTGAATTTTTTTGAATATGTTACTATGCTCTGTGCATTTTGCTCACTATCATACTGTACTCACTATGCTCATTGTGCTCACCATACTCACTATGCTCATTATGCTCACTGTACTCACTGTGCTCACTATGCTCTCTATGCATACTGTCTCACTGTGCACTATATCGGTTCCGGTTTGAATATCAAATTCGGTTATTAAGTTTGTTTATCAAGTTTTTTTGTCAAGTTTGTTTATCAAGTTTGTTTACCAAGTTCGTTTGTCAATTTTTTTTATTAAGTTCACACTATGCATTGTGCCAATTTCAACTGGATTAGCAAATTCGGTTATCAAGTTTGTTTATCAAGTTCATTTACCAATTCAGTTACTCCTGCAGTCATTTAGCAAGTTTGTTTATCAATTTGGTTACTCCTATGGCTTACTCCAAGGTATTGGCTAAGGCATAGAACTATGGCATAACTTTGATATCTTTGGCTTCTCTAGCACTCATGGTTCTCTTTGTTCAGGTTCCGTTTGGTTTTGTTGGTAGCAGTTGGCTACATCCGAACCAATTCTAGCTTATGCATGTCCATTCATTTACAACAAATGTGGCAATGAAAATAACCAATCAAGCCCAATTTTCCTTTCAAGTGTCCTTTTACTACTTGTTCTTCCCCTACTTTTCAATGCCTACCTACCTTTCAACACCCTTCTCAATCCAATTTCTCACCAGTCCACAAGAGAACCCCTTGCATGTTGGTGTAAATTGCAAGCCTACAATTTTGGCTCAAAGGATGCATTGAAGTCTACACATACATGAAGAAGCATAGGAACATATGCTAGTGGTTAATTACCACTTTACCTCATTGTAAAAGTCAAATTGACTTGGAATCTTTTGTAATCACCTACCAAAATGAGTCGTGGAAAAGTAGCTCATTTGATTGAAGGAATATATCCTAATATGTAGGAGCTTGATCATAGGGAGCCAACATTTGAATTTGAATTCAAATCTTCACTCATTACATATAGAAGTGAACACGAAAAGTCGCGGGTAAGAGAGATCACTCCCGAGCTTCTCACTTCTGTTTTTGAGTGTGTGTGAGGACTATACTATAGCCTACACCTCTCTACACCATTAGGCAATGTTGATGATGCCAATGGGATTGTATACGAGTGTTTATTAATAGATACATTTACATCATTCATCTCTGAGTTCTCTGTTAGTCTACTCAAAAGTCTGTCAACTTGTCAAAGGCATATCTTGGTCAATTCTCCACCAAATTCAGTGATTCAAATCTTGTTGGATTCCGCTTGAAGTAATCTACATGCTATCAAAGTGTGAAGACATTCTATTCAGCCATTTTGGAGAAATCTGCGTCGAGGTGAACTCTGGTCAATTTCTACTACAGTCCTAAAAAGTCGGGGGTATAGCTAAACTTGCTAAATTGATTTCTCTTAGCATAGTTTATCTTTTTACATCATTCCACTTGCAAATGGTATCTTACTAAGCTAATAAAATACCCCTAGAAGTAATTTTATCAATTTCTATTGTGCTGGTCACACTGAGCAAAACATTCAGCCGGTGTCAAGACATAAATAAAAGGTTTTCTTGAGTTTGTGAACTTCAAAGTTATCTGTTTTGGTTCAATCATTACACACATCACTTCCAAAGTACATAGGCCATTTTTTGGTATTATTGGAAAGCTAAGAAGGTCTACTTATCAAGTCTGAAGCAAAAGAGGGCTGGTACAAAGGAGGTGTACCAGTACCTACTCAGTCTCTTGGAGCATCCATCCGTCTTTCCCAAGAGTGGTATCAGAGCAATAGAGGTAAAATGGGAGATGGTTTTCCTTCATTTATTGATAAATTGGATAGGAACAACTATCAAGCTTGGTCTCTAAGGATGAAGACCTACTTACAAGGAAGGAGTCTCTATGGATACATCTCAGGAGATGAGGAATTGAGCTCATTCAAAGCAAGAGGATTGTCAACCAAGGAAGAACAAGAAAAACTCAACACATGGTGTGCTAAGGATGCATTGGCAAGGTCTTATTTACTCAACTCTATCTCTGACTTTCTTTTGCCACATATCAAAAATTGTAAGACATCCCAAGAAACTTGGGAAATCTTGTCATCATATTTTTCCTCCAATACAAGGGCTAGGAAAAATCAGTTGTGGATTGAATTCACAACACTAAGGAAGCAACCTAAGCAAGCTGTCTCAGAATTTGTGACCAAGATCAAAGATGTTGCAGATCAGTTAGCAAGCATAGGACAAGAGATTGAAGAAGAACAAATTGTAAGGCAAGTGATCAATGGAATCAAGGCTGATGACAAATGGGAAAGCTTCACCACTGCAATGGATCTCTACATGGACATGCACACTCCAGATCTTACAACTCTCATGGGACAACTATTTACACATGAAGCAAAGCTCACCAAAAATGGAGATACATCCAAAGGTAATAACTCTTCTGCCTTATACACTGATAAGAAGTCTAAGGATAAAGGCAAGAGCAAAAAAATGGAAGATGAAGGTTCTACCTCCCAAGCCAACTATGCAGGGAGAGGTAGATCTTCAAGAGGAAGGGGCAGAGGAGGTAAGCAAGGTAGGGGGAGACCCTATAACTCATCACCATGCAATATTTGTGGTTTATCAAATCATACTACACATGAGTGTTTCAGGAATTACAAAAATCAGAGAGGAAGAGGCTACCAAGGAGGTGGATACTCACAGTCAAGAGGAAGGTTCAACCATCACCAAGGCCACAACAACAATTACAATGGCAACTACCAAGGAGGATTCAAAACCAGAAAGGACTAGAATAAGTACACAGAGGAGCAAGATGACTCTCTTCTCATCATGAACATGACTTCAAAGTCAGGTACAAATGATGACCGCCTATTCTACATTGACTCAGGGTGCTCAAATCATGTGGCTGGCAATGTGGCACTACTCTCTGATCTTGAGGAACCAAAAGGTAAACATCAAGTCCAAACAGGTGATGATACAAAGCCTTCTGTAGTTAAAGTTGGAAATGTTAAGACTTTTGATGGAAATCAGAATTTGTTGAGCAGGGTACTCTATGTACCAACCATCACCAAAAATTTGATGAGTGTTGGTCACATTGTAGAGAAAGGTTTGCAGGTTAGATTCAACCAATATGGAGCATATGTGGAGGATCCAAGACATAGGTTCAAGAGGATTGCTAAACGAGAAAAATTAGGTAGACTTTTCACTTTTGAGTTGGAAGATACAAAGAATATTGCACTATACAGTTATAAAGATCAAACGCTTTCAGAGCTTGAGATTTGGCACAAAAGTTTAGGGCACATAGGAGAAAGAGCCTTGAAACAAATGTACAGGGACCAATGTGTGCTTGGAATACCTAATGTATCCAAGCAACATATGATTTTTAAGTGTGGTGCTTGTCAATTTGGGAAGTCTCACAGGTTACCCTTCTCAAAGAAAGGATACATGCATGAAGACTACCTAGAGCTTGTACACATAGATGTATGGGGACCAAGCAAGGATCAAGGTACTATGTGTCTTTCATTGATGATTATAGCAGATGGGCTCTATTGTACTTCATGAAGCACAAGGATGAGGTATTTAGTTGCTTTAAAAAATATCTTGCATTAGTTGAAAACTAGACAGGAAGGAATTTGAAGAGGCTAAGGTCAGATGGAGGAGGTGAGTACTTCTCCAATGAGTTTGAAAATTTCTTGCAGGATAGAGGCATCAAAAGAGAGATAACCACAAGGTATTCTCCTGAACAGAATGGGATAGCTGAAAGAAGAAATAGGTTAATTGTTGAGACAGCTAGATCTATGCTTAATGAGAAAAAATTACCTAATTATCTATGGGTAGAGAGTGTTTCTACTGCCACTTACCTCATAAACAGGTTACCATCTAAGTCACTTGATGGCATGACACCCTATGAAGCATGGCATGGTAAGAGACCATCATTAGATCACTGCAAAATATTTGGATGTGTAGCATATGTGCACATTCCTTCTTAGATAAGAGGTAAGCTAGACCCAAAGGCTGAAAAATGCATTTTATTGGGTATGATTTAAATAAAAAAGGTTACAGGTTTTATAATCCTACCAATAAGGGATTTATGGTAAGCAGAGATGTGATCTTTGATGAAAATCATTCTTGGTATGAGAATGAATGCAAGAAGGTTAAACTACCCTATGATTTGGAAGAGGAATTTCCAAAACTTGCAAAGGAGGAACCTATTCAAAATGAAGCCTCAAGTTCAGATGATGAAGACACTATCAATCTTGAAGAGTTCAAAGCATGGAAGTCCAAAGGCAAAATGAAGATGAAGAAGCTTGAAGACATACCTGAATCCTCAACTCAACCATTTAGAAGATCACAAAGAGAAAGCAAGAAACCTATCAGATATGGGTATGATACATCTCTTGTTACTAAACATTCTATTTATCTTGCCAAAGATTTGTCAAATGAAGAACCAAGATCATATGAAGAAGCAATAACCAAATCAGAATGGAAAGAAGCTATGGATGAGGAGATTGATGCCCTCAAAGAGAGTGACACATGGGAGTTAGTACCTAAGAAGGACTCAATGAAGGTAATAGGATCCAGATGGATCTATAAGCTTAAAAGGAGTTCTGATGGCACAATCAATAGGTACAAAGCCAGATTGGTAGACAAGGGTTTTGCACAAACCCAAGGCATTGATTATGAGGAGACATTCTCACCTGTGGCCAAGATGCCAACCATCAGAGTGTGGCTACATCAAAAAATTGGAATATGTACCAATTGGATGTCAAGAATGCTTTCTTGAATGGATGGATTTCAGAGGAGGTATATATGTCACAACCTCCTGGCTATGAGGACCGCAAGAAGGTAACATATGTTTGCAAATTAAAAAAGGCTTTATATGGATTGAAGCAGGCACCTAGGGCATGGAATTACAGGTTAACTACATACCTCAGAAAGAGAATGTACAGGATATGTTGAAAAAGTTTCACTTGCAGGATGCTAAAGTAGCAAGCACTCCAATGGAGGTAAACCTAAAGCTAAGTGCCCATGAAGGAGATGAAGTCAAAGACATTACATGTTATCAAAGCATGATGGGTAGCTTGAACTATGCTACCTTAACAAGGATAGATATTGCATATGGAGTTAGTGTGCTAAGTCAATTTATGCACAAGCCAAGGATAACTCACTTAGAGGCTGCCAAGAGAATCTTGAAGTATCTAAAGGGTACACAGAACCATGGTTTGTATTTCCCTTACACTTCAGATATTGATATCAAAATTTATTCAGATGCAGATTGGGCAGGATGCAAGGATGATAGGAGGAGCACTTCTGGATATATCTCTTTTGCAGGTGACAAACCAATTTCATGGTCTTGAAAGAAGCAACTTACTGTTGCTTTGTCTTCCACAGAGGCAGAGTATAGAGGACTGGCTAATGCCACACAAGATGCAATTTGGATTAAGCTTTTGTATACAGTATTGGGTTTGTTTACTAGGTCACCAATTATCTTTGGAGATAATACAAGTTCTCTTCATCTTGTAGCTAATCCAATCTATCATGCTAGGACCAAACACATAGAGGTCCATTATCATTATGTGAGAGAGAAGTTGATAAGCAAGGACATTCAACTTACCTATGTATCAACCAACATGCAATGTGCAGATTTATTGACTAAAGCTTTGGATGAAACAAAACTTTGCAGGTTCAAATCCATGATTGGATTGCAGGATATACTTGAAGATTGAAGATGAAGACTTAAGCCAAAATGTTTGGCTTGAGGGGGAGCTGTTGGTGTAAATTGCAAGCCTACACATTTGGCTCAAAGGATGCATTGAATTCTACACATACATGAAGAAGCATAGGAACATATGCTAGTGGTTAATTACCACTTTACCTCATTGTAAAAAGTCAAATTGACTTGGAATCTTTTGTAATCACCTACCAAAATGAGTCGTGGAAAAGTAGCTCATTTGATTGAAGGAATATATCCTAATATGTAGGAGCTTGATCATAGGGAGCCAACATTTGAATTTGAATTCAAATCATCACTCATTACATATAAAAGTGAACATGAAAAGTGGCGGGTAAGAGAGATCACTCCCGAGCTTCTCACTTCTTGTTTTGAGTGTGTGTGAGGACTATACTATAGCCTACACCTCTCTACACCATTAGGCAATGTTGTTCATGCCAATGGGATTGTATACAAGTGCTCATTAATAGATACATTTACATCATTCATCTCTGAGTTCTCTGTTAGTCTACTCAAAAGTCTGTCAACTTGTCAAGGGTATATCTCGGTCAATGCTCCACCAAATTCAGTGATTCAAAGCTTCTTGCATTCAGCTTGAAGTAGTCTGCATGATGTTAAAGTTTGAAGACATTTTATTCAGCCATTTTGGAGAAATCTGCGTCGAGGTGAACTCTGGTCAATTTCTGCTACAGTCCTAAAAAGTCGGGGGTATAGCTAAACTTGCTAAGTTGATTTCTCTTAGCATAGTTTATCTTTTTACATCATTCCACTTGCAAATGGTAGCTTACTAAGCTAATTAAATACCCCTAGAAGGAATTTTATCAATTTCTACTGTGCTGGTCACACTGAGCAAAACATTCAACAGGTGTCAAGACATAAATAGAAGGTTTTCTTGAGTTTGTGAACTTCAAAGTTATCTGTTTTGGTTCAATCATTACACACATCACTTCCAAAGTACATAGGCCATTTTTTGGTGTTATTGGAAAGCTAAGAAGGTCTACTTATCAAGTCTGAAGCAAAAGAGGGCTGGTACAAAGCAGGTGTAGCAGTACCTACTCAGTCTCTTGGAGCATCCATCCATCTTTCCCAACATTGCACTCTACCAAACCTCCAACCCTTCAAATTAGGATGAAGGATGCTCAACAAAAATGACCCGGTATTACTTGTCAGCATTCTGATAAGTGTTGTTATACTAAATTTTGGAGCAAGTCTATGACAAGCCTAAGTATTGGCTTGAGTCCCACAAAGTCATAGAAGAAGCCTTAAAATGAAGACAATGTAAAGCTCACTTGCGAACTACCTCTTGTAACTTTTGAAGACTTTACTTAATGTAAAAGTGAAAGAATCTTAAGTGGTTGAGTCCACTTGATCAAAAAGGGAAAGAGGAGCCACGAATTCGTGATTCGTGGTAGATAGAGAATCAAATCAATCACTAATTGATTCGAGAGTGATTGAGGGAAGTTAGCCTCCCAAGATCAACTATAAATACATGGTAGTCTTAGTCGTGGTTATGTGAAGACCTCCAAGAGCTGAGCTTTATGCCATATCAAGGTGTGATTCCAGGGCACACATATGTATCAGTAAGTCCATTGTATTGTAAAAGCAATATACTTTCATTTTCATGATCATTTGAGTTCATATTTCCATGTTCTTGTGAAGTGTACTACTCACTGCCATATCTCTCAGTTTTCTCAATCAGATTGCGGAGATGGTTTCTCTGAGCTTGGTGCATCATTTTCAGTGATTTAGCTTGGTAAAGTTAGATCTATAAGTCTATTATATGCTCACCAATGTTCATTTCATTTGGGTGTTTCAATCTTCAGTTATGTTCAGTTGAAGTCAAGCCTGTCTGTTCATTTTCACTTCTGTGTCAAGTACCCGACGTTTTTTACTCACCTTGTTAGAGTTGTTTCTCAGTGTGTACTTACCCAAATTCAATGATTTAAAGCTTGTTGGATTTACCCTACTGTCTAGTATAAGGATAAAAATTTTCATATTCATTGGATGTTTAAATCTGGAGTTATGTGCATTGTTCTGCTCATTGGTCTCATTACTATAGTAGCCCGTGAAAATCGGGATGATGTCATCACTTGTTAAACATCATTCTCAGTGTGTGGTTCATTATTTTTATGAGATTACTCTTGAACGTTATCTCTTTAAGTTAACTAGACTTCCCCAAAAGGAATTAAGCTAATTACTACTGTGCTCAGAGAATTATGCAAAACACTAGACAGGTGTATGAACCAAAATAGCAAGTTCTTCACCTCTCAGCTAACTCCAACTTATCTGTTTTGATCTATCTTTTTGAGATTGATATTCCAAGGTACATAGGGTGTCTAATACATCCATTGGAAAGCTAAAAGGGCCCACCACATACCCTTGGAGTTCATTTGGCTGGTGTAGATACAGGATTTTGCAACAACTCTTCATCTTCAAGCACATACCTATCCATCTCTTGACAGTGGTATCAGAGCAAGGTTGGACAACATGGCAGATGGATTTCCTTCATCAATTGACAAATTGGATAGAGGTAATTACTCAACTTGGTCATTAAGGATGGAAGCTTATCTCCAAGGTAAAAGTTTATATGGTTATGTGGCTGGAGATGAAGTTATGCCACGTTTCAAGAACAAAAGTCAACCAACACAAGAAGAGCAAGAAAGATTGAGCACATGGTGCTCTACAAGGATGCACTTGCAAGGTCTTATCTGTAGGGAGAGGATGGTTGGATGCACTCAGAGATTGAGTAGGTGCTACTAAACCTACTTCACACCAGCCCTCCTTTGGCTCCAGGAATGATTAATACACTTGCTTAGCTTCCAAATGATACCAAGAAAGCATATATGTACTTTGCAAATGATATGTGTAATGATCAAATCAAAACAGACTACTTGATACTTCACAGATCCAAGAAAACTTGCTATTTTGGTACTAACACCTGCTCAGTCTTTCACTCAGTATGACCAACACACTTACAATTGATCAAATTCCTTTTGGACATATTAAATTAGCTTAACAAGCTATCATTTGCAATTGGAATGAAAAGAAATGATGAACTATACTCTGAGAAATAAGTTTAGCAAAAATATGTTTACCCCCAACTTTTTAGGAGCTCTGTAGACAAATACCAGTGAGCACTTCGACTGAGATTTCTCGCTAATGGCTGAACCAATTGACTTCAAAATTTGTAGGTCTGTAGAAGACTTTGAGCTGAATCCAATGTGCTTTGAATCACTTGATTTGATTGAGAAACCACTGAGATATGCTCTGTTGAAGTTGACAGACATGGAGTAGACAACTCAGAGAATCACAGAGTAGATGAATGTAAGTATTTATATTAGATCATGTAAATGTACATTCCCATTGGCATGATAAACATAGTCCAATGGTACTCAGAGGTGTAGGCTATAGAGTAGACCTCACACACTCAATGATCACAGATGTTAGCCTCGGGAATGGTGAAGAACAACCGCGACTTTTTCCTTGTAGTTTTTTATAGGAGTTGAGTGTAAATTTGAATTTGAATTCAAATCAATCTCCTTGAATCTTTCACCTAAAAGTTGATTGAGATATTCTCTCAATTACAAGATCTAATTTCCACGACTTAAACAAGTAGGTGTGATTACATAAGATGCCAAGTCACTTAGACTTTTACAAGAGATAAAATGGTAAGAACTTATAAGCATAAGTTCCTATGATCCTTCTCACATGTTGAGTCTTCAAGATAATATCTAAGCCAAATTGTGAAGGCTTGACTTGCACCAACAGCTCCCCCTCAAGCCAAACATTTTGGCTCAAGTCTTCATCTTCATTCTTCAATCACATCCTGTAATCCAATCATGGATTTGAATCTGCATAACTTGTTTCCATCCAAAGCTTTAGTGAGTAAATCTGCACATTGCATATTAGTAGACACATAAGTCAACTGAATGTCTTTGCTTAGCAACTTTTCTCTCACATAGTGGTAATGAACCTCTATGTGTTTTGTCCTAGCATCATATATTGGATTAGCTGCAAGGTGAAGAGAGCTTGTGTTATCTCCAAAGATGATTGGAGGTCTAGTATATAAGCCTAACTCTGTATAAAAAAGCTTTAACCAAATAGCTTCTTGAGTGGCATTAGCTAGCCCTCTATACTCTACTTCAGTGGATGACAATGCCACTGTGGGTTGTTTCTTGGCTGACCAAGAAATAGGTTTATCACCTGCAAAACATATGTATCCTGATGTGCTTCTCCTATCATCCTTGCATCCTGCCCAATCTGCATCTGAATATACTTTAATATCAATATCTGATGTATAAGGAAAGTACAAACCATGGTTTAGAGTTCCCTTTAGATACTTCAAGATCTTCTTTGCTGCCTCTAGGTGAGGTACTCTTGGTTTGTGCATGAATTAGCTTAGCACACTAACTCCATATGCTATGTCAATTCTGGTTAAGGTAGCATAATTCAAACTACCTACCATACTTTGGTATCCTGTAATGTCTTGGATGTTGGAGAAACACTCACTAATTGGACATATATTTGAAGGTCAAATCTTAGGAAGAAAACACCATGCCTATGTGAAGGGACAAATTCACAAGTGTATCATATTTGTAAAGTTAGTTCACTTTAGTTCTAGAAGTTTTTTAAAATCACGAGAATACGAAAATCTATATAAGTTAGTTTGTATCAACTGACGCGGAGAGAGAGTGAGAGAGAAGAAGTAGAAGAAGGAGTTCATTTTATACGACTGAGTATAGTCGGGCTTCTCTGAGTGAGAAAGCATCTGTAAAACTTCTGAGTTTTCATAGCTATGAGAAAGAACTGAGTAAAGTTCTGTGTATGAGTCTCTCTCCATCATCTCCATGCTTGCCTACTGTGTGATGAATTCAAAAGTTCAAGTTTTCTGAGCAATTCGATGCCTGGCATCGAATCTTGGCTGATAAGTCATTTTTTCATTCTCTGTGTGTTAACTGTTGTTGAATCTTCTAAAAATATGAAGTTTGTGGAGCAACTTGATGCCTGGCATCGAGTTCCAACATAAAATGGATGCCCGGCATCGACTTCTAGCATATAAGTCATCTTCTTCATGTGTGTGTAAAATAGAGTGTTTCTGGTGCAGAAAAATAGCCAAAAAAAGCCCAAAGTCGATGCCCGGCATCAACTTGGACTGAAATTCGATGCCAGGCATCGAATTTTTTATTTTTGGACACCAGGATTACTAAAACAAGAAAAAATTCCAATTTTGGAAGGTCATACAGGGTCATCTTGTGAAGGCCATAACTTGAGTTCTGGAGATCCGTTTGATGCATATGATAGCTTGTTGGAAAGCTCTACTCTACTAGTTTCAGCCTATAAAGGTTCATGGAGAAATAATACTTGAGCTAAGAGAAATTAGCAAAATACTGAAGGTATGTCATTTCGGTGACTAGGAATTTCTGTAGAAGCAAAGTTCTCACTTTAGGCTATCATTTCTCAAAGTTTGGAGTGGCAATGAGTTAATGGTGACCATAGAGGTGTTGTAGTGTCACATTAATTCATTTCTTGTGGTGTTTCATACATCAACAAGTGGTATTAGAGCAGAAAGATTCTTGAGAGCAGAAGGCGACAAAGGTACGAGAAGTTTTGTAAAGTTTTCTATTAAAGTTTGAAAAGTGAAGCATTTGAAGACACAAGGCATCAAAAGGTTACTTCAAAAGTATCCTCATACACAAAGAACTTTAAAAGGTATTATCCTTTATCCTTTAAGCTCGCAGGTTGTAGCAGAAGGAAAGAACTATGGCAGATCATATCTCCATTGACAAACTGGACAGAGATAATTACCCCACATGGGTAATGAGAATGGAAGCCTTACTTATGAGTAAGGATCTCATGGTATATGTAACAGGTGAAGAAGAGAAGCCAGTATTTGAAGATGAAAGCCGACCAAAGAAAGAGGAACTTGATGCTTTAAAGCATTGGCAGAAGAAGGATGCAAGTGCAAAAGCATACATCTACAATACAATCTCTGATCATTTGCTACCACACATCAGAGGATTGGAATCATCTGAAGATATATGGAATGCATTGGAGTATCATTTCCAAAGTACTACTAAAGCACGGAAAGCAAGTCTATGGTCAGAGTTTACAACATTCAAGAAGAAGCCAAGTCAAACCATTAGTGATTATGTCACTAAGATGAAGGATCTAGTAGATAGTCTTGGATCCATAGATGAAGATGTTGAAGATCACAGATTGATTGCTCAATTACTTGCAGGTTTGAGAGGGGATGAAAGGTGGAAACCTTTTGTCTTATCAATAGAACTTTCATTAAATCATTATGTTCCAGACTTGAACCAGTTGCTTGGTTTGATGCTCACATATGAGCAAGACTTGAAGGGAGATGGAGATAAAGGACAAAGTTTTGCAATGTACATGAAGAACAAGAAGAAAGGAGATAAAGGTAAAGCAAAGGATGAAGAGGAGTCTAGTTCTCAAGCTTATTATGCAAGAGGTAAAGGCACTGGTAGAGGAAGAGCAAGAGGTTTTGGAAGAGGTAGAGGTAATCAAAATAATAACAAGAAGGCTTGCTGGATCTGTGGATTGAGTAATCATTTGGCTCATGACTGTTGGCACAACCAACAAGGATCAAACCAGAATCAAAACAACAATAGCAGAGGCCGAGGTGGAAGATATCAAAGTAATTTTCAAAGAGGTAGACAAAGTCAAAGAGGAGGCTATGGTAGAGGTGGAGGAAGAAGTTGGGGACAAAATCAATCCTACAACACCACCTACTACAACTATGCAAATGACACACAGAATGAAAGTCATACATCATTGATGATGAATTCAATCAGCACATCCGATAAAGAAGATCTAAAGGTATTTTACATTGACTCTGGATGTTCTAATCATTTGTCAGGAAACATAGAATTGATGTCAGAATTGGAAAAAGGTATTTCGAGTCACACAGTTCAAACTGGTGATAATACAAGACATAGTGTACATTCAATTGGAAAAGTGAAATGCAAGAGTGGAGCAGATTTGCTAACCAATGTTTTGTATGTTCCTACAATACCTAAAAACTTGATTAGTGTGGGACAGATAGTTGAAAAAGGTTTTCAAGTTAGGTTTACAAATGAAGGAGTATTTGTTGAAGATCCAGAGAATGGATATAATCTGATTGTCTCTGGTAAGAAAGAAGGTAGACTCTTTACTTTAAGAGTACAAGGGAACATTGGTCAAGCTTTGCTCACACATGGTGAAGCAGTGATTACAGAACTTGATCTCTGGCACAAGAGATTAGGTCATTTCAATGAAAGAGGAATTAAAGCTATGGTTGCTAATCAGTCTGTACTAGGATTACCAAATGTGCAAAGTCAACATATGGTTTATAAATGTGAAGCATGTCAAATGGGAAAAGCACACAGGTTACCATTTCAGAAGAAAGGATTCAAACATGATGGAGTACTTGAGCTCATTCATACAGATGTATGGGGACCAACAAAAGAAGGATCTATCAGTGGCTCAAGGTATTATGTTCGTTTTATTGATGATGCTACAAGATGGATAGCATTATATGTTTTGAAGGAAAGATCAGAAGTGTTTGGAGCTTTCAAGCATTTTCATGCATATGCAAAGAGAGTCACAGGTCAAAAGCTTAAGAGACTGAGGTCTGATGGAGGGGGAGAATATTTCTCCCAAGAGTTCAATGATTATCTTTGGAATGCAAGTATTAAGAGAGAAATAACTTGCAGGTATACACCACAACAAAATGGTGTAGCAGAAAGAAGGAACAGGACTTTGGTTGAGTTTGCTAGAGCTATGCTAAAGGAGAAGAACTGTCCAAATTATCTTTCGACTGAGGCTGTAAATATAGCTACATATCTTGTGAATAGATTACCATGTGCAGCTCTGAATGGAATGACTCCATATGAAGCTTGGTGGGGTAAGAAACCAACACTAGATCATTGTAGAGTGTTTGGATCAATTGCATATGCTTATGTGCCATCACAACTTAGGCATAAACTTGAACCAAAGGCAGAAAAATATGTGTTCATTGGTTATGATGAAAAGCAGATGGGTTACAGGTTGTGGAATCCTCTAACAAAACAATTTATTGTTTCTAAAGATGTTACATTTGATGAACATAAAAGTTGGTATGTAGATCAAAGTCATACAGCTGAAGAATTTGAAGAAGAGGTAAGAAGATGTGAGAAAGGAAAATCAATTGTGCAGGTAAATAGAGATGAAGACTATATGCAAGCAAGTACATCCACAAGTGGATTAACAAGAAGGAATGAAGAAGCTCCTATATTTGATGAAGAGGTGTATCCAGAAACTTATGAAGAATGTGAACCAAGAAGGTCAAGCAGGACTAGAAGACAACCAGAAAGGTATTCTTATGATACTTCTTACATAACTCAGAAGAACTATGCATATATGGTCAAAGATGATGAAGAACCTCAGAACTATGATGAAGCTAAAGGTAAGAAGCAATGGGAAGAAGCAATGAAGGAAGAGTTCAATGCACTGGAGGAGAACAAGACATGGGAACTTGTTCCTAAACCAAATGGTAAGAAAGTTATTGGAAATAAATGGGTTTATAAAGTGAAGAAGCTTGCAGATGGAAGTATAGCCAGATACAAAGCTAGATTGGTGGTGAAAGGCTATGCCCAGACCTATGGCATAGATTATGATGAGACATTAGTCCCGTAGCTAAGATGTCAACTATAAGGACAATCATTGCTATTGCAGCTTCAAAAGGATGGACTCTAAGTCAATTGGATATAAAGAATGCATTCTTGAATGGATACATATCAGATGAGGTATACATGGAACAACCTCAAGGGTTTATAGATTCCAGGTATCCAAATTTTGTTTGCAGGTTGAGAAGAGCATTCTATGGATTGAAGCAAGCTCCAAGAGCTTGGAACTATAGACTGGTGAAGTATCTCAATGATCTTGGATATCAAAGTTCAAAAGCAGACCCAAGTCTACTTATCAGAAGAACAGAGGAAGGTACAATCTACATTTGTATTTATGTAGATGACATTATAATCACAGGTACTTCAGATGAAGGAATCAAGGAGGTAAAGAGATTACTTGAGAAAGAATTCAAGATCAGTGATCTAGGAAAGTTGTCATACTTTCTTGGAATGGAAGTCACTTATACAGATCATGGCATATATGTGTCACAAGAAAGGTATCTTCTGAACTTGTTGAAGAAGTTTGATATGGAAAATTGCAAAGAAGCTTCAACTCCACTTGAAGTTAATCACAAGCTCAGTAAATATGATGGTGCAGAATACAAAGATATGAGGAAGTATCAATCTCTTGTGGGTAGTTTGATTTATGCTACACTAACAAGACCTGATCTTAGTTATGCAGTGGGAGTTTTGTCACAATTCATGCATTGTCCAAAGGACCCACATTGGATTGCAGGTCAAAGAGTTCTCAGATATATCAAAGGAACTATAAAGGAAGGTTTATATTATCCTTTTACATCAGATTTGAAGTTGAGAGCCTACAGTGACTCAGACTGGGCAGGTAATCAAGATGACAGGAGATCAACTCATGGTTACATGATATACATTGGTGACAAGCTTGTAAGTTGGTGTTCAAAGAAACAACATACAGTAGCATTATCATCAACTGAAGCAGAGTACAAAGGACTTGTGGAAGCAGCTAAGGAAGTCATATGGATGCAGACATTGTTCAAGAGCTTAGGCATTGATCAAGGTACACCTACAATACATGGAGATAATATGAGTTCACTTTATCTTGCAGCAAATCCAGTATTTCATGCAAGGACAAAGCACATAGAGATACAGTATCATTTTCTCAGAGAAAAGGTAATGGAGAAGGAGATTGAAGTGGAGTACATTTCTACTAAAGATCAGTTAGCAGACATAATGACAAAGAGCTTGGATGGTGTGAAGACCAGCAGATTCAAAAGCATGGCAGGAGTAAAAGAAAAGAAGATGATATGAAGAAACAGGGAATGTCAATTAGTGATTGAGGGGGAGCTGTTGGAGAAACACTCACTAATTGGACATATATTTGAAGGTCAAATCTTAGGAAGAAAACACCATGCCTATGTGAAGGGACAAATTCACAAGTGTATCATATTTGTAAAGTTAGTTCACTTTAGTTCTAGAAGTTTTTTAAAATCACGAGAATACAAAAATCTATATAAGTTAGTTTGTATCAACTGACGCGGAGAGAGAGTGAGAGAGAAGAAGTAGAAGAAGGAGTTCATTTTATACGACTGAGTATAGTCGGGCTTCTCTGAGTGAGAAAGCATCTGTAAAACTTCTGAGTTTTCATAGCTATGAGAAAGAACTGAGTAAAGTTCTGTGTATGAGTCTCTCTCCATCATCTCCATGCTTGCCTACTGTGTGATGAATTCAAAAGTTCAAGTTTTCTGAGCAATTCGATGCCTGGCATCGAATCTTGGCTGATAAGTCATTTTTTCATTCTCTGTGTGTTAACTGTTGTTGAATCTTCTAAAAATATGAAGTTTGTGGAGCAACTCGATGCCTGGCATCGAGTTCCAGCATAAAATGGATGCCCGGCATCGACTTCTAGCATATAAGTCATCTTCTTCATGTGTGTGTAAAATAGAGTGTTTCTGGTGCAGAAAAATAGCCAAAAAAAGCCCAAAGTCGATGCCCGGCATCGACTTGGACTGAAATTCGATGCCAGGCATCGAATTTTTTATTTTTGGACACCAGGATTACTAAAACAAGAAAAAATTCCAGTTTTGGAAGGTCATACAGGGTCATCTTGTGAAGGCCATAACTTGAGTTCTGGAGATCCGTTTGATGCATATGATAGCTTTTTGGAAAGCTCTACTCTTCTAGTTTCAGCCTATAAAGTTTCATGGAGAAATAATACTTGAGCTAAGAGAAATTATCAAAATACTGAAGGTATGTCATTTCGGTGACTAGGAATTTCTGTAGAAGCAAAGTTCTCACTTTAGGCTATCATTTCTCAAAGTTTGGAGTGGCAATGAGTTAATGGTGACCATAGAGGTGTTCTAGTGTCACATTAATTCATTTCTTGTGGTGTTTCATACATCAACATTGGACTTCATCACCTTCATGAGCACTAAGCTTTAGGTTGACCTCCATTGGAGTGCTTGAGACTTTAGCATCCTGCAAATTAAACCTCTTCAACATGTCTTGAATATACTTCTTCTGAGTGATAAAGATACCTGAGTTTGTATAAATCAATTCAAGACCTAAGAAGTACTTTAATAATCCAAGATCATGGATCTTGAATTCCTTCATCATCTGTCCTTTGATGTGTCTAATCCCACTGACATCATTGCCTATAATGATGATGTCATCAACATAAACGCAGAGATAGATTACCTCTGAATTGTTCCTTTTGATAAACAATGATGTATCTACCTTGCTCATTATAAATCCTTGGTCTTGGAGATAGGTTGTCAACCTATAATTCCATGCTCTAGGTGCCTGCTTCAAACCATACAGAGCCTTCTTCAATTTACAAACATAATTTACCTTCTTGGGATCTTCATCGCCAGGTGGTTGTGACATGTAGACTTCTTCAGATATCCATCCATTCAAGAAAGCATTCTTGACATCTAATTGGTACATGTTCCAATTCTTGGATGCAGCTACACTCACCAAAATTCTGATTGTTGGCATCTTAGCCACAGGAGAAAATGTCTCCTCATAATCAATGCCTTGGGTCTTTAGCTTGTCAGTAGATCCATCTGGATCCTATCACCTTCATAGAGTCCTTCTTGGGTACCAAGTCCCATGTGTCACTCTCCTTGAGAGCTTCTATTTCTTCATCCATAGCTTCTTTCCATTCTGGTTTGGTGATTGCCTCCTCATATGAACCTGGTTCTTCATTCAACAGATCCTTGGCAAGATATACAGAATGCTTAGTTACAAGAGAAGTATAATACCCATATCTGATAGGCTTCTTACTTTCTCTTTGAGATCTCCTCATAGCTTGAGTTGAGGATTCTGGTATATCCTCTAGCTTCTTCATTTTCATCTTCCCTTTGGACTTCCATGCCTTGAATTCCTCAAGGTTAATTGTGTCATCATCATCTGAGCTTGAGTCTTCTTTCTGGATTGGTTCCTCCTTTCTGAGCTTTGGGAAATCTTCTTCCATATCATAGGGTAGACTAACCTTCCTGCATTCATTCTCATACCATGAGTCATTCTCATCAAAAATGACATCTCTGCTTACCTTGAAACCTTTGTTTGAGGGGTCGTAGAATCTGTACCCTTTCTGGTTCAAGTCATAACCAATGAAGATACATTTTTCAGCTTTAGGGTCTAGCTTTCCCCTTACCTGTGAGGGAATATGCACATATGCAATACAACCAAAGATTTTGCAATGATCCAATGATGGTCTCTTACCATGCCAAGCTTCATATGGTTTCATTCCATCAAGTGACTTTGATGGCAACCTGTTAATGAGATAGGTGGCAGTAGATACACTCTCTGCCCAAAGATAATTTGGTAACTTCTTTTCATTAAGCATAGACCTAGCTGTTTCAACAATCATTTTGTTCACGTGAGTACCTTGTGGTTATCTCCCTTTTGATGCCTCTCTCCTGCAAGAAATCTTCAAACTCATTTGAGAAGTATTCACCTCCTCCATCTGACCTTAGTCTCTTCAAGTTTCTTCCTGTTTGGTTTTCAACAAGTGCAAGATATCTCTTGAAACAGTTAAACACTTCATCCTTATGCTTCATAAAGTATAAGACAGTCCATCTGCTATAATCATCAATGAAAGACACATAGTACCTTGATCCTGAAATGGAGGGATCCTTGCTAGGTCCCCAAACATCTGTGTGCACCAAGTCTAGGTAGTCTTCATGCATAAAACCTTTCTTTGAGTAGGGTAATTTGTGAGACTTACCAAATTGACAGGCACCACATTTGTAAATCATGTGTTGCTTGGATACATTAGGTATCCCAAGCACACATTGATCTCTGCTCATTTGCTTCAAGGTCCTTTCACCTATGTGACCCAACCTTTTGTGCCATATTTCTAATTCTGAAAGTGTTTGATCCTTGTAATTGTATAAAGCAATGTTTTTGATGTCTTCTAGCTCAAAAGTAAATAATCTACCTGATTTTTCTCCCTTGGCTATCCTTTTGAATCCATGTCTTGGGTCCTTTACATATGCTCCATGTTGATTGAACCTGACCTGCAAACCTTTCTCCACAATCTGACCAACACTCATTAAGTTTTTGGTAATGGTAGGTACATAAAGTACCCTGCTCAATAGAGTCTGGTTACCATCACAAGTTTTTACATTTCCAATATTTACTACAGAATGCTTAGTGTCCTCACCTGTCTGCACTTGATGTTTGCCCTTGGGTTCCTCAAGATCAGAGAGTAGTGCCACATTGCCAGCTACATGATTAGAACACCCTGAATCAATATAAAACAGATGATCATCATTGATACCTGACTTGGAAGTCATATTCATGATCAATAGGGAGTCATCTTGCTCCTCTGTGTAGTTGTTGTAGTCTTTCCTATTTCTGAATCCTCCTTGGTAGTTACCATTGTGGTTGTAATTGTTGTTGTAGCTATTGTTGTAGCCATTGTAGCCTTGGTGTTGGTTGAACCTTCCTCTTCCTTGAGAGTATCCACCTCTTTGATAGCCTCTTCCTCTCTGATTTTTGTAGTTTTTGTAGCACTCATATGTGGTGTGGTTAGATAATCCACAAATGTTGCATGGTGATGAGTTGTAGGGTCTCCCCCTACCTGACTTACCTCCTCTGCCTCTACCTCTTGAAGATCTACCTCTCCCTGCATAGTTAGCTTGGGAGGTAGAGCCTTCTTCTTCTTGCTTCTTCCCTTTACCTTTATCCTTAATCTTCTTATCAGTATATAGAGCAGAGGGGTTGTTACCTTTTGATTGATCTCCAGCCTTTGTAAACTTTGCTTCATGTGTGAATAGTTGGCCCATGAGAGTTGTGAGATCTGGGGTATGCATGTCCATGTAGAGATCCATTGCAGTGGTGAAGCTTTCCCACTTATCATCTGCCTTGAGTCCATTTGTTATTTTGCCTTACTATTTGTTCCTCTTCAATCTCCTCTCCAATGCTTGCTAATTGGTCTGCCACATCTTTAATCTTGGTCACATACTCTGAGACTGATTGCTTGGGCTGCTTCCTAAGGGTTGTGAATTCAATCCACAGTTGATTCTTCCTGGCCCTTGTGTTGGAAGAGAAGTATGATGACAAGGTTTCCCAAGTCTCTTGGGAAGTCTTACAGTTCCTAATATGAGGTAAAAGGAAATCAGATATAGAGTTAAGAAGATAAGACCTTGGCAATGCATCTTTTGCACACCATGTGTTGAGTCTCTCTTGTTCATCCTTGGTGGGTAGTCCTCTTGCTTTGAATGAGGGTGTTGGGGGATTCTTGGACGAGAAGGAGTTTGAGGGTTTGTAGGAGAAAAAGGAAAGAATAAAGAAAGAAATGAGCTGGGAAACTTCACAAAGGAAATAACCTTGGAAGCTTCTGCAGAAGCACACCTTGGAATCTTGAGTTTGATTACAGTAAAACAATTACAATGTTTGAGCACAATCCGAGTCAATACTTCTATGCGCACTACAGAGGGTGCTTAATTACAAAATACCAATTATCCCGAAGTCTTCTTGCAGTCGGCCTCCTCTGCACCAGTCCTCTACTTGCTTCAAGCTTATCCTTGTGCACACCTTGCACCAAGCTTCCACCAAGATGAGGAATGAGTATCTTCCGTCGGCATGCACACTGCACAGAGACCTTGAGGTCCTTGGGGTCTAGCTTCGCACTCCCTGCCTTCTTCCTTAGCCACCTCTCTTGCACTCTTCACTTCCACCTCTCTGTGTCGTCGTACCCCTGGTGTCTCTTGCACTTCTCTCTCTTTCTTACTTCCAGTGTGTCCAAGAATAGCCTTTGTCTCTCTTTTGTTGAGTGCGCCGGTTCCGTGCACTCTAACTGTAATACAATCTTGGTGCCCTTTCAATGTCCCAAGATTGTCTTTTGAACTGGCCACCAACGACTCACTACTCACCTTTCCTTTTAATTCTTTACTTTTGCACCTAAGACTTTAAATTCACCCTTTGAACCTTAAGAGAAAAAATACTTCTGCAATACTTCCCCAATTTAATACCTCTTGTTTGTGAACAAATAAAGACCTTTATATGAGCAATTGAAGGTGCACTACCTGTGCACTTTGACCCTGGAATTTTGATACTTTACTCTTGCCTATGCATAGCTGTGAACTTGACTTTGTTAGTTTCAACCGGTTAGGGCTCAACAGATGCCCACCACCTAAAGCTCTCTCCGTCCCGGAGAGACCACAATGACACAATGTAAGGAGGCTTCAATAACAGAGAGAAAACATCAGAAGAACCACAGAGGAAACAGGTAAGGAAATAGAGAAAGATGGCTATTATTGATGAAGCATAAAAAAGACAACAGATAAAGAGTGCAACTAGTATGTATTAACCCGGATCATGACAAAAGGAGAAGTATGATGAGATGTGTTGAATTTCTAGAATTGAAGCTGAAGCCCTAAATGCGAAGTGCAGTAAATTATTGCGAAGGGGGAGTGGGATCGGCAGCTGAGGGTTGGGGAGATGAGGGCAGTGGAGCAGAAGCTTGCTCAATCATATGCTGGAGAGAACTAAGGCACTGCCTAAGGTGGTCCCGTTCGCGTTTGATATGACGGCAAGTAGCATTATCACATAACCCTAAGGAAGAGCGATTTTGAAGATCGGATAAGTTCTGTAAAGCGGATTCGGCCATATCGCGATATTTGTCGCGCTCATCCTTGAGTAAGCGGGCCGTTTCATTGAGCGAGTGCCATTGAGAGTGAGCTATTCGATTGATGTTGTCTATGGTATTAATGTATTGTTGATGAATAGAAGCGGCGACTGATACAGAATCCAAAGACACTTTGGAGGCATGAGCACTGCCAGAAGCAGCTGCACTGGCATCGCGGAGCAAATGCAAAAAGGAAGGGGCGGAAGGGAGATCAATTGGAGGGGAGGGTGCAATAGGTGGATCGGGATGATGGAGAGGAGATGCATCGGGATGATGGAGAGAAGATGCAGGCGGATTGGGTCGCTTGAATGGAACCGCAGTGGACGGAGTGGGGGCGGAAAGGGGAGGACGAGGTGGTGTACAGGTCGGGTGTCGGGGGTTGAGCTGCGTTTGAATGAGCGGCCGGAAAGCTGGTGTGGAAGAAGGGCCATGTGCCGGAGCAGGATCATGGGAAGGAATAGGCGCGATATCTGGAGAGGAGGAAAAGATATGCGAAGAAGAGTGTAGAGGGGGGGAAATGAGATCAGGGGGAGCGAGTAGCGGTGTGGAAACGGAGGCCGAGTCGATGGAGAGTGGAGGGGAGGGGGGAGGATTGGAAGTGGAAGGTATGTTGGGCTGCAACAGAAGTAGAGAGGAATTAGGGTCAGAGCGCGAGGGTATGTGATAAAGCCAAGCTATGAAGGGACCAGAATATAAGGAGAATGTGCGAGAGCCTCTGGAGATTGCTTCACGAAGGCGACGAGAGCGCAAATTTAAGGAACCATAGATGAGGGCGGCGTAAGGGTATGGGCGGCTATTTAGGAAGCAAAAAAGTGGATCAACAAGACGAATATCGGACCATGGGAGTGAAGATGTGGGACTACGAAGCAAAAAGAAGAAAATGAATGCATTAAGAATGGATGTCATGCGGATGGAAAATCGGGCATTAGTGTCGAAGCGATCTCTACAAAAGGCAATTGTGGCAGAGGCTGACAATCCAGAATATAAGAACGGAGGATTACGGAAATCGACGGGGCAGGAGCCGAGGCTGGTAGCAAGAGCGGAAATGGAGAGAGGACCTGTGCGAAAATTAGGAAAGAGGCGGATAGCTTCATAGACATCACTATAATTGGAGGGATCATTCAGGAAGACGTTGGCCAAGCCCCAGAGACCCGTCTGTTGAAGATTTTCAACAGAGAAAAGGCGACGGAGTTCAATGGTTGGGAGAGATAAATGAATACGAATCTGCATATCTAAATCAAGTGGACGAAAAAGTTGTATATAATCTCTTGAGGGCGAATTTGGTTGCGAGGAATGAGAAGCGGAAGGAGAATGAGAAGGAGGGCGAGGGAGTGGAGGTGGAGAATATATATTTGTGGAATCAGATTGAACCGAATAAGTGGCAATATGTAGGATGGCACGAGGAAGTGAGGAAGGTGATGCATCATTTTGTGGGTCAGTGGAAACGGGCAACGTAGGGAACTGGGAGGGGAGGCCGGTGGTGGGTGTGGCAGACGTAGGAGGAGGGTAATTTGGATTGGGTGTATGCAGTGTTGAAGGAGTGAGCTCTGAGATGTCGTCCGGTGCGGTGGGATTGGCCATAGAGGTCTGCGTAGAAAGGACCCGGTAGAGAGATGGCAAGGAGCAGAGTGCAAGGAGCTGCAAGCTGTTGAACTGTTTGCGTTGAAGGAGTCGTATCACATCAAGGAGATAATTGCGGATGGCGTGGGAACTGTGCGGATGGCATGGGAACGAGAACCAGTACCACCAGGCTGCCTGTGTGAACGGCAGGCAGGGATGCAGAAGAGATAGAGGAGGATGAGGCTGCCTGTGTGAACGGCAGGCAGGGATGCAGAAGAGATAGAGGAGGATGAGGCTGCCTGTGTGAACGGCAGGCAGGGATGCAGAAGAGATAGAGGAGGATGAAGGGGGGAAGGAGTAGAGTGCGGAGGGAATGGATTGAGGGGGGTGGGGAAGGGTGGTTGGAGTGGGCGGGGAAGGTGGAGGGGGAGTGGAGGGGAGGCGGGAGGGGGTGTGGAGGGGGAGGGTGGGCGGTTTAAAGATGATCGAATACGCAGTTGCAGACTGGGGCAGGCGCCTGTTCCAGCAAGACACTCTCTTGCCCTATAGCTTGCGTTCGAAAGTTCTATGGCTCGGCTACCATTTCAGTTAGCTTGCGTTCGAAAGTTCTATGGGCTCGGCTACCATTTCAGTTGGGGCAGGAAAGGGGGCAGGAAAGGCAGTGGATACGGTGGAGGCTATGGGAAGGGCTATGGTGGATATGATGGGGGATGGTGGATATGATGGTGGAGGCTATGGAGGGCACGGAAAGGGTGGGGGCTATGGAGGGGGATACGGTGATGGGTATGGCAAGGGCGGTGGAGGCTATGGGAGCGGTAGCGAGGGAGGAAACTACGGTGGCGGTTATGGAAGTGGAGGTGTGGCTGATTTGGGAAAGGCGGCGGGAGCTACGGTGGAAGATGAAGTTCTGGTGGCGGGTGGAAGCTACGGTGGCGGGTACGGCAGCAGTGGTGGTGGAAGCTATGGGGAGGGTGGGTGGGAGGGGATGTGGAGAGGGAGGGTGGGCGGGTGGGTGGGTGGGAGGGGATGTGGAGAGGGGGGGGTGTGCAGGGGGAGGGTGGGCGGGTGGGTGGGCGGGAGGGGGTGTGGAGGGGAGGCGGATATGGAGAGGGAAGATGGCGGGTGGGTGGGCGGGAGGGGTTATGGAGGGGGGGAGGCGGGAGTGGAGGGAGGGTGGGAGGGGATGTGGAGAGGGGGGGGTGTGGAGGGGGAGGGTGGGCGGGTGGGTGGGCGGGAGGGGGTGTGGAGGGGAGGCGGATATGGAGAGGGAAGATGGCGGGTGGGTGGGCGGGAGGGGTTATGGAGGGGGGGAGGCGGGAGTGGAGGGAGGGTGGGCGGGTGAGGGGGCGTGGAGGATTGAGATTGGAGGGAAGGCGGGAGTGGAGGGAGGGTGGGCGGGTGGGTGGGTGGGAGGGGGTGGGCGGGTGGGTGGGAGGGAGGGGCGTGGAGGATTGAGATATGGCGGGTGGGTGGGAGTTAGGGGGCGTGGAGGACTGAGATTGGAGGGGAGGCGGGAGTGGAGGGAGGGTGGACGGGTGTGTGGGTGGGAGGGGGTGGGCGGGTGGGTGGGAGGGAGGGGGCTAGAAGGAGGATTGAGATATGGCGGGTGGGTGGGAGGGAGGGGGCGTGGAGGATTAAGATTGGAGGGGAGGCGGAAGTGGAGGTAGGGTGGGCGGGTGGGTGGGTGGGAGGTGGTGGGCGGGTGGGTGGGAGGGAGGGGGGTGGAGAATTGAGATATGGCGGGTGGGTGGGTGGGAGGGGGTATGGAGGGGGGGAGGCGGGAGGGGAGTGGAGGGGGAGCCGCAGAGTGAGAGGGATGTGAGTGGAGGTGGCGGGTGGGTGGTGGGGAGGGGATGGGGAGAGGGAGGGTGGGCGGGTGGGTGGGCGGGAGGGGGTGTGGAGGGGGAGGGTGGGTGGCGGGAGGGGGTGTGGAGGGGGAGGGTGGCGGGTGGGTGGGCGGGAGGTGTGTGGAGGGGAGGCGGGAGTGGAGGGAGGGTGGGCGGGTGAGGGGGCGTGGAGGATTGAGATATGGCGGGTGGGTGGGAGTTAGGGGGCGTGGAGGACTGAGATTGGAGGGGAGGCGGGAGTGGAGGGAGGGTGGGCGGGTGTGTGGGTGGGAGGGGGTGGGCGGTTGGGTGGGAGGGAGGGGGCTAGAAGGAGGATTGAGATATGGCGGGTGGGTGGGAGGGAGGGGGCGTGGAGGATTGAGATTGGAGAGGAGGCGAAAGTGGAGGTAGGGTGGGCGGGTGGGTGGGTGGGAGGGGGTGGGCGGGTGGGTGGGAGGGAGGGGGGTGGAGGATTGAGATATGGCGGGTGGGTGGGTGGGAGGGGGTATGGAGGGGGGGGAGGCGGGAGGGGAGTGGAGGGGGAGCCGCGGAGTGAGAGGGAGTGGAGGTGGTGGGTGGGTGGTGGGGAGGGGATGGGGAGAGGGAGGGTGGGCGGGTGGGTGGGCGGGAGGGGGTGTGGAGGGGGAGGGTGGGTGGCGGGTGGGAGGGCGGGAGGGGGTGTGGAGGGGGAGGGTGGCGGGTGGGTGGGCGGGAGGTGTGTGGAGGGGAGGCGGGAGTGGAGGGAGGGTGGGCGGGTGAGGGGGCGTGGAGGATTGAGATATGGCGGGTGGGTGGGAGTTAGGGGGCGTGGAGGACTGAGATTGGAGGGGAGGCGGGAGTGGAGGGAGGGTGGGCGGGTGGGTGGGTGGGAGGGGGTGGGCGGGTGGGTGGGAGGGAGGGGGCGTGTAGGATTGAGATATGGAGGCAGTGATGTTGGCTATGGTGGCGGCGATGGAAGGGTGAAGCTGGAAGGGTCAAAGTGCTCAAGGGTCAAAGTGCTCCGTGCTCAAGGGTCAAAGTGCTCCTCCAAAGAAGACACACGCATGCGCTGTAGAGTCTTGTAGCCCCTGTCATTTCAGTTGAGATGATCTTGCAGCAAGATGGAGTTGAAGGCGGAATGAATGAGGGTTCCCATTATATAGCAAGGAGGATTGAGGGCTCACCTCACAGCAAGGGATGGTTTAGCATAAAAGAGTGTTCAAAAGAGAGGAGAAGCCAACTTTCATATCATCCATCCAAGAGATAAACAAAGAAAAGGCTAGCATTAAAAGCTTCTGCGTAGAACTAAGAGCCATCCAAAAAATTTTGCGCCAAATTTTGTAATTGAGAAACATATATTTTTAGCAATTATTAGCAATGATTCAAGGAACACAATAGAACAAACAAAATAACCTAAGAACTATGGAGTGGGATGTTAGAACTTTTTATGATAGGCTTTGAGTCTAGAAATATTTACTAGCGGCATGGTGGCTCCATTGAGTGTTTCTAACTGCACAGCACCCCAATGCAACGTCTTCAGCACGCGAAAAGGGCCTTCCCAATGAGGGATCCATTTCCCTTTTGCATTCGTATGAGGGTTAGGTTTATGGAGAAGAACTAACATGCCTGCTTCAATGTTGTTTTTCCACAGATGTCGATCATGTGCCTCCTTCCTCTTCATCTGAGTCTCTATCAATTGTTTGGTCGCTAGTAGACGAATCTCCTCCACTTTATGTAGTGCTCCTAGCCTCTGAGAGACATCACAATCCTTCTTTTCCTGCATGAATGCTATCTAAGGCGATCCATGTAAAAATTCAAAGGGCTCGATGGGTAATATGCCATAAACCAGTTGGAATGGGGAATATCCGGATCCGGTGGCCTCTTTGTAGGCTAACCTGTATGCTCAAAGTGTACCTTGGTAAGCAATGCCCCATGAAGTGGGCTGCAACATACACTCCTTTCTTAACATTGAGATTAAAACCTTATTTGTCGATTCAGCCTGTCCATTTGCTCGTGGATAGTAAGCACAAGAGGTCCTATGAAGAATTCTATACCTGTTGAAGATTTCTTGCAGGACTTTATTGACAAAATGGGTACCCTGATCAGTACAAATTTCAAGTGGACAACCAAACCTGCAAATGATGCTACTATAAATGAAATCAGCAACAGTTTGGGCAGTGCAATCGGGGGAGGCAATAGCTTCAGCCCACTTTGTCGCATAATCTGTAGCTATCAAGAGATATTTTTCTCTTTTTGGAAAAGCGGGAGGGTAGATGGGCCCTACAAAATCTAGCCCCCACTTCTCAAATGGTTGCCAGGAAGTGGAAACAACCAAGGGGTTATGTCTCTGCTTTGTTGGCTTAGTTCCACACCTCTGGCAAATGTCACATGCCTTTCCCCATTCATCTGCATCCCTAAATAGTGTAGGCCACCATAGACCAGCATCCAGTATCCTCTGACTCATAATATGTCCTGGAAGGTGCCCACCACCTGTTCCTTCATGTGCAGAGTGAAGGACTTCCCTCACTTCTTCTTCTTCCAAACACTTCCTGAACCGGTCATCCTTGCCCTATCTATATAATTTATCTTCAATGAAGGTATATGGTCTACTCTTGATTAGCAGGCTCTTCTTTTGTACAACACTAGCCTTTTCTGGATACAGTCCAGTTTTAATGAAATTTTTGATGTCGTAATACCAACCTTGAGCTTTTACAGCAAACAGATGAGCATCTGGAAAGTCATCATTGATCCACTAGTTTGATTCATCATATTTATTCTGGATAGGTGATCCGCCATACCATTTTCTTTTCCTGGTTTATGGACTACAGAAAAATCAAACTCTTGGAACAACAATAACCACCTCCATATTCTACCAGTGGCTTGTGGTTTGTTGAGTAGGTATTTTAGTGGTTGGTGATCTGTTATAATAATAAATTTTACCCCCAGTAAGTAATGACGGAATTTTTGGACAGCAAAGACCATTGCTAGGGCTTCCCTTTCGGTAGTACTGTAATTCCTTTCAGCCTTGGTCAAGACTCTACTGGCATATTGAATTGGCCTGTCCACTTTAAATTCTTCACTGGGTTGGGTCAAAACTGCCCCCACTGCATAGGCACTGGCATCGATATGTATATGAAAGATTTTTGTCCACTCAGGTGTGACCAAGATAGGAGCAGACACTAACCTTGACCGTAATGTTTGATATGCTTTTTCCTCCTCTTCTTCCCATTTAAAAGGTACTTCCTTACCTGTAAGTCTAGCCAGAGGTCTAGCTATCTCTGCATACATTTTTATAAACCTTCTATGGTATCCAGTATGCCCCAAGAAACTCTGAATCTCTTTAGGGGATTTAGGTTTAGGCAACTTTAATATAGAAATGATTTTGTCAGGATCTGGGGCCATACCTTTAGCCGACACCACATGTCCTAAGAGGGTTCCTTCTGTCACAAGGAAATGACATTTGTTTGGATTGAGCTTTGACTTAGTCTCCCTGCATCTTTTGAAAATATTCTGCAGCTGCCTCAAGTGGTGGTCCAAACAATCTAGATGAGTTTCCTTATGAGATCCTGAAAACGAAGAGAAGTCATCCATGAAGATTCTAAGTGATTCCAGCAATAGGGGGCCAAAAATGAGATTGACCGTTCTGTTAAAGGTGGCTGGAGCATTTCTGAGTCCAAATGGCATTTTTACATACACATATGTTCCCCAAGGTGTGATAAAAGCAGTCTTTTCACGATCCTCTGGATGTATTGATATTTGGTTATAGCCACTGAATCCATCCATAAAGCTATATAATGCATGCCCAGCCACTTCTTCAATGACATGTTCTGCAAAAGGCATAGGGAAACCATCTGGAATGGTCACCTTGTTGAGTGCTCTAAAGTCAACACAAATTCTGATTTTATTAGTATTCTTCTTCAGCACTATAACCATAGGTGAGAGCCACTCTGAGTGTTCAACAGGAATGATGATTCCTGCATCCTCCATCTTTTGGATTTCCACATAGACAGCTTTGGCATATTTTGGATTAAGTCTATAACTCCTTCCTCTGATGGGTTTGGCTCCATCAACCAGAGGGATTCTGTGCTCTCCATAAGTTGGAGGCACTCCTTCTAAGTCCTTATAATGCCAGGCAAAAACATCTACATACTGGGTCAAGAATGATTTTACCTTTTTAAGGAGCCCTGGGTGGCTCCACAACCAAGTGGCCACCAGAACTGGTTGATTATTGTCTTGAGTGCCTAAGTGTATTTCTTGGACAGGATTTCTCGCTACCATATTATCTTCGTGTGCATCTGCTTCTTTGTCTTCTTCTACTAGCTTTTCGTACATTGCTTCATAAGTAGGTGTATTTTGGACTTCAATGTGTTCCTCCTTGTCCTGCATCCATCCTGCAGGGATTTCTTGAATTGGGAAAGAACATTCAACACCAGAATTTTTTACCTTGCTTTTAGCTTTAGAAACTTCTTTATCTGTGGTTGTCACATCCTCCTCCAAGTTGTATTTGAGGGGTATCTTCCTGCCCCTTCTGTGGTCAGTGATGGGCTCTCCCAATCCATCAACCTGGACCTTTTCCTTATCTTCATCATAATCTTCATTCGTGCAAGGATTATTAAGAAAAATTCCAAAACAAGAGGAAGAGTTGCCTGCTTGGAGCCAATTTAGAATATCCTCTTCTTCCTCAAAATCTATTTGGGGTTGATCCTCCGATTCTGTTTCCATGCAAACGCTAACTGCTTGCATCATACTAGTGTTTCCTTGATTTTCCGGGCCCTCTTCTAAATGAATCTGAGTCAGCTCCTGCCCTTTCTTTTGTACCCACATAGTGTCCTTGCCCCAATCATGAATGACACTGGCATGCCTCAGCCAAGGTCTTCCAATTAAGAGAAGAAATCCTCCTTCAACCTGGGGCAATCTTAAAACCACAAAATCCAGAATGAATAGATTACCTTGTACTTCAAGTGGAACTTTTGGGATTACCCCCAAGGGCCTTACTTTGCTCTGATCTGCCAAAGTAACAGTGAAGTTTGCAGGTCTTGAAGGGTGGAGTCCAATCTTTTTCATGGTATGTTCAGGCATCAAGTTAATGCCAGAACCACCATCCACAATAACACCTTGAAATTCATGACCCTTGATTGATACTGTAAGCCGAGGACTTTTATAATCCGTAAGGGGTGCTTCCCCGATAATTATCCCCTTATGTAAAATAGCCGTCCTTGCCACTAAGCTTGTAGTAGAAGCCTCATCGATTATCTGCAATAATTCTGACCTGAATTTCCCATCCATCTTTATTAATTCAAAAATACTAACCTCCTTCTTCATGGACTTGAGTAGTTTTGAAGCCTCTGACTCTTTAAGAGAATGAGCTTCATTTGCTTTGCCAAACTCTTCTTGAGCCCTGTTGAAGGCATGCCCAATGGCATCACTGGTGCCTATGAGATATTCCTTTTGCTTTGTGTCTGCACTTGTGGTGGCTTTCTCTTCAGATGCAACTCTATCTTTGTTCAATCCCCTAATTATTGATTCTTGATTTACGTCCACTTGAGCCTTCCCCCTGCTTCTTGTCTGTACTGCAAAAGATTCAAGTTCTTCTAATTGTACCACCCTGGTAGACGGTGAGGGTTCATTGACCTGAGGTAATGTTTCCTCCTTTAATACAGAGATCATTTGGAGATGGGGTCCGGAAGTAGAGGCTTGATTCTTAGGACAACAGTTTGTATAGTGATCCCTGGCCTCTGGACAGTTCCTACAAGGAGGGGCATTTTCTGGGAGAGAGCACCTAGATTGGTAGTGCCCGCACTCTCCACATCTAAAGCAAATGATGGGCCATCTAGGCCCATTTGCAAAATTATTCCTTGGTCTAGGATTATAGTTGTTACCTTGGTTTGCTGCGGCTGCCATTACATTTGCTGGTGGCAGAGGTCCTCCCTCTGTCCAGTATGTCGTTGCACGCATTCCCCTGGATTGGCATTCATGGGCCTCATGGCCAACTTTCCTGCATAATTGACAAGTCACGTTTAGCAGAGGACATTCACTTACTATGTGCCCTTGCTTGCTGCACATGGAGCACCAGAGTCCACTCTTGATACCACCTCCTTTGAGTTCTTGCAATTCCTGCCTCAGCTGAGCTAATTCTTCTGCTTGGGCCTCCTCCTCCTTTTGGAGCTTGAGTGCTTCAATCTCCCTTCTCAGCTGAGCCACAACAGTCTCCTCTTCTGTGTAGGGCTTATTCCTTTTCAAGCCCTCCAGCTCCCTTCTTAACTGGATCATTGGGTCCTCCAGTTCTGCATCATAGGTTGGTTGGGAAGAAGTTGCACCATACTGGTGCCTTATCTGCTCCAAGCGTGTGGCCGTATTGATGAACTCCTCAACAGAGGCCGTAAGTAACACTAACTCTTTTATTTTGCATTGGGTGACCACAGGTAGGGGTTTGGCTAACCACTTCTTGACAAAGAAACCATGCGGTGGATCTGGTAGTTTAGCCATTAGTGCTTTGGCCTTGGTCACAAACTCTGGGAATTTTTCTCCTGGACCCAATCTCAAGTTTTCTAGCTCTTCTATAATGATCTCCGCAGTGTTGCCATGTTGAAACTGAATTTTGAAGGCCTCTTTCATCAAATCCCAAGAGGTAAAGTGGTTTTCAGCAAACTGGCTAAATCACTTGTCTGCCAATCCTTCCAATGTGGCTGGAAAGAGTATCAAGAAGGCATCTTCCCTACCCATTAGACCTCTAGTCTTGCTTAATGCCAGAAATCTTCGAATGTGCTCATCTGGATCCTCATGAGCTAAACCTCTGAAAGAGGGGAATTTTATGTTTAATATGGAGAGTAAGGTTTCTAGGTCCACCTATCCTGCCATGCTTCTTACCGATGAAGTTGAAGAAAGTGGACTCGATGATCTTCTGATCGCCTTTCTTCTTGTCTGCTTGCACGTGACCCTCAAGGTTTGTGACCGGGTCCGGTCATGAGCTGTTCATAGTTCACTTAATATGAGACACTTGATATAAGTATGTACCTTTACTGGAGTATTACTGTCGACACTGGAATATTGTTCTCCAAGTGCAATAGATCTTCTCCTATGCTCAATTCTCCTTGGATGTCCCACCGGGCGTGCCAAATTTGTTGGGGGATTCTTGGACGAGAAGGAGTTTGAGGGTTTGTAGGAGAAAAAGGAAAGAATAAAGAAAGAAATGAGCTGGGAAACTTCACAGAGGAAATAACCTTGGAAGCTTCTGAAGAAGCACACCTTGGAATCTTGAGTTTGATTACAGTAAAACAATTACAATGTTTGAGCACAATCCGAGTCAATACTTCTATGCACACTACAGAGGGTTCTTAATTACAAAATACCAATTATCCCGAAGTCTTCTTGCAGTCGGCCTCCTCTGCACCAGTCCTCTACTTGCTTCAAGCTTATCCTTGTGCACACCTTGCACCAAGCTTCCACCAAGATGAGGAATGAGTATCTTCTGTCGGCATGCACACTGCACAGAGACCTTGAGGTCCTTGGGGTCTAGCTTCGCACTCCCTGCCTTCTTCCTTAGCCACCTCTCTTGCACTCTTCACTTCCACCTCTCTGTGTCGTCGTACCCCTGGTGTCTCTTGCACTTCTCTCTCTTTCTTACTTCCAGTGTGTCCAAGAATAGCCTTTGTCTCTCTTTTGTTGAGTGCGCCGGTTCCGTGCACTCTAACTGTAATACAATCTTGGTGCCCTTTCAATGTCCCAAGATTGTCTTTTGAACTGGCCACCAACGACTCACTACTTTGTCCTGTAGTGACTTTAGACTTAAAGCAAAATTTTGATTGGGCGGCCCTATTTCCACCTTTGCGTACACGGCCGCTTCCCATACCTTCACCTTTCCTTTTAATTCTTTACTTTTGCACCTAAGACTTTAAATTCACCCTTTGAACCTTAAGAGAAAAAATACTTCTGCAATACTTCCCCAATTTAATACCTCTTGTCTGTGAACAATTAAAGACCTTTATATGAGCAATTGAAGGTGCACTACCTGTGCACTTTGACCCTGGAATTTTGATACTTTACTCTTGCCTATGCATAGCTGTGAACTTGACTTTGTTAGTTTCAACCGGTTAGGGTTCAACAGAGGGCAATTCCTCATCTCCTGAGATGAATCCAAATAAGCTTCTTCCTTGTAGATAGGTCTTCATCCTTAGAGACCAAGCTTGGTAATTGTTCCTGTCCAATTTGTCAATGAATGAAGGAAAACCATCTCCGATGTTACCTTATTTGCTCTGATACCACTGTAGGGAGAGGATGGTTGGATGCACTCAGAGATTGAGTAGGTGCTGCTAAACCTGCTTCACACCAGCCCTCCTTTAACTCCAGGAATGATTAATACACTTGCTTAGCTTCCAAATGATACCAAGAAAGCATATATGTACTTTGCAAATTATATGTGTAATGATCAAATCAAAACAGACTACTTGATACTTCACAGATCCAAGAAAACTTGCTATTTTGGTACTGACACCTGCTCAGTCTTTCACTCAGTATGACCAGCACACTTACAATTGATCAAATTCCTTTTGGACATATTAAATTAGCTTAACAAGCTATCATTTGCAAGTGGAATGAAAAGAAATGATGAACTATACTCTGAGAAATAAGTTTAGCAAAAATATGTTTATCCCCGACTTTTTAGGAGCTCTACAGACAAATACCAGTGAGCACTTCGACTGAGATTTCTCGCTAATGGCTGAACCAATTGACTTCACAATTTGTAGGCGTGTAGAAGACTTTGAGCTGAATCCAATGTGCTTTGAATCACTTGATTTGATTGAGAAACCAATGAGATATGCTCTCTTGAAGTTGACAGACATGGAGTAGACAACTCAGAGAATCACAGAGTAGATGAATGTAAGTATTTATATTAGATCATGTAAATGTACATTCCCATTGGCATGATAAACATAGTCCAATGGTACTCAGAGGTGTAGGCTATAGAGTAGACCTCACACACTCAATGATCACAGATGTTAGCCTCGGGAATGGTGAAGAACAACCGTGACTTTTTCCTTGTAGTTTTTTATAGGAGTTGAGTGTAAATTTGAATTTGAATTCAAATCAATCTCCTTGAATCTTTCACCTAAAAGTTGATTGAGATATTCTCTCAATTACAAGATCTAATTTCCACGACTTAAACAAGTAGGTGTGATTACATAAGATGCCAAGTCACTTAGACTTTTACAAGAGATAAAATGGGAAGAACTTATAAGCATAAGTTCCTATGATCCTTCTCACATTTTGAGTCTTCAAGATAATATCTAAGCCAAATTGTGAAGGCTTGACTTGCACCAACATTATCTCCTCAACTCTATCTCAGATTTTTTGTTGCCTCACATTAGAAGTTGTAAGACATCTCAGGAAGTGTGGGATGCACTTGAAGCCTTCTTCTCTTCAAGTACCAAAGCTATGAAGCATCAACTATGGCTAGATTTCACAACTCTCAAGAAGGCTCCCAAACAAAATGTGACTGATTTTTTCACAAAGCTCAAGGACATAGCAGATCAGTTGGGAAGCATTGGAGAGGTAATAGATGAAGAGAAAATTGTAAGGCAGGTCATCAATGGCTTGAAGGCAGATTACAAGTGGGAAGCATTCACCACAGCTATGGATTTGTACATGGACATGCATGTACCTGATTTCAATACACTCATTGGACAACTACTTACTCAAGAGGCAAAGCTTATCAAAAATGGAGAAAGCTCTAAAGCTAATCAATCTTTAGCTTTATACACTGATAAAAGCAAGTCCAAAGATAACAAAGGAAAGGAAAAGAAAGTGGATGATGAAGCAGGTACATATCAAGCTAACTATGTAGGTAGAGGAAGACATGGTAGAGGTAGAGGAAGAGGAGGTAGACAAGGCAGGGAGAGATCCCAAGACTCGAACCCATGTTCTATTTGTGGACTAACTAATCATAAAACTGAAAATTGCTTTAGGAATTCCAGGAATCAAAGAGGAATAGGATACAATAGAGGAAGTTATGGCTACTCAAGAGGAAGTTTCAACAATTATCATAGCAGCTACAACAACTACAATCATTCAAACTATCAAGGAGGCTACAAAGGAAGGAGAGACTACAATAACTACACAGAAGACTCAAACAAAGAGGATTCATTATTGATCATGAACATGGCTATGCCACAAGGTAAATCTGATGAGCATGTTTTCTACATAGATTCAGGTTGTTCAAATCATGTGGTAGGAAATGTGGCACTCCTATCAGATTTAGAAGATCCAAGGAATAAGCATGAGGTACAAACAGGAGATGATACAAGACACCTTGTGGAGAAAATAGGCAATGTCAAAGCACCTGATGGAAACATCAACCTACTCAGTAAGGTCCTCTATGTCCCTACCATTACAAAGAATTTGATAAGTGTTGGGTAGATAGTAGAGAAAGGGTTGCAAGTCAGGTTCACCTAAGTAGGAGCATTTGTTGAAGATCCAAGTCAAGGATTCAGAAGAATTTCAAATGGTGAAAAGGCAGGTAGATTGTTCACATTTGAATTACAAGACACTAGAAACATTGCTCCCTTTAATTATGGTAGTCAGACACTCACAGAATTGGAAGTATGGCATAAAAGGTTAGCACATATTGGTGAAAGGTCATTAAAGCAAATTTGCAGGGACCAAAGTGTACTTGGACTCCCTAATTTTTCAAAACAACATATGATTTATAAGTGTAGTGCATGTCAATTTGGAAAGTCTCATAGGTTACGATTCATGAAGAAAGGTTATATGCATGGAGATCTCTTGGAGTTGGTTCATACAGATGTATGGGGACCTAGCAAGGAAGCTTCAATATCTGGATCAAGGTATTATGTCTCCTTTATTGATGATTGCAGCAGATGGACTATCCTATTCTTTATGAAACACAAAGATGAAGTTTTTTCATGTTTCAAAAGATATTTGGCTCTTGTGGAGAATCAAACAGGTAAATCACTAAAAAGGCTAAGGTCAGATGGAGGGGGAGAATACTTCTCCCATGAGTTTGATTCTTTTCTTCAAGAAAGAAGAATCAAAAGAGAGGTAACTACAAGGTACACTCCTGAGCAAAATGGAGTGGCAAAAAGGAGGAATGGGACAATTGTTGAAGCTGCAAGGTCCATGTTAAATGAAAAGCATTTACCTTTATCTATGGGATGAGGCTCTATCTACAGCCATTTACTTTATTAACAGGTTGCCTTCAAAGTCCCTTGATGGGATGACTCCATATGAGGCTTGGAATGGAAGAAGACCAAGCTTAGATCATTGTAAAATTTTTGGATGTATTGCTTTTGCTCATGTTCCTTCACAGGTTAGAGGCAAGATGGATCCAAAGGTACAAAGGTGTGTATTTATCGGATATCACAACAATCAAAAGGGCTACAGGTTATACAACCCTACCAACAAAGGATTCTTGGTAAGCAGAGATGTAGTTTTTGATGAAAACAATTCATGGTATGAAGATTCATGCAGGAAGGTCAATTTACCATATGATCTTGAAGAAGATTTTCCAAAGCTTGGTAGAGAACAACCGAAGATTGAAGAACAAGACACCTCAGAGGATGATAAAGAATCTCAGATGGAAAAGATCAAAGCATGGAAGTCTAAAGGTAAAGCAAAATTGCAAGAACTTGGACATGAGGCAGAATCATCACATCATGGCCTAAGAAGATCTATGAGGGAAAAGAAAAAACCAGAAAGGTATGGGTTTGACACCTCATTAGTAACTAAACATTCTATCTACATAGCACAAGACGTAAACCAAGAGGAGCCATCATCATTTGAAGAGGCCAAAGCAAAAACAGAATGGAAGCATGCAATGAAGGAAGAGATTGAAGCACTTGAGGAAAACAACACTTGGGATTTGGTGCCCAAGACTTCATCCATGAAGGTAATAGGCTCAAGATGGGTCTATAAACTCAATAATTCTGATGGTTCCATTAAGAGGTATAAGGCAAGGCTTGTAGCAAAAGGCTTTGCACAAACTCAGGGAATTGATTATGAGGAGACCTTCTCTCCTATGGCAAAGATGCCTACTATTAGGGTTTTGTTAGTATTGCCTCTTCCAAGAATTGGAAGATACTTCAACTAGATGTAAAGAATGCATTCTTGAATGGTTGGATAATAGAAGAGGTATATATGGGACAACCACCTGGTTTTGAGAATCAAGTTTATCGTGATTATGTGTGTAAACTCAACAAAGCATTGTACGGTCTCAAGCAAGCTCCAAGAGCTTGGAATTTCAGACTTATTTCATTCTTGTAGGACAAAGGCTTTCAACCAAGCAAGGCAGATCCTTCACTCTTTATTAAAAAGAGTAATTCTGAGATCATCTACCTATGTGTATATGTAGATGATATTATATTGAAAGGAAATGATGCAGATGGTATGAAGAAGATCGAAGATCATATGAGAGAAGAGTTCAAGATAAGTGATTTGGGTTCACTTACCTACTTCCTAGGTTTGGAAGTTGTCTACAAAGATCATGGTTTGTTGCTCACTCAAAAAAAGTACATTAAGGACATGTTGGCAAAATTCAAGATGCAAGATTGTAAGATTGCATGTACTCCAATGGAGGTCAATCACAAATTGAGCTCACATGAAGTTGAACTCATAGAGGACATCACATCATATCAAAGTCTAGTGGGTAGTCTCAATTATGCCACATTGACAAGAGTAGATATATGTTACAATGTGAGTGTGCTAAGTCAATTTATGCACACACCAAGGAAACCACACATGGATGCTCCCAAAAGGATTCTCAAGTATCTCAAAGGAACCATAAATGAAGGACTTTATTATCCTTATGTATCTGATTTAGGGTTGAAGCTATTTTCTGATGCAGATTGGGCTGGCTCCAAAGAAGATAGAAGGAGCACTTCAGGTTACCTTACCTTTGCAGGTTCAAATCTTATTTCATGGTCATCCAAGAAGCAACCCACAGTTTCTCTCTCTTCTACTGAAGCTGAATGTAGAGGTCTTGCCATAGCTACTCAGGAAGCTATGTGGATGAAGACATTATTCAAAGATCTTGGATTGGATTTTGGAACTCCAACTATTTATGGTGACAATATGAGTTCTATTCATTTGGCTGCTAATCCTATTTTTCATGCAAGGACTAAACATATTGAAGTTCATTATCACTATGTACGAGAGAAGGTTCTAAGCAAAGACATTCAGATATCATATATGTCCACTCATCAACAATGTGCAGATTCAAGGTACAAAGCATTGGATGGTACAAAGCTTTGCAAATTCAAGGCTATGACTGGTTTACAGGTAATCTTGGAAGATTGAAGACCTCAAGCATACTTGGCTTGAGGGGGATCTATTGGAGCAAGTCTATGACAAGCCTAAGTATTGGCTTGAGTCCCACAAAGTCATTTAAAATGAAGACAATGTAAAGTTCACTTGTGAACTACCTCTTGTAACTTTTGAAGACTTTATTACTTAATGTAAAAGTGAAAGAATCTTAAGTGGTTGAGTCCACTTGATCAAAAAGGGAAAGAGGAGCCACGAATTTGTGATTTGTGGTAGATAGAGAATCAAATCAATCACTAATTGATTGGAGAGTGATTGAGGGAAGTTAACCTCCCAAGATCAACTATAAATGCATGGTAGTCTTAGTCGTGGTTATGTGAAGACAAACTCAATCAGATTGCAAAGATGGTTTGTCTGAGCTTGGTGCATCATTTTTAGTGATTTAACTTGGTAAAATTAGATCTATAAGTCTACTATATGCTCACGAATTTTAATTTCATTTGGGTGTTTCAATCTTCAGTTATGCTCAGTTGAGGTCAACCCTGTCTATTCATTTTCACTTCTCTGTCAACTACCCAACTTTTTTACTCATCTTGTCAGAGCTGTTTCTCAGTGTGTACTTACCCAAATTCAATAATTGAAAGCTTGTTGGATTCAGCATACTGTCTAGTATACACATGCAAATGTTCATATTCATTGGATGCTTAAATCTGGAGTTATGTTCTTTGTTCTGCTCACTCGTCTCATTACTGTAGCAACCCGTGAAAATCGAGATGATGTCCTCACTTGTTAAACATCACTCTCAATGTGTGGTTCATTATTTTTTATGAGATTACTCTTGAAAGTTAGCTCTTTAAGCTAACTAGACTTCCCCAAAAGGAATTAAGCTATTTATTGCTGTGGTCAGAGAATTATGCAAAACATTGGACAGGTGTATGAACCAAAATAGCAAGTTCTTCACCTCTAAGCTAACTCCAACTTATCTGTTTTGATCTATCTTTTTGAGAGTGATCTTCCAAGGTACATAGGGTGTCTAATACATCCATTGGCAAGCTAAAAGGTCCCACCACATACTCCTGGAGTTCATTTGGCTGGTGTAGATCAAGGATTTTGCAAGACCTCTTCATCTTCAAACACATACCTATCCATCTCTTCACACTAAAGCTAGATGTAGGTTGCGAACTAACGATATGAGACCTGTCACATATCAAGTACACAACATGGAGGTGTTTCATGAAGATATTCAACCTAATTTGATTGAGGAAACATTGGAAAAGGATCTAAGTACCTTGGGTAACAAAATTTCTATTCATTCTTTACTTTGCATGCAAGGTACAATCAATAGTAAATTTGTTAATATTTTACATGATGATGGTAGTTCGCATGATTTTATTTCTTTTACATTAGTGCAAGATCTCCACAACCATCATGATTTTATTTCTTATACACTAGAACACGATCTCCAATTAAAATCATTTCGTTCTATGTATAAAGTTAAGACTACATTTCAAGGAAATAGATATAATATTACAAGTGAAGTGCATAAAGTTTAGATTTGTATAGGTTCATACATAGATGAATGAACATTTTTAATTGCTCCTCTATAGTCTTATGATCTTATACTTGGTATGCCTTTTCGTCATTATTATAATCCATGCATTGATTATCATACACAAACAATGAGTTTCAAGTTTAACAATCAAGATATTTCTTTGTCTGCAATGCATGACGTCCAACCATTTTCATAATTATTCATACTCAAGTAAAATATGCATTTAGGAAAGGCTACAATTCATGTATTGTTTTTGTCAGTAACATAGTTTATTATATCCATACACTTCCTAATGTACATAAATCATTTATGGGTTCCTATCAAGATTGTTTAATAGCTTATTTTCCTTCTAAACTACCACCTTCTAGGGGATCTCTTGACCATAGTATAGACTTAAATCTTGATATTCCTCCTCCCCATAAAGCATCTTATAGGCAGGGATCTTTACATAAAAAGAAGATAGCTAATCAAGTTAAGGATTTACTCCAAAAAGGACTTATAATGCCTAGTTCTTCTCCCTTTGGAGCACTTGTTCTCTTAGTAGAGAATAAGAACAAGACTTATAGGATGTGCATTGACTATAGAGCACTCAATAAGATGGCAATTAAAAAATAGATATCCTACTCCTAGGATATATAATTTGCTAGATAAACTTCATGGAGCACGTGTTTTTAGCAGAATTGAACTTAAATTTGGTTATCATCATATACAAATGACACAAAATGATATTTATAAGAATACCTTTCGAACTCAAAGTGGTCACTTTGAATTCATGGTAATGCCTTTTGGACTTAGCAATGCACCTTCTACATTTGCACATATGATGAATACCATTTTTCTTGATTACCAAGCTTTTGTTCTTGTTTTCTTTGATGACATACTTGTCTATAGGGAGAATGACAATGCCCATGAAAAATCATTTAGAAAAAGTCTTTATTTGTTATGTAAAAACAAAATTTATGCCAATCTTGAAAAGATTTCTTTCTTGCAAAACGAATTAGAGTATTTGGGACATATTGTTTCTACTCAAGGCATTCATGTAGATGCAAAGAAAGTTAAAGTCATTAAACAATGGCTTCTACCTCAATTAGTGAATGATGTACACTCTTTACTAGGGTTAGCTAGTCTTTATAGAAAGTTTGCAAAAGGTTTTTCTTATTTAGCACTTCCACTCATATTATTATTGAAGAAAAAATTAACTTTGACATGGGGATTAGTACAAAAACAATCTTTTGAAAAACTCAAGCATACACTTTCTCATGCAACTATTTTGCAATTGCCAAATTTTGCACAATCTTTCCATGTAGTTACAAATGCTAGTGGTTTGATTATAGGTGTTGTATTAATGAAAAATTATCATCCCATTGCATTTGAAAGTAGGAAACTTAAATCTTCTAAAAAGAATTATAGTACATATGAAAAGGAACTCTTAGCTGTTGTGCATGCTTTAAAAATTTGGAAACATTACCTTTACTAGAAGAGGATGATCCTCCTTTACTAGAAGAGGATGTTGAAATTTTAATTCAAGACAAAATACTTGATTATGATGTTACTAATATACACATTGTTAAGCATTATCATAGACATTTATTCAAATATAAAAATCACTCACTTGAAGAATCTCAATGGATTCATAAGAAATCACTAACTACACATTATGATCATTTGATTTCTGTATATCATTCACAGTCACATTAAATTCTAGTTTTCCAATTGCATGCATGTTTTTACATGGAATATGCTTATGATTGTTCAGTGCTGGGACATATGATTGTCCATCCATGTCCATTTTATTCTTATCAACTAAGTTCAGTTGCCTCTCAACTCGGAGGCATGCTATATTTTATGGAATAATAGAATGTTATATGGATTTTAATGTCTTGAGGTTTTTAATATGATTTGTGTTTTGATTTAGCAGTTGAAGAATCATGAGGGCATGAACGTGCATGGATTTATTTAGATATTTTTTAAGATAGTTCAAGATAGTAGTTTAGATATTTTTTGTAAAAATAATAGATTGCTTTAGAAAGTGATGTTTTTGTAAAATAGTAGATCGCTTCGAATTGATAATTTTGTAAATAAAGCACGTTCTCATAAATGCATGCTTTTTAAAGCATCGCCCTCATGTATCTTCTATTTAAGACATAATGAAAAATACACATAAATACACATACTATGATAGACTCGTCCATCAAAGTATGTGAGGGAAGATTGTACCCAATCGTGTGTTCTGTTTCTTGTCTCTTTCTATTTTGTTTATGATTTTGTGAGATTTCATTTCTATACTATCTCTCCATATGTGCATCTACAAGATATGGTCAACCGATAATGTGTGTGTATACATATGGATTTAGCTCAAAGCTCTATGAAATTCACAAGTAATGGCCAAGCTCTTAGTCTTGCCATATGTACCAACAAAGGAGGTGTTGTATGATAGTTCACCTACCTATGGCCTTTTATGATACAAAGCTATGATACCAAAGTACATAGCCATAACTTGAAAAAATACATAGCCACAACCAGAAAAAACTGCTTGAGGCCCTCAAAATGGCGCCAAAAGTGCACTCAAATATACACTGGATATAAAATGGGCATATAGATTGCCAATAAAAATCTTATATTGTTTGAGAAT
Organism: Ceratopteris richardii; assembly: GCA_020310875.1. NCBI lineage: Eukaryota > Viridiplantae > Streptophyta > Polypodiopsida > Polypodiales > Pteridaceae > Ceratopteris > Ceratopteris richardii. The sequence goes on along the minus strand of CM035417.1, from coordinate 48,304,129 downwards.
AAGTTACAATGTTCTCAAATTGCAAGAGGCTCGAGTATGCTATAATGTCTTTGAAGGATTACAATTTACTACCCTATATGGTTGCATGCAATTCAGTTTCATAGGGCATACGCAAGACATCAAGATGGGCTAATTAGAAATAGAGGATTGTGGGGTTTTTTACTTATGGCAGTAAACACCTTTACACATACATCATATTGCTACTAAATTCAACACTTTATGCATCTATTTTTGCATGATGATAAAGTATTTTAAGTAGGATATATCAAAGATAGAGGCATACTTGGTTGAGCAAAGGGTTTGGCTTAGCCATTGTTCCTTTTGAATTTTTTTAGGAGTTTCTTTAGAGAACGTTATCTTGACGAATATGTGCAATCTGGTCCTAACATTTGAGGCTTTTCTTCATTTTGGAGATGTTATGATGTTAATGTGCTAGTTTTGGTGGAAGAGGTTATGATTCTCACACCACTATTAGTATGTCATGTGATGGATATAAGGCTAGTTGCTATTCAATCTGTTTCAAAGTGCTATTATATATATATATATATATATATATATATATATATATATATATATATATATATATATATATATATATATATATATATATATATATATATATATATATATATATATATATATATATATATATATATATATATATATATATATATATATATATATATATATATATATATATATATATTCAGGTGAACCTTGAATTTTGTACAGACCATTGTTGTTTTTCACAGAGGTACCTCGGAAAAAAATGTATATTTGATGGATTCCCCTCTTCTCTACAATCTCAATGGATTGCAACTTTTACATTATAGTACAAAATATCCATGAAGAACATATGTTTGAAGGTTAGTTTTTTCTTCTTAGATGCCATTACAAACATCCACGAAATGATGAAAACTCTTCAAAGAGGCCAACCAAAATTCTTGTTCCTCCGCTATGAAAGTGGTAGGGATAGATAACACCTTTAAGTCTCATATCTTATTAAGCAAAAGCATACATATAACCTAGTGGTTGGTGTTTTGACTCTTTGGGAGGAAGTCCTGAGTTCAAATTTTCTTTGGAAGTCCTGAGTTCAAATTCTGGTTGGACATATCCATGAGTTTCCCAAGATGGATGTCATGAGTTCCCCAACATTGAGTGAGGTGACTTGTGTGTCTTTGCAATTCATTGTGCTCTCAAAAAAAAAAGCGTACATATAGAAAGCAATTCATTGGGACTGCAACTATCAGAAGCGATGGCGGTTTCTGTTGATGGAGCTGCTCGAAGCCTGCACCTTCTCCTTGCTGAAGCCCACCATCGCGCTGCGCCCCTCAGAGCTTGAGTCTTCCCCTATCATCCGCACCGCGGTAAATGAGCGAGTCTCGCTGATGGGCGGAGCCACTATCCTCTGCATGCTGTGCAGTTCTCTATGTGCCTCTTCTGATGCTCGATCCGTCGGCTGCGTAACCTGCGCATCCACACGACTTTCATTCTCAGCCTTGCTCTCCTGTGCGTGAAGGCGCATAGCCCCCGCCTTTCTCAGCAGCGCATATGTTTCCACCTGTAGTTCAGCTAACTGTGTCACAAGGACCTCTCCTGCCGCGTCGGCGGCCAGCGAGCGATTCGACAGGCATGCTTCCTTGACCATGGCCGGCCCCAACATAGCTTCGAACTCCATGCAACGGTCCTTAGCGACGCCCTCTGAAGCTTGCAAGCGAACCTGCAGGTCATGCATGCTCTTCGTAGCTGTTCTTTCGACGTCCATGATCTTCATGAAGGCATCCGCCTCCAGCTGGCCTATCTGCCTTGCGAACGCTTCCTCGCCCGCTTCCGCCACCTCCGCCCTTCTGCGCCAAGTAGCTTCCCTAGTTTTGGCCCGCTCCAGCTCTGCCAGAGCCACCTGCAATTGGTTGTGCAAGTCCTGCAAAGCATCATCCTTCGTTTGTAGCGCCAGTGCCATGGCCTCGACTCTCGTCTGCATCATGTCGAACGGCGGCCGGGAGCTCAGAAAGGCTCGTGGCTCCTCGACTGCGTGCCCTCTTCGTTGACACACTCCATCTCTTTGCTTTCTCATCCCGAATGGGAATTCATCCCATAACCAACTTGTCCGCGCTAACCAAACTTCTGGAGCAGCCATCCTCCTTAGGCTTCGTAGGGAGAATCTCGATCATGTACTTCTACTCAGTTTTCTGTGCTTGGATCAAATTATAGACTCAAATTCTATACTACTTTGTTCCCACACCTACATCCACTTTTCCTGAAAGCAAAAGCAGAAGTCAAAAAAGTCGAAAAAAGCAAAGACGATCAGAATAGCGACACTACCATCGAATTCAAGAATCAAAGTCGGCATAAAGCTACAAAAAGGCAGAGACAAAAAAAAAATGATTACTTTATGTTGCTTCACGTAGAGGTACCGTGGAAAGTTGTCATGGTCCCTAGTTTGCACCATCTTCCTATGGAGACTTATCTCAGGAAACACTTGTTTGCATCGTCCATATGATAGTTTCCAAAGAGATAAGGGAGCGAACACTAAGCATCACTTGCCTATGCGTTTTTGTGAAGAAGTGACACAATAGGGTCTATCCTTTCCTCATCATGAGCCCTCTCGCCTTTTATCTAGGAATTTCGGTGCTGGGGAGGCTATTCTAGCTATACAAAATTTTGCACAATCATAATAAAAGTGGGACAAGAAAAGAACCCTTTCTTTTGTTGTGGCTACTCGGGTGCTATCATGAGTTTGGGAAATACCAATGTAAGATTCGTTGCTTGTGTTCTGATACCTACGAGAATATATATATATATATATATATATATATATATATATATATATATATATATATATATATATATATATATATATGTGTGTGTGTGTGTGTGTGTGTGTGTGTGTATATAAAGCAAATGAATGCATTCCTTTATGAACTCATGAAGGAAAACTGATCAAAACAGGATTACCTCCAGTGGAAAGAGAGTTGGGGTATCTATGGACACAACATGATTACAAAATTAAGAGATGATTACAGAAGAGGGGACTAGTTAGGAGGGATTCATACAGTCAGCCAAACAATCATACATTCATATTGTTGTAATTAGACACTTGATATATATCATCTTCATAGTGGAAGCTGGGGGATTCGTGTTCCGAGGCAACCTCCAGGATGCTAGGATAAAAGTGGCAAAAAACATGTATGATTTACATATGTTTTCCTAAAATATTTTGACCTAGAAATATAACATAATTAAAATTATTTACTTCTTTTCGAGGACTCTCAAATACTCTAGGAAGGTGTCTTTGATATTCAACTTTAATTATAAACCAAAGTGTATCCCCTTTGCCCCCTTCCATGAGTGCTTTATAGCCCAACTTCTTCTTCTTGCCCAAGCGACAGACTTGACCAATTTAGACTCCACAATTCGATGAGCTTAGATACCAAGATCGATCTTGAAGCCAAAGACCTATGTCTAGACTCCTAGTGTTCCTTATGTCTGAAAATCTTTGGGTACAATGTTGTATGAGGATATAATAAGCTCTCTGTGAGATATATTTCTCTTGGTGTAGATCTTCAAAGTTCTTCACTTGTTGTATGGTATCCATAGTATCTTTATGTGAGGCAATTCCACTTTTCATGAGCTTATAACCTATCTTGAAAAACAACCTAGCAAGAGAGGGTTGTAAGGAATTAAACCACATATTACTATCAATTTTATATTGCAAAATACATGCATGAGGTTTGTCGCATATTAGTGATCTAAGTGATTGCAATGCTCTATGCACATTAAATCAAGATCTGATTGATTTATTTCAGCACATTAGTACATGGTACAATTGATAATATACAAATAGAAATGTTTATATTTCTACACTCTCAATACCATATTCTTCCCACCATATACATGAACTAATTTATTTATTGCATCAAGTTGACATTAATCAACAAATACGCGCATAGTGTTTGCATTATCAATGAATATGTCACATCATGAGTTTGTTACATCATCGAGGTATATGACATATAGCGCATCATGATGCCTTTACCATATGAGGTAGAAGATAGAGGGAGAATTATATACATATTCTCATATTAGAACAAGTGTAGCTCGGGTGTGGTTGGGCGACGAACTAACATCTTTGGGTGTGTCTTGTTCGACAGAGCTAGACAGACGGCAAAAGAACAATGATCATTTGCAAGAGCTCCTTGTCATGGAGCGACAAAAGGCCTATGTTATCTAATATTGGTATCAGAGCCACTATCAACATCTTTGCATGCATGTAGGAGACAGAACTTGAACCTGCAACGTGGGCAATAAGAGGCTTTGGCCTATCTAAGGTGCCAAACCTCTTATTGTGATATGTATTTCAACACATAATATCTATATCCAAAAGCACTGCTGTTCTGACCGCCCACCCATGATTGTGAGATGCTCGCACAAGGAGTACAGAATATGGAATAAGAGAGGCCAAGGTGGAGCATAAGACTCTAAGTGAAGACTTTTCACATCATATCACAAATGCATGAGTCGTTCAAGGGGACACCATGTTTTCTCTCACTCTCCTCTCAAAGCTACAAAGCTTGGTCATGATGGAGTAGGGACAAGTCATTGTCAGCAAGGATATCATCATTATCGAGAGTAGAGAAGTATATCTTGATCGTCATAAGGACAATGTCATGGACATATCATCTATCCACAGGTAAATGTACATTTTAATTTTTATTCAAATTTATGGGAGTCAATTATAGAAAGACCCCGATTTCGGCAAAAGGAAGCATGGGCTTTAGGCCAAGCTACTAGAGGGAAATCATGTATATGGAGTGTATGAGATATATACTCTCATATTGAGTCAAAGATTCCCTCCAAATGCAAGTAAGCACAAGCTTAGGGCACCTCCAAAATAGCTCTTTTTCATGATTTTCACATAAATTTCAAGGGTTATTTTGCTTAATAGCCATTTTGGGAAAGGGAAAACAAGGGGGATTTTTCACAAATTTATGAAAACAAATCATGCATACATATAATATGATGTATGAACTTTCGTAGAAGATCAAGAACTCCAAAATATACCTCAGTATGATGGCAGTTTGAAGCTCCACAAAACCCCATTCCATCACTGTTTGAGAAAAAATTTCAGCACTTGAATTTGATTAATTCCCATTTTGGAAGAGGGAAAAAGAGGTGCGGTAGCTATGGATGGATGGGAAAAAATATATATACTGAGAGTATATTACATGGACTCCACAATGGAATCATTAGATTTATAAGAATGATAAGTTAAGGAGGAATTTCGTATCCTCAAAAACCCCCTTTTCGTACTTTTTGGAAAAAAATGAGATGTTAATTTTAATCAAAATCCACTTTTGGGAGTAAGAAAAGAGACCATTTAAGAGGCTTCCATAGATTATTGTATACATGCATTAAGTATGGTGTATGTATTACCATGGACAATGAGAAAATCCAAGAAAAATCCACATTAGGAGTGGATTAGAAGCTTTCTAAAATCTCCCATTTAAGTTTTTGCATGAAAGTAAAAATCTTGATTTAGGCCTCTTTTGGGGGGACAAATTAGCATGCACGAAGTGTTGGAGTTAGAAATCTATGGAAGCACGCGAACAACACAAAGAAGAAGAAGAAGAAGCTTGGAGCACAACACGCAATATTGAATGTATTACCACTAGAATGTACAAAGATAAGTAGCCCATTAGCGCAATAGGCGTATATACAAGTCGGGGGGAAAAAACCTCTTAAAGAAGGAAAAAAGTGCCTCAGTGGTCCTAGAGTAATCACACACATGACCACCTAAATATATCAACAACTCCCCCCGGGAGTGATGCAGTGAACAAGGAGTTGGCACTCTTGTATAAGGAAGTGCCAACCTATGTGGAATTAATCCACAAAAGGAAGTAAGCCCAAAGCTTTGCGGAAAGCTTCAAACTTCTCCATAGGCAGAGCCTTCGTGAAAAGGTCTGCAATGTTCTCCTGCGTGGGCACATATGCCAAGCTGATCTCCCCAATAGAGAACCTCTCCCTGACATAATGATAATGCACCTCAATGTGCTTAGTGTGAGCATGGAACACAGGGTTCCTCACAACTTCCAATGCACTCTGACTGTCAATGAAGGTGGTGGCAAAAGACTGAACAACACCCAAATCATCCATAAGGCATCTGAGCCACACATACTCAACAGTCGTTGCGAAAGCTTCCCTATACTCAACCTCACAACTGGAAGTGGCCATAGTAGGCTACTTCTTGCTCAACCAAGATATACATGAGCTACCAAGCACAAAGCAAAAACCACCAGTGGACACATGAGTGTCATAGCAACCAACCCAATCACTGTCAAAAAAAGCATGTAAATATGGCGGTAGAGATCAGGATAAAACAATCCAAGTACTTGGGTACCACTCAAGTAGCGAAAGATGTGCTTAACCGCCTACCAATGCTTGACACCTGGGCAATGCATAAACCTGCTCTTCTGTGAGACAACAAACTGAATATCTGGCCGAGTAATGCATAAGTAAATCAAGCATCCATCAGCCTGATAGAGAACAACATCAAATGCATCTCTAGCATCATGAAGACTCAATCGTAAGCCTGTCAATGTTACCCAATGAAAAGGTAATTGGTTGTAGATGGGTATCTAAATAAAAAAACGAACTCAAATGTGTCACGAGGAAGGAGATAAGGAAGAGAGCTCACACACACACTCTCACTCTCAAGGAGAAGCACACACGTAGATTGAGGCAAGGGAGAATGATCTTCTTCTTCTTCTATTACATAAAAAGAAATGTACAAGAATGACCTAAAAACAAGAATATAACAAGTGCAATATATAAAGATCAGTACATAAGGAAGACACCTAATGTCCGCGAATGAGTAAGCTGGTAAGAAACAAATATAAGACCACCCCCTTGACTTGAAAGTAAATAAATGTGGGCGAATTTCTTGAAGTATATCTTATTATAATTCTAAATATTTTGGTGAATTTTGATGAGAAATTTCATTTGAAATATAAAAAAATTGGTGAATTTTTGAACGATAATTTCCATTTTAACATAAATATATTTTTGTGATCATTTTTATGTATATGCAAACTGTAAATTGTGACATGCATATAAACCATTATATACTAGTATAGTATGCTATAGATTTACGTGCTATAAATTCACCATGAAAAAGCATAGTTGATAGGGTGTACACACCTATCAAGCGATTGCAATTAAAAAAAAGAGTCCACAAGTGAAAAGTGCATGTCCACGAATACAACAATCATGTATTTGATGATTAATTCAAGCAAACCCCAAATTCACCATCAAAAAAAATCTCCATTGTGAACTCATGGCGATCAACCACAAGACTATTTAGTCATCCACAAACTCGAAACGGAAGACCAAAAAATTTCCAAATTGAAGCTCAAACAAAAAATCCACAAATGATGTCGATTAATACAACAATCATATGTACGAGGATGAATTCAAGCAAACCAAGATGTATATAGTATATATTGTTGTGGGTGTGTGTGTGTATATATATGTGTGTGTGTGTGCATTGTTGTGTATATATACACACTGTTGTGTAAATATTGTGTATGTACAAGTGTATGTATATACTATTGTGTATGTACTGGTGTATATACTGAATACAGGTATATATATATTGTTGTGTATAGATAACAATATGTAATGTTGTATGTATATATAAAAACACAACAGTATATACTATTGTGTATATACTATTGTGGAAGTATAGACTATTGTGTATATACTGTTATGGAAGTATAGACTATTGTGTGTGTATATTGTTACGTATTTACTATCGTATCTTGAACAGTCCTATAGCCCAATGCAAAATGTATGCTTGGGATATACTTTTTCAGCAAAAAAAAATACAAACAACAACAAGACACCTTTGCTGAATCAAATGAGGGTGTATAGATGCATTTTTGAGAGTAGATTCTAATTTCAAAGCCGCACAAAATAGCTGGTTGATCATTCAATTTGATTGTAGATATGATATTGGAAACTAGCTTGGCCATGGCTACGTTTTCAGCTCCTAATATAAGAACTACTTGGCCAATGTTTAACAATCAATCTTTTGCTCATAAATTATAGAAACTCTTGCTAATATGCTATTCAGTCACATTTGGAACAATCTTTAAACCATGGAGTTTGGAGCCTTCTTCACTTGCCTGCACATGAGACCCTCCCAGAAATTTGGCTTTTCACATCATAAATACATTTTACTGAAAGAGTAAATGATTCCAACATGGGTTATTCAAATGAGTTGCTTTGGGGAACTAGTTTCTTCACAATACCACGGAACACTTTCTACAACTAACATGAAGAATCAAAACAGCCTGGTGCATCAACATCATCATATGAACTTCTCGAGGCCCCATCTACCAGCAGTTCCACAGATCAATCATATGTAAGGGTTGGTCTAGTATACCTCATACACAACTTGTCTTGAATAATCAAATGTAGCTAATGAAATGAATCATTTCAGCACGGATTATTTAAACTCTATAACCTGTATATGAAAGCCATTTTCTTCATAGTAGAACTGGTCATTTTCATGTCCTCTCCATCTTGTTGGATGCGAATTCTGCAAAGCTTGAAGCATATAGCAGGTAGTTGGATCAACATCCTCTAAGTGTGAATCCTAACAATTCAAGAGCACCTCCACAACCAGCTTGGCATCTTGACCAAACTTCTCTTTCCCAACTGCCATTTCCACTAAGCTTAGATATTGAATGGCCTTTGCTCTCAACATTTTGTTGGATCCATCATTAGCATTGATCAAAATAGCCTTAAGAAAAGGCATGAAAATATCATAATAGACTTGAAAGTCCTCCTTTGATGCATCACCCATAGATGCTAGAGCAATCAGGGGTCCTTGCATCGATCACTTGCCACTTTGCAAAAGCGTGAGCCATTTGACTACATCCCCATCAAGATATGGATTGAGCAACCCTGGCCAAAAACTCTCCTGACATTCAAGATTGCTACTGGCACATGAGCCTGTACTCGAGCATTCTGGAAATCATCCATGGCTTCAAACAATGTAGGAATACTCTTTGATGGAACTGGTTTTGCAAAACTGGGCCAAGGTCTGTGGAAATTTGCTCCAATTGCATTATTGGTTGCCCAATGCACCTTACTTTGAGAATCTAGGAAAGAGTTCAAAACCATATTTACTACAAACTCCAATGTCTTTGACATGATCTTGATTCTTAGCTCATCTTCTGCAATCTGAGCCAAAGCAATGAGAGAAACATGACATCTTTTCCAGTCCAGTTCTGCAAGGTGTACTCAATCCTAATGCTGCAGGTAGCACCGAACTGGCTGCTGCATCACCAAGCTTCTCAAGCATGATGTTATCTAGATCATAGATTGCATGCACAGGCTCTACAAGCCATGGTTCAGGGACATCCAAATTCATTGTCAAAGTTCAGGTGGGTGGCATGTTATAGAATATAGCCACAGGACTAGATTGGAAGCGAATGAGAGTTGAAAGTATGCCTGTTGAGCTCAAGGGATCAATGATAGCATCTACATGTACTGAAATCAGGTACCTTATTGCGATACCTAATCAAGAAATCTTTAGGGAATGAAGCTCTATATATTCATAAAATCGCAGCTTGTGAGGCAACATTGCAGTAAGTCTTAGAATTTGTAGCCAAAGATGTCAATCTTATGACATCTGGGGCTACTGGCATGGTTAAAGACAAATCTTTGGCTATCTGCAGCGGCCCAGATCGCCTAAGAAGATCAACAACTGTGCTGCAATAGTCCTGATATGAAATCAAACAATCTCTTTCATATATAGATGTAAAGAGGTCATATCCCTCATGCAATAAGCCTGTGCTACCATAGGCACTAAGAACACTTAGCAAACATAACATCAGGATCACAACCTATCTGGCTCACATCGGTTATAAGATGCTTCAGAGTTGTTGAATCCCTCTCAAATTCATTTCCTCCAATAATTGAAGTGAAAGTTACTGCATCGAAAGTCGGTTGTTTAGCACAAAGCTGCTATGCTTCATGCAGACTCCCAGTCTTGGCATACATGTCCACCACGGCATTACTCACCACAGTCGTAGTCTCTAAACCATTCATTACAATCTGCTTATGTAGTAGCTGGCCTTGTCCCACAGACCCTACATTAGTACATGCTTTCAATAAGCTCAGTACTGTTGTCCTATCTCGCAGTAATCCCTGCTTTTGCATTTCATCAAAAAGACTGAGAGCAAATGAGTTGCATACCTGGTTGGCATAATGTTTATCAATGCTCCAAAAGACACTGCATCTGGGCTTGATAAACAATTAAATATTATTTGTGCAGAAATTAGATCTTCAATGTTCGAATAAAAATCAACAAGACTGTTTGCTATGGCCTAATCTGACTCATAGCCCATCTCACAACTCAGAGCATGGATTAAAAGACCTTCTTCTATGGCCACATTTCTTCTGTGGCCACAAACTTGTAACAACACTTGGTTGTATGCCTTCAAAAAGTGATCCATTGAATATGTCAAATGCCTTTGAAGTTTCTCCACACTCAAAGAAGCCAGAAATAAGACCACCCCATGTCATGACATTTCTATCTGGAGCCTCATGAATATTGCATATGCATCATCTAGAAGCTTGCATCTAGCATAAACGTCAACTAATGCACTCCCTATTGCCATATCCATTTCTAGACCCCTTTCAACAATATGCAAATGCACTGATCTGAGGCTCTGAATACCACATAAAGTACTGCATGCTTTCAGCATGCCCAACAAAGTAGCTTTATTTGGCTATACACCTGAAGAAATGAAGTACACTGTACAACCTGAAGCAAACACCAGTAGCTATACTAAACCACAAGTTATAACAGAGAGCACACATGCACATGCACACATGTACATACATACACTTGTACACATAAACATATATTTCACACACACATACATTCCAGCAGGAGCACACATGCACATGCACACATGTACATACATACACTTGTACACATAAACATACATTTCACACACACATACATTCCAGCAGCAGCACACATGCACATGCACACATGTACATACATACACTTGTACACATAAATATATATTTCACACACACATACATTCCAACAGCAACACACATGCACATGCACACATGTACATACATAGACTTGTACACATAAACATATATTTCACACAACCAAGCTCAAAAAGAACCTATGGCAGAACCTTTTTCTTCAAAAATTACCTTATAAAAATCCACAATGTAATAATTTGGCCATCGTTTCCCTGCAACATTATAACAATCAAGAAGCATATGTAACAATGACCCAAAAGATGAAGCAACTAGATATGAGATGCTACACACACAATTACCTTACCTGGGTTCTTTTCAGTGCCTTCTTGTGGGAAAGAATTTCAAACTTCTTGGAAACCTATCCAGTTTAGCAACCTGTCCTCACATGCATATACATACCTATCTCGATTTATTTTGACATATGCATACCTAGCTCGTGCACACACTTGCACATACACACACGTGCATACATACTTCTACACACATCTATTTGGAAACAACATTAGATTACCAAATTTCTGAGCAAGATAGGTCCCAAATTCCAAGAAGTTCAATGCGCAAGCCTTCAAATCCTCTAAAAGGATTTTTCAATGTACACACATATAAGCATGAATAAAAACATAACATATACATGCAAGCATCACACATACTCTTGAATTTCAAACATACATATATACATGCACGAATACAAGAATACAAGCATGCACACATGTAAGCATCTCACATGCAAGAATCACCCATGCACACATATACATAACACATACATATTACATGCATTACACATGCATCCATATGTACATACACACATACATATTACATGAATCACACATGCATCCATATGTACATACACACATACATACATGCGCGAATACAAGAATACAAACATACATACATGCAAGAATACATGAATACAAACATACACACATGCAAGCATGGAACATGCATGATTCATACATACATAGATACATAAATAGGCATGAACATTGAACAATAGGAACCTTTGAATCTCATCATTTCAGATATTAAAAAAAAATAAAAAAACAAAAATCGGCAAATATTGAACTCCTCGATATATTCAAAACCTGTCAAAACAATAAGAAATATTAGTATAAATTATACTTCACCATATTATTACAAAAGAAATCAAATAAAAAAGTTACTTTTTTATAATCAATATCAGCCAATTTGAAAAATATTAGAAGGTTCAACATCCTCCATGTGTTTCCTCTGGCCTGATACTACACATTCACTTCTTTGTTGAAATTGACTTTTCCATATGGCATAAGCTTCTTCAAAAGGGAAAGTTTCAAGGTCACTCTTAGAAACAAACAATCTAAGATATGTATCCAAGTTTTTATTCAATCTATTTCTCGTTGCATTTCTTATGAAAGTTAAGCTACTCCATAGACGTTCATCTTCAACAGATCCAAGGATCATTGTTAGACACAAATTTGCTACTTTAAACTACTCCGACATAGATTCCTTCAAGAATGGAGATATATCGAGCTTTTTCCATAGCTTTGTCATTGCACCTGGATTTGAAGGATCTATGACAAAGTCAAATTGCTCCCACATCGTTTGTCCAAATATCCTAGATTGTTTTTTTTTTAAGATTTGGATTTATAATTCCTTCTAGAATCCTATCTCCTAAATATGCATTCTTTCCAAAATGATCGGATAATACTTGGACCTTGCTTTTAAAGTCATTTGTTAGTAAGCTCTTGTCTTTTGCATGATTCCAATATAAAGGATGAACTACGGCCATTGCTTCTGAGCTCATCTCGAGGAAATCTCTCTCTGATCTTAGAAGTCAATTTATTACATATGGATCTTAAGCCTTGTTTTACACTATCTACTAGGATAGCAAAGAATGTTTGATTAACTTTTTTCCTGATGCATACTCCTTGACTTTTTCGTGATACATAAAGAGGAATCTGCTTATCTTTCACAAATATGCACAACCAACCTTTCTTATTGTATTGCAAAAAACTATCTTCTACACCAACTTGTAGCAACGATTCCCACTCGATAAATTCTTGTGAGTCAAAACCTGATGTCTCAGAATACAAAGTTTCTAAGCGCATACAAGTCATTTTTCTTACTACTGAGTATTCCATTACATAAATATCTCTTGATTGAGAAACTTTTATCAAATTATTCATTTCTCTTAACAATGGTAACATTCCTCCAAGATAGAGAAGAGTTTCCACATCACTTAGCATTTGCAACAAAGTATGAGCTTTTCCTTTTTGTATTCTTGTTCTTAAAGACATAATATTGACCACACCGATGACTGATTTATATTCTTCAAAAAGACGTTCTACAGGTCCAATAAGTGAAATCCATCTGGTGTCAATATTTTTTTTCAATTTTCTTCCCTTACTTATCCCATCAGAGAAGCATTTAAACTCTTTAATACACTTAGGACTTTTTGAAAAGAAAGCATATGCCTGGTGTACAAGATCTTCAACTTTTTGTACGAAAACAAATTCTCACACAATTTTAAATGCCAGATTTGTACGATGAGGCATACAATGTATACCTAAAGCATATGGTGTATAGTTGTTTTGCAATTGAACACACAATCCATTTCTAAGCCCATGCATAACTGAGCATCCATCAACACCAATGCATACTATCTTTTGATTAATATCACTAATTGACATCCCTCCAATATTTGAAATGGAATCTAAAACAAGTTGCACCAATAAATTAGAAGTTGCACTTCCCTTTAGTTGAAAAGCACCAATAAATTTGGCTTTTCTTGCATAATTCTCCACAATATATGCATGGATACATATCTATACCATGCGTCTGAGCATAACCTTTGACTACCAGTCTAGCTTTGTATCTGGCTATTCTTCCATCTGCAAGCTTCTAAACTTTGTAAACCCATTTATTTCCAATCACTTTCTTACCATTTGGTTTTGGAACAAGTTCCCAAGTCTTGTTCTCCTCAAGCGCATTGAACTCTTCCTTCCTTGCTTCTTCCCATTTTTCCTTACCTTTTGCTTCACTGTAATTCTGAGGTTCTTCATCTTCCTTTACTAAGTAAGCATAGTTTTTCTGAGTCAAATAAGATCATAGGAATACCTTGTTGGTTGTTTCCTTAATCTATTTGACCTTCTTGGTTCACACTCTTCATGTGTATCTGAATACACTTCTTCATCAAATCTCAGTCCATCTTCATTTCTCATAATTGATCCGATCCTGGATGTACTTGCCTGCATATGATCTTCATCTCCATTCACCTGCATATGTGATTTACCTTTTTCATTTTTTCTTATCTCTTCTTCAATTGTTTCATCATTATATTCTTTATCTGCATACCAGCTCTTTCCTTCATCAAATGTCACATCTCTAGAAATAATAAATTGTTTGGTTAAAGGACTCCATAACCTATAACCCATCTGCTTTTCATCATATCCGATGAACACGTATTTTTCAGCTTTTGGTTCAAGCTTATGTCTAAGTTGTGATGGTACATAAGCATAAGTGACTGATCCAAACACTTTACAATGATAAAGTGTTGGTTTCTTACCCCACCAAGCTTCATAAGGGGTCATTCCATTTAAAGATGTACATGGTAATTTGTTTACAAGATATGTGGCTGTATTTATAGCCTAAGACCAAAAATAGTTTGGACAATTCTTTTCCTCTAACATTGCTCTAGCAAACTCAACTAGAGTTCGGTTTCTCCTTTCTGCTACTCCATTTTGTTGCGGTGTATACCTGCAAGTTATTTCTCTTCTGATGCTTGCATTCCATAGATAATCATTGAATTCTTGAGAAAAATATTCTCCTCCTCCATCAGACCTTAGCCTTTTGAGTTTTTGTCCTGTAAGTCTTTCAGCATATGCATGAAAATGCTTGAAAGCTCCAAACACTTCTGACTTCTCTTTCAAAACATAAAGAGTTATCCATCTTGTTGCATCATCAATAAAAAGAACGTACTACCTTGAGCCACTGATAGATCCTTCTTTTGTCGGTCCCCATACATCTGTATGTATGAGTTTTAGCAAACCATCATGTTTGTAACCATTTTTCTGAAATTGTAACATGTGCACTTTTCCCATCTGCCAGGCTTCACATTTGTGAATCATATGTTGATTCTTCATATTTGGTAATCCTCTTACGGATTGTTTCTCCACCATCGCTTTGATTCCTTTTTCATTAAAATGTCCTAACCTCTTATGCCAGAGGTCTAGTTCTGTAAATGCTTTATCACCATGTGTGATCAAGGCTTGACCAACATTCCCTTGTACTTTGAGAGTAAAAAGTCTACCTTCCTTTTTACCATAGACAATTTGATTGTATCCATTCTCTAGATCTTCAACAAATACTCCTTCATTTGTAAACCTGACTTGAAAACCTTTTTCTACTATCTGTCCCACAATGATCAGGTTCTTTGGGATTGTTGGAACATACAAAACATTTGTTAGTAGGTCAGCTGCATTCTTACTCTTTACTTTTCCAATTGACCGCACATTATGTTTTGTGTTATCACCTGTTTGTACTGTATGATTCGAAATACCTCCTTCCAATTATGATAACAATTCTATATTTCCTGACAAATGATTTGAACAACCATAGTCAATATAGAATACCTTGAGATCTTCATTCTCTGACACACTTATCGAATTCATCATCAATGTTGTATGATTTTCATTCTACGTATCATTCGCATAGTTGTAGTAGGTAGTGTTGTGAGACTGATTTTGTCCCCAAATTCTTGCTCCACCTCTACCATATCCACCTCTTTGGCTTTGTCTACCTCTTTGATATCTTCCACTTCTGCCTCTGCTATTGTTATTCTGATTCTGACTTGATCCTTGAGAATTATGCCAACAATCATGACCCAAGTGATTGCTTAATCCACAGATCCAACAAGTCTTCATGTTGTTATTCTGATTACCTCTTCCTTTTGTATTACCTCTACTTCTACTTCTGACATTACCTCTTCCTCTTGCATAATTTGCTTGTGTAGTCATCTCTTCTTCATCCTTTTCTTTACCTTATCGCTTTTCTTCTTACTCTTTGCGTACATAGCAGAACTATGTCCTTTATCTCCATCTGTCTTCAAATCTTGCTCAAATGTTAGCATTAGTCCAAGCAACTGATTTAAATCTGGTACAAAATGATTTAATGAAAATTCAGTTGAGAGTATAAAAGGTTTCCATCTTTCATCTCCTCTCAGTCCAGCAAGCAATTGCACTATCAACCTGCGGTCTTCAATATCTTCGTCAAAAGATCCAAGATTGTCTGCCAAGTCCTTCATCTTAGTGACATAATCACTAGTGCTTTGACTTTGCTTTTTCTTGAACGTTGTGAACTCCCCATAAGCTAGCTTTCCTAGCTTTAGTAGTATTTTGGAAATGATCTTCCAAAGCACTCCATATATCTTCCGCTTTTTCCAAACCTCTAATATGTGGTAGTAGATTATCTGTAATGGTATTGTAGATATAAGCTCTTGTCGTTGCATCTTTCTTCTACCACAGCTTCAAGGCTTCTAACTCTTCTTTCTTTGGTTGACTGTCGTCTCCAAAAGTAGGCTTCTTTTCTTCTCCTGATACATATATCATTAAGTCCTTACTCAAAAGTAAGGCTTCCATTCGCATTACCCATGTGGGATAATTATCTCTATCCAATTTGTCAATAGAAATGTGATCTGCCATGGTCTTCTTGTTTCTGTTTCTGTCTATGAGTATAACTTTAAAAGTTTTTACCTTTCATAAACCTTTACCCTTGAGAATGACTTTGGAACGCTTCTCTGATTCTGTTTGCTATTGATCACCTCCGCTTTCACCTTTCTTATGAAGAACTCTTCAAATTCTCTTGTATCTTTACTTCTGTTTACTCTTGAGGACCTTTCTGCTCTTCAGAACCTTTCTGCTCTGATACCACTTGTTGACGCGGCAAGGGCTTGAAAACTAAGCTGCGGAATTTGCCACCTCACAAGAACTAAGCTAGAGTGATATTAGAACACCTCTATAATCATCAGTAGCTTAGCAACCTTTCTGAAACTGAGAAACTTTATAACTGTATTTAGTGAAATCTGAAATTCACTTTTACCAAAAACATTGCTTCTTCTTCAGGATTCAATTCTGATCTAATTTACTTCAACCTTTACAATTCGAAATATCATCGTAACTTCACCGGACTGTTACCGGAATGTCACCATAATGTTATCGGAATATTACCGGAATCAATTGCAATTCTATTTGTAGTTACTTCAAATATGTGTAAATGAAGTAAGGAAGCAATACCTGAACTTCCTTCAGTAAATGAACTCTATCTAAAGTTTGAGGAAAACTTCATCAGTTTTGGATACCTTTATTGTCAGACACAGTACTGTGCGTACATGTCCCGTTTCACAAAACTCTTCTGATCAATTTGTAGTTGTGACTACTAGCTTCAAGATGAGTTATCACTTATGAAAAACTTTACACTATAATATGAGATTGAACTTGTAGAAGTACCGTAAAATATGTGCTGATAGAACTATAACTGTTAACTAACTTTCACAGTAACATGAAATCACTTAGATTTCTTCACACAAGAAGAATGCGCTCAGATCTTCCCACATAAACATGTGTTTTCTATTAGAGAAGATGTTTATAGAATGGCTTGGCCTCACTTTGCTCATAGCCATGGAAAACTCTCCTATGCTGAGTAGTTCTTCCTTACCATCTCTCTCTCTCATATGAATACCCTATAGTTTAGGCTCTATTATTCATCTCTACATACGCGCTCAGGCTTTCTTTACGATCTCTCAGACTCATTGTCTGACTCTTCTCGCTGCTCTCTTAGCAGCACTATTATTATGATCTTCTAACTCACTTATATACATATTTGTTCCGAGATTCAAAACTCATAATTCTGGAAGTTTTGGTGAACTATATTACAGTCGTAAATGTGTCCCTTCACTAAGGTTTGATTTTCTAAATGCATTGTTTCTGCTTCTCTTCATCTTTCTTTATTCTTCTTATGTCTTCATGTCTTCATGTCTTTATGTCTAATTAGTGAGTGAATCTCCAACATGGCTAGCCACAATTCATAGAAATAATTTGGGAGCCATCATCTTCTTAGTAGAAATCAAAGAGTCTTGGTTAAGAGAGAAAGTAACTTATGGGTTTGTAAAGTAATCAATAGAGGGCATGATAGGAATATTAAGGGATATAAAATGGATCATTGAGTAATGTAGGCCTATCGGGGACCCAAAATATATGAGATCCTATTTGTAGAAGATGAATTAGAGCCTTTTGTGTTTCCAAAATTCTTAGCTACTCTAGACATAGCTCTCAATGAACATTAAATTTTGGGAGATTCAAATGATTCAGAAGAAGAATCATTAGTGATGGAAATTGAGTTCTACATAGAACAAGAGTTTCTAAAACATACACATCTCAAAACCTTTGAAACACGAGAAATTTTAGAGGGATGAGGTGGATGCCAAAGTAGTAATGAAAGTCATGGAAAAATGGCTAGCCACCTTAGACGAAGCATATGAAATTAAGGAGCACACAATGAAACTCATAGTCATGGTGAGCCTAGTGAAACAATGCACATATATAGGAATGACATTACTACAAAAGAATGAGCAATTAATAGACTTGTTATGAGAATACCAAGGTGTTTGTATCGACCTATGTGGATTTGAAGGAGTGGATCCTAGTATTTGTGTACATGGAGTTCTTTTGAATCATAAGTGGTGTGACGGAGATGCACCACACTTGATTCTCCTTAAAAAGAGCTTTGCAATGATGTCCTCATTGTAGAAAATTGATCTCTAGATGATGATGCACAATGCTCTAAAGTGGCATGATGCCGATGCACCACAGTTCATTCTCCTTAACAAGAGCTTTGCAAGAATGCCCTCATGGTAGGAAAACAAGCCTTGGACAATGATGCACGGTGCTCTATGTAGACCTCTAGTACATGCTAAAACTACACAGTAAAGCATGAGCACGAACACAGAGTTCTTAGATTTCACAAAATGTAGCCAAACTTACACTCTGTGGCTAACTAGGCCACTATATATTTTATTAAAGAACATATGCAAAAGTGACTGGCGGCCATTTGGCCTTTCATGTGGACACTAACGATAACAATCTCCCACTAAAGGCCAATATGGCCAAAATGATCTATAGGCTAAAAATAAAGAATGAGAAATTATACCTGAGCGTAAGTATACAAACTATACCTCCCACCTCATGGGCATGTTAAAAATGTACAACTAATTGTGCAAGATCATGAATTAGATAGCCATCATCAAGTAACAACAGTGTCAAAAGCTATCATGTGGTAGAGCTTTAGTCAAAGCATCTGCAACATTATCTTGAGTATAATCCTTCTTAAGAATAATGTGCTTAGTGGCTAAGTAGTCTCTAATGAAGTGATACCTCACCTCAAGGTATTTGTTACCGTTAGTGTCCATGTGAAAGGCCAAATGGCCACTGGACACTTCTTTGTATATGTTCTTTAATAGAACATATAGTGGCCTGGTCAGTCACAGACTATAAGTTCGACCACATTTGTAAGACCTAAGAAGTATGTCTTTGTGCTCCCTGTGTACTCTGTTTTACTCTGTATTATGTAGTCTTTGTGAGGAGTACCGTGTGCAGCCTTAGGAGCTCGGTTTTCTACTTCGAGCAGGAGAGCACCCCCCCCCCCCCCCCGGCTTTCTCCAAGGCTTACGACTAAGGTGGCGATCAAGGCATAGACCTTGGCATAGACCTTGGTTGGGTGCGAGGGAGGACCTCAACGATCAAGGAATATAGAGGTTCCTAGTACTTCCCAATAGGTCACCCATCCCAATACTGTTTCCCCCAAAGCTCACTTAATCATGGCAATCTCTTGCCACTAAACTACACTCTTGTGGTGTCTGAAGAAGGGGAAAGACTAAGGTTGACATTACCTTGAACATGCTTTGGTCCCTCAAAGCTTCATTCTTTGCTTTCAAAGCCTATTTTTGAAGCATTTTTGGGGTGTCTTTTGGAGCCGTTTTGGAGTACTTCCGCACACAGTTCTCTTCACACAGGTCCAAGAACATCAAGAAGAGTGTTTTTTGTACTTCTTTGACATTAAATTTCAAACTTTGGGGCTATGTTTTCAGCCACACTTGTAAAACTACAAGTTTCTTGAAAGATTTCAGTTTTGGTGGGAACAACTGCTGCAAATTTATACAGGTTTTTTGAGCCAAAAACATCAGAGTTGACAAACACTTGCAGGTGTTATTGGCTGGTTTTTGGGTTGTGCATTCAGCCTTTTAGTATTATTTTACTGCATATATTGAGCACATACACATTATGTACGCTTCTATGGATACCTCTTATCTACATCCATGTGGTCATTGATATAGCGGTTACGTTCTTTGCATAAAGCCTTTTACATTTGATAAAGAGGGTCGTGGAGAGGTTTTTTGAACTGGGAGACACCCAGATGTGGAGGTCTCTTTGGTGATGTAGGTGGAAGACTTACCTAGCCTCACCATAGGAGATGTATGATAGCTATTCAAAGGTGCTCGATAAGCCTAGTTGGCTTCTATTGGGTAACTGATTATATGCAGTGGAGTTAGTGATTCACTATGCAGGAAAACATGTCAGTACTTGCAGTTTTATGATATTTTGACACTGGTCATATGCTCATTTTGCAGAGGATGGGCAAAAATTTTCTAGATTTTTGGTTTTGTTAACTATATAGTGGTTGATTCGTAAATTAGCACTATGTGGTAGGCAGATCTCTAGTGAAGACATGGCCATTAGGCTTCTTAACTAGTTACCTAAGTTGTACGAGACATTTGTCACAACTTTGTATAATCGCGGCCAAGTCTTATCTTGGGAAGAGGTACGTCGACTATTGCTCCTTCACGACTCGCGAGCCAAATCGACTTCCTCACAAGGGTCTGCCATGAAAGCCAAAGGGCCATTCAATAAGGGCAAAACACCGAGTCATTGTGCTAGCAATGGATCTAAGAAAGGATCGCATAATTCATCGAAGAAATTCACTTGTAACTTCTGTGGAAAAGTAGGACACTTAGAAAAGTATTTCTATAAAAAGAAACAATCATCGAAGGCTTCTATGTCTAGGCAAGCATCCAAAGGATCCCAACATAGATCCCACTGCTCGAGTGAGGAACTTTTCATCTCCACAGAAGCCAACTAGTCACTTCTAGCTCCCCGCATGAGTGGATTTTTGATAGCGGAGCTACCTCCCATATGTGCAAAGACAAGGACTCCTTTCAAGAACTCGAAGAACATACGGGAGAAGTCTATCTTGACAACAACAAAAGCTTACCCATTGAAGGAAAAGGTAAAGTTCAAATTACCAACAATGAGGGCGAATGCAAGTCTTTATCCAATGTTCTTTTTGTTCCAAAGCTATGTATGAATCTACTTTCCGTCAAGGCCATTACAGATCAGGACAAACAAGTATGGTTTGATAACACCTCAGTTAAGGTAGTTGATCCCCATACAAAGAATGTCATTGCTCAAATTATTGAAGAAAAGGGCCTCTACAAGCTATCTTGCTTTGTATCCAAATAATCAACCTCAAGTTTGTGGCACCAGAGATTTGGCCACACTTCTTACTTATCAAAAATCTCTTCATCCCAACTTGTGAAGGGATTGCCAAAGATAGGGCAACTTACTGATGTCTGCCAAGCTTGCACCCAAGGCAAGCAACATAGGGCCCCTGTTCCCAAGGAAGCTTCAACACGAGCGAGGAACCCACTATCCCTTATCCACATGGACTTATGTGGACCTATGAATACCCCATCCTTGAGTGGATCCCTCTACTTTTATCTTCTAGTAGATGACCATTCTCGCTTTATTTGGGTGTGCTTTTTGAAGTCCAAGGCAGACACATTCTCTAAGTTTCAAACTTGGATCAAGGAAGTTGAGAATGAAGCTTCAACTAAAGTAAAAACCATCAGATCAGATGGAGGTGGTGAATTTATCAATCATGACTTTGATAACTTTCTCAACCAGAAAGGGATCAAAAGACAAGTCACTCAGCCTCATACTCCATCCCAGAATGGAGTAACTGAAAGAAAGATACGCAGTGTGATGGAAATGGCAGGAACAATGCTTCATCACAAGGATCTACCCTACAAGTTCTTGGCAGAAGCTGTGCATACTACCGTTCACATTCTTAATCGAGGATTTACAAGTGCATTACACAACAAAACACCCTTCGAAGCATACTATGGAAGAAAACCAAATGTGAATTACTTTCGAGTCTTTGGTAGTGAAGCTTTTGTCCATGTACCAAAAGAAGATAGAAACAAGTTACAATCAAAGTCCAAGAAACACATATTCATAGGGTACAATGACCAATCAAAGGCCTACCATCTATATGATATGGGAAACCACTCCATCACCATTTCGAAGGATGTGATCTTCAATGAAGCTTCCTCATACTCAAGAAAGGATTCAAGTACAAGTCTTACTCCACCTATCTACACTTCAGAGGGGGACTCAGTATTTCCACACTCTAACTCTGAAGTAAGTACTTCAAGTCATCCGAGAAGATCTCAAAGACTTATTGACAAGAGACAGCGAGAACAAAGTCATTATGTCAATTACGCCTTAATTCATCAAATTCAACAAATCCCAGAACCATCTAATTACAAAGAAGCTCAAGGACAACCTAAGTGGGAAGAATCTATGCAAGTCGAAATGGATGCAATTGAAAGGAACAAAACTTGGACTCTTGTACCTAAGCCCACAAATCATCAAGTCATAGGAGTTAAGTGGCTTTATAAAGTTAAGTACAAGTCAGATGGCACATTAGACAAATACAAAGCAAGGTTGGTAGCTAAGGGATACAAGCAACAACATGGCATTGACTATGAAGAAACCTTTGCTCCTACTGCAAGATTCACAACCATAAGAATCATCTTAGCACTAAGTGCTCACTTTAAGTGGCCCATTTACCAACTCGACGTCAAAAGTGCATTCCTCAATGGGGATCTTCAAGAAGAATTATATGTTGAACAATCTGAAGGCTTCAAGATCAAAGGCAAAGAAGATCAAGTCTACAAGCTTCACAAGGCACTTTACGGACTCAAGCAAGCTCCCAGGGCTTGGTATGAAAAGATTCACAAGTTATTTCAAGACAAGGGCTTTCACAGAAGCAATGTTGATGCTGATCTCTATATCTATCGAAAGGAGTCTTTAGTAGCCATCATCATTCTCTATGTAGATGGCTTGATCTTGACAGGCTCAGATGAAGAACGCATCCAGTTTATCATCACACAAATTCATCTTGAGTACTCTATGACAGATCTTGGATTACTACACTACTTCTTGGGTATGGAAGTTTGGCAAACAAAAGAAGTTATATTCCTATCACAGAAGAAGTACTGCTCTGATCTACTTTCCAAATGCAAGATACTCCGGCATGTCTTCGCACGGACAGCCAGTCAACCTTGGCCATTGCCAAGAATCCAGTGCTCCATGCTCGGACCAAGCACATCGAGATCCAGTACCACTTCATCCGCGAGAAGCTCATATCTCAAGAGATTACTCTGGAGCAGTGTACCTCTCAGGAGAACCTGGCAGACATGTTCACGAAGGCTCTACCTCCGGTTCTACCTCGAAGCTGCAGAGGCGGTGTTGACGACATGATTGCTCCTACTTCATCTACATTTGTATCCGCATGAGTGCATCTCCATTTTGTATCTAGGAGGCACTCCATTCGCATGAGTGCATCTCCATTTTGTATCTAGGAGGCACTCCATTTCTAGTCTATTTCCATTTTATATTGTATTTCCTTTTTACTTGGGTACCTTGCCATGTGCTTCTACCAGTTGTATTCATTCTCCTTTCAGGAGACTTATCCCACATATGATGTACTTTTGAGAGCCCCTCCCAGATCTATATAAGGAGGGCCACTCCCCTCATTTGTACTTGGTTAGAAGCTTGAGGAGCCTACTCCATGCTCTTAGCAAGCTCATTTCTAATCCACATGAGTTTACCCATTTCATGGTCTACTCATTTTGTGTCTCACACATTCTTTGTTTTGTGAGAGTACTTTACTTTTCATTTTGCTTCCGCGTGCGTACTCTCTACAATTTTTTGGAGGAAGAAGGTGTCAATCTGTAATTCATCAAGTCCCTCTGCCTATTAGTAGAGACTTGTGGAACCATTGAAGCCATCAATACTATGCTGTAGCGATCTCACCCCCAATATGACAAACAATGAATCAACACCATGCTAAGACAGGGAAAGAATATCCAAACTTTGTGATCTCTCAATTTGAGGCTGCCACTACTTAGGAGGCAACATTGGTAGCTACCATTGATCTCACAATGGAGACTTTTATGGGGAGGCATCAACAAAGGAGTAATGGAAGAGAGCTATGGATGAAGAGATCAAAGCACTCAATGACAATGAGACTTCAGAATAAGTGCCCAAGACACTAGTTATGAAAGTGTCTCAAAATAAATGGGTGTATAAGACTAAAAGGAATGAAGATGGTTCACTAGCTAGACAAAAAGCTAGGTTTGTGGCTAAGGGCTTCACACAAAATTTTGAAGTGGACTGTGAAGAGACCTTCATACCTATGGCTAACAAAACAACAATAAGGAATTTAATGTTTGTATGTGCATGTAGAAGATGGACTATATATGAGCTTGATATAAAGAATTCATTCCTGAATCGTGAGATAAAAGAAGAGATATACATGGAACAAGCAATAGGATATGAAGATGTGGATCATCCTGATTTTGTTTGTAGGTTGAAGAAGGCCTTATATGGGCTTAAGCAAGCACCAAGCGCCTGAAATCAAAGGTTTTTTTACTACCTTGATAAGTGTGGGGACACACAAAGCAAATCAGATCATGCACTCTATGTGAAGAATGAAGGGGGTAAGTTAGTATCGATATGTATCTATGTGGATGATCTAATTATAATAGGTGTGATCATATGAGAATTAAATGCATCAAGTGGGAACTTGGTAAGGAATTTAATGTTTCAAATTTGGGTGACATGTACTTTTTAGGTATTCAAATTGTTTACAGAATGGATGTCATATGTCTTTTGCAAAGGAAATATTTGTTGGATGTCCTCTACAAGTATGGCATGACTGAATGTAAAGTAATAACTCAACCATTAGATGAAAATATAAAGATAAGTATGATGGATAGCAAAAGGCTTGAAGACAACATTGTATAGAAGCTTGATTGGTTCTTCATCTATGAAACAATGCCTAGACCTAACCTATCATATGTGGTAGGAGTACTTGCTCAATTTATGCACCTAACCACTCAAGATCACTTAAATGCAGCCAAGAGAGTGCTTAGATATATGAAGTATACAATCAATCATGGATTTTATTATAGGTATGTAGAAGAGATAACACTTAGAGGATGGATTGATGTTGATTGGGCAGGTTCTATTCATGTTAGAAGATCAACTTCAAGGTATGCATTCATGCTAGGAACAAAGAGTATCTCATGGATGTCAAAGAAGCAACCGATAGTTGCATTGTCTTCAATAGAGGCTGAATATAGAGCCTTATCTCTAACCACACGTGAAGCTATTTCACTTAAGAAGCTACTGATTGACTTGGATGTGCAGGTTGGAGCAGTCTCCCTTTATGGAGATAACATTTCATCTATACAATTGGTTGATAACTCAATGTATCATGCTATGACTAAGCACATTGAGGTGCATTACCATTTTGTAAGAGAAAATGTTGCTAATCATGAAGTGGATGTTCATTTTGTGACTAAAAAGGAGCACATTGAAAATATAGAATGCATCAAGTAAGTTCAAGAACATGATGAGCTTGATGGACATAAACACCTCCTACCTAATCTTGAGGGGGAGTGTTGAAAAAGAAGAAGCAAGCTTAGAGAATTATTTGGATATTCAAAAAGTAAAACAAAACTTGAATAATACAAAAGCCATGAATCTTTATCCATTAGATGAGAAAGGAAACACCAAAGGACTCATAAGGGAGTTGGAAGATCAAGAAGAGCTAATAGAAGACCAAGCATCATGCAAAGGGTAGGTGAAGAGTCACACATTCACCTATACATGAAGGAAAGGTGATTTATCGAGGCTATTGATTTATGTGAAGGTCCTAGAAACTTCTCAAGGACCATAGGAGCATCCAAAAGTGGTACAAACCCCTTGTCATCTCTATGGACAAGCTTTTTATAAGCTCTCTTGCACTAGACCCTCTCTCTCTCTCTCTACTGTATTATGTTAGACATAGACAACTTGTAATAGTTTTTTCTCTCTATGTGTATATCCTCTTGTAGTGATCTTACACTTAAATGAAAGATTTATGTAGTTTATGTGTAAAAATATCTAAGTATGATCATTCTGCTATCCTAAGTTATGGTGGAATATGTATGACCTAAATATCTCAATACGTGGATAGATAGGTAGTATATCATAGGATAGAGAATTGCTTGACCTACACTCACTCCAATTGAGTGATTGTTGGCTTCTTAGAAAGCTAATAGGGTCTTATAGGTTTGGACAAAAGGTTAGAACCATTGAAGTTCACAAAGATGATCAAATGCATTGATCCATGTTAAGTAAATTTCTAGAGTAGGCTAGGAGACGTATTTGGGCTCATTATTCTTTTTTTGCACACGTAGAGGATGTATTCCTCACACATTATTGGTTACAGAGATTTTGGTTATGCTAGTTTTGTAGACAATTACAATTCCATATTAGGGTACATTTTTCACTTTACTGGATGTGCTATTTGTTGGAGATCTCAGATTGAAGAATGTACAATTGTTTTTATTATAGACGTAGAGTATGTTGTAGCTAGTGAGGCATGCAAGGAAACATTGTGGCTTCCTCATATTGCTTGTGATATGGGTTTACCTCAGCATGTACCTTGTTTGCTTAGTTATAGTCAGAGTGTCACCGCTTTGGCTAAGAATCTAGTCCATCATGCAAAGACCAAATACTGAAGTATTTCGATGGCGATGCACCACAATACGCCCTCCTTCTCACGATCTCCATGACAATATCCTCGGAGTAGAAAACCGAGCTCCTAAGGCCGCACATGGTACTCCGCACAGAGACTACAAAATATGCAAAAAAACATAGTACACAAGGAGCACAAAGACAGACTTCTTTGGTCTTACAAATGCGGTTGAACTTACAGTCTGTGACTGATCAGACCACTATATGCTTTATTAAAGAACATATACAAAGAAGTGTCCAGTGGCCATTTGGCCTTTCACATGGACAGGAACGGTAACAATCTTCCCACTAAAGGCCAATATGGCCAAAGTAACTATGGTAGAAAAATAAGGAATGATAAAGAATACCTGAGTGTAAGTATACAAACTATACCTCCCACCTGATGGGCATGTTACATAGTATACAAGTGACTGTGTAAGATCATGAATCAAGTAACCCCCATCAAGTGACAATAGTGTCGAAAGCTATCCTATGGTAGAGCTTTAGTCAAAGCATCTGCAACATTATCTCGAGTGTGAACCTTCTCAAGAATAATGTGCTCAGTGGCTAAGCAATCTTGAATGAAGTGATACCTCACCTCAATGTGCTTGGTCTTTGCATGATAGACCGGATTCTTAGCCAAAGCAATGGCACTCTGACTATCACTGAGCAAACGAGGTACATGCTGAGGTAAACCCATATCACAAGCAAGACAAGAAAGCCACAACACTTCCTTACATGCCTCACTTGTTGCAAGATACTCTGCTTCTATGGTGGAAACAGTTGTACATTCTTGAAGACGAGATCCGCAAGAGATAGCACCTCCAGCAAAATGAAAAATGTACCCGGATGTATCGATTGTCTACACAATGAGCATAGTCAAAATTTGTGTAACCAATAGTGGATGCTTTCCCTCTACCTAAGCATAGACACTTGTCCTTAGTGCCACTCAGATATCTTAAAATCATCTTGCCCACTTCCCAATGTTTCTTTCCAGGATTAGACATATATCCGCTCACAACTCCCACTGCAAATGCAATGTCTGTTCTCATAGCTACCATAGCATACATGAGACTACCAACAATAGACTGATAGGGAATTTCGGTCATGAATTCCTTTTCCTCATCTGATTTGGGGCAATCATCCTTGCTCAATTTCACATATGTGGGAAAGGTGTACTCAATGCCTTTCCACCCTGCATATTGAACTTGTGAAGTACTTTGGATATGTACTCACTTTGAGACAAGTATATGCATCTTTTGCTCCTATCACGAGTAATGTGCATGCCAAGAATATGTTTGGCATCCCCCAAATCCTTCATATCAAATGTCTGAATCAACCTCTTTTTGAAAATTGACAAATCATAAGAGGACTTCCCAGCAATGAGCATATCATCGACATCTTGGAGAATAGCCTTGAGACTTCATAAAAGCATCAAACTTTTGGTAACATTGTCTAGGGGACTCTTTAAGTCCATACAAGCTCCTCTTAAGCTACAAACTAGACTTTCCTTGCCAGGATCTACATAACCCTCTGGTTATTCCATATAGATCTCATCTGTAAGATCTCCATGCAAGAAAGCAGTTTTCATATCCATTTGGACTAGCTCTAAGTCCTCCATTGCAATGAATCCAAGAAACATGCATAGGGTAGTCATCTTTGACCATTGGAGAGAAGATCTCCTCGAAATCAACACCATGTTGTTGCTTAAAACCCTTTGCAACAAGTCATGCTTTATACTTTGGAGAAGCACTATCTGATGTGAATTTCAGCTTATATACCCATTTACATGGTAAAGCTTTCCTGCCCTTTGGCAGAGGTACTAAATCCCAAGTACCATTCTTGTGAATAGAATCCAACTCACTCTTCATGGCATGCTCCCACTTGACATGATCCTCTATCTGCATAGCCTCTTTGTAGCAAGAAGGCTCACTGGCATATGTTAACATAACAAAATCTAAACCTGGAACATATCTATCAGGTTGATGTGAGACATGTGCAGAATGTCTCAATGGTTGCTGAAGGGGAATATGTGCAGACTAATCTGAATGGACATTCTCTTGAACATCCCTATCTGCATCATTTTTATGCATGCTAATCGGAGGACTAGTATCCTCAAACACCACTCTTCTCACTTCAACCTCCTTAATGGGCTGTTTATCCATCTTAGACTCATTGAAAAGGACATCACTACTTCTGATCATTGATTGTGTTTCAGGATCCCAGAAGGGATATCCAAATTGTCCTTCTCGACCATATCCAAGAAAGATGCATTTCTTTGACTTATGATCCAACTTTTGTCTAAGATTCTTTGGTATATGAACATATGCTTCACACCCAAAAACTCGAAGATGATCATAATATGGGCTTCCCTGTCCATAACTCTTGTGCCACTTTCAAACGTTTGGTAGTACTAGGTGAAAGGTTAATCACATGAACTGCAGCCAATACTGCTTCTATCCAAAAGCCTTATGAGAGGTTTGCATGATGCAACATAGAGATTACTCTATCTTGAATAGTTCTATTCATCCTCTCAGCTACACCATTCTGTACTGGGGTATAAGGAGCTATAAACTCTCTATGAATCCCTTTAGACTGACAAAAAAGGCTGAATTCATGTGAGGTATACTCACCCCCATTATTTGAACGTAAAGCCTTAAGCTTAGTTCC
This sequence comes from Ceratopteris richardii, assembly GCA_020310875.1. Lineage (NCBI taxonomy): Eukaryota > Viridiplantae > Streptophyta > Polypodiopsida > Polypodiales > Pteridaceae > Ceratopteris > Ceratopteris richardii. The sequence continues at coordinate 48,274,451 of CM035417.1, read as the reverse complement.
TTTTATCAGTCTCAACTGAAGCAAGCCATTTTTTGAAAGTAGGGAATACCTCATCCTTCAATTTGATAGGATATACCCAAACTTTTCTAGTAGCATCATCTATGAAAGTGACAAAGTAAAGAGAACCACCTAAGGACCTAGTCGGCATAGGACCACACACGTGTGTGAACGAGATCTAAAGGCTGAATTGAAGAGTCAATGTGCATTCGATGCACATTTCTAGTTTGCTTTCCATATTGACAATGCTCACAAAATGAAAAATCGGAGAAAGATAGCACAGGTAAGTAGCCATAATGAGAAAGATTTTCCATTCCACTACGAGATATATGGTCCAAACGACCATGCCAAATACAAGCCATAGGCTGTTCAGTAACAGCTAACAAGTGTTCTTTCTGTGATATGAATAAAGGATAAAGTGAGCCAACTTTGCTTCATTTTTCAATAACCATATTGCCCTTTGATATGCAAAACGATTGAGCATAGAAGACCACCTTGTAACCAAATTCATCAAGTTGACCAATTGACATCAAACTGCGTGAAAACTGAGGTACCTGGCGTACATTATGCAGAGTAAATTTTGAACCGTCAATGAACTCCACAACCACATCTCCAATCCCCACAACATCACACTGGTAAGAATCACCAATTCTCATGGTACCAAGAGACTTTGCTGCATAATTAGAGAACCATTCTTTATGTGGTGTCACATGGAAAGAAGCACCAAAATCTAGCAGCTAGGTGTGGGAAGGAGAATCAGCCATAAGAGCCTCAGTTGGCACAGTAGTATCAAGTGTCAACACATCAGCATCATCAGAAATAGCATTACTTTCTTCAATCTTCACAGTTGAAGTAGATGGTGCAGGTAACTATTTAACATACCCATCAACATTTTGTCCTTTACCTTTAGCATTCTTTAATGCATAACAATCTTTCTTCATGTGTCCTTTCTTATGAAAATAATGGCATTCCATATCCCTCTTCCTTGATTTACTTCTACTCTTATTCCATTGACCATTCTTTTCCTTGTTCTTGCTCCTCCCACGTTGTTGATTCTTTCCTTGGTAAGAATCACGAACATTATATGCATCTCCACTCTGAGTGCCAACCATAGATTTTCTACGAATCTCCTCACTCAAGAGTGCTCCACATATGTCATCATAGACGAGTTTACCACTAGGTGCACTATTTCTAATAGATGTGCAAAATGTATCCCATGATGAAGGCAAGGTGCATAACAAAAATACTACTTTCATTTCATTATCCATATCCATTTTCTGAGCCCGTAACTGAGAGAATATAGCATCAAACTCATTTAGATGAGCAGCAACATTATCTATGTCCTTCATACAAAGGTCGTATAATTTTCTCATCAGATGGACTTTATTTGGTGCTGTCTCTTTTTCATATGTATTGCATAACTTCTTCCAAATCTCCTCTGCACTTTCACGGTCTAATACTGTAAAGTAAACATTATCTGCCAGGTGCAAGCGAATGGTAGACTTGGCCATTTCATCTAGCGCATCCCAATCATCTTCATCCATGTCAACAGGCTTCTTTGAAATTCCATTCACTAGCTTCCATTGCCTCCTTTGAATCAACACATCTTTAATCTAATTCTCCCATAGAGCAAAGTTAGTGCCATCAAATTTTCGGATCTCAAAATGGTCTTTGTCCTGCAAGTTATAGCGCCTCCTCGGAACACTAGCACTAGACCTTGATCCACCAGATGTGCCTGAGACCTCTGATGCCATGATGGTAGAGAACTAAATGGAATGATAATGGAGCCAAAAGAGTCCAAACACCAATGAATAAGTGTATCAAGGAGTAAGTAGATCAAAAGGGTTGGGTCCAATACATAATAAAATGCAAGGAGCACATGCTCAAGTCAGACAACAAAAATGTATCCCCAACTTAAGGTTTTAAGGATGGATGCCTCATCCTATTGAATCCCAAGGACATCACGCTCCCTTATAGTTTCACATTGAAGATCAACCACAAATACTAGCGACCATTGTGGGTGGTAAAATGCTTCTACAACATGACCTATCAACTGGAGTTACCAAACCATGTGCAAATACACAATGGTTTCTCGAATCCAAGGATTCAAATGATACAATGTGACCTATCAATTGGGGTTGCCATACCATGTGCAAATGATTCAAGCTAGATTCCAAGGGTTGATGCTAAGTCCCCATGCTCAACTCGGATGAGAACTCACTTCAACCAGAGGCGATTTTAAAGGAGAATCTTAAACATGGAGGCCCCAAATTTTTCATGAATTGGCATGTCCACCCACTTGCGGATGAATCATGGGTCATCATAGCAAAGTCTTCATATGATCCCCTTATAATGAGCCCCTAGCATTTTCATTCAGCCCAATGAGTCACAGGACCATTTGTAATATTCCCACTTTTTGTAACACTCCTACCTACACATTTGTAATCTTCCCACCTCTTGAATGACCAAACCCCTTATCGAGGACATTAAGCTCTTCAAGCGGAGGGATAATATCACAACCAAAAACCCCCAAAACCTTGCATTTTGATCTAGCTTATCTTGGTCTCCATAAAGTATGTCCTAAATCAGTGAATTGTATGCAACTAAATGGATAGTAGTGCTTTTCAGCCGCCATCCCATGAGCCTCTTGCAATTTTCTGATGTTGTAGCTTTTCTTAACATAGTCTTTTGAGCTTTCATCTCATGCTCGATCCTCTTGCAATTTTTTGATGTTGTAGCTTATTGGTAAGAAACATAATCTTTCTTTTGGATATTTGTATGTTCCATTTATAGCCAATGTGTATTTGAATGCACTTCTGGCTACATTTTGAGGGACAAGGGTGAATATATGTCATTGAGGACTATTTTATTTCCATATTTATGACCAACACATGTGTCTATGTGTTTGTGTATGTGTGCATGCATTATCTGCATGTGTGTGTGTGTGTGCATGTGTCCATAAGGCTGCCTTCATACCAATGGTTCTAAAAATACAAGAAAGCCTCATTTTTCACCAATAAAAATCCATCATTTTTTAGTACTAGCCGAGAGCTCATATTCTAATCTTCCACGTACAAGAGGTTACATTGATAAAATCCAATCTTCAAAAATGTGAGAAGGCATCTAGCATACTCATAATTATTCCTTCCAAGTTTTTGAGTTTTGAGAAGGAGACTCAACTCTACTCCTTCCGATACCTAGCCTTAATACAAAAAACTATCTTTTCCGTGTGCTATATCTATTACATTTTGTGTTCTTTTGTCACATGACAAAGATGCTAAGTTCTAAACTACTTTTCTTTCATCACACAAATCATCAAGCTCTAATAGTGAAATAATCTCTCCACATGGATTATGTGCTACTATTTCTTACATCGAAACAAGATATGAAATGGTACATGGATAAGGTTTTTCTTATCAAGAGAAGAATGGTCATGGTACAACCAAAGAAAGCAAAAAAATCACAAACATGCGACATATACTCAAATTCTTAGAAGAGTAGAATTGTCAATTATATTCCATAGGTGGGAAAACTATTCAGCAAGCCTAGGTCCAGCATGTATATATGCATAAAGATATATATATGCATATATATATATATATATATATATATATATATATATATATATATATATATATATATATATATATATATATATATATATATATATATATATATAAGTACTAAATTATCCACCATCCCTCTTGAAGCATAGACACTATTGGAAGCATGAAACATCATTGAATTTCATTATTTTAAAGAGTTGAAGTTGATATGTGTGCAGGCAATGTTGCAACTCTCTACCCGTGAGTTGTTTGCATTGGTTCTCTCTCCTTATGTATCCATTTGATGTAATTCTTGTCTCATTGGATATCTATTAGAGTCTTTTTTATGCTCACCAATTCTCTAGATCATTCTCTAAGTAGTCTAGGAGAAACATTCATTTTAGTGAAGTTGGGTGATTCATATCTCTCTCTCTATGTGTAGGCTCTATTGGAACTATTTTGTTGTCTATTGTAAGGGCTAGTCATCCTTCTTTGTTTATCCATTTGCTATTATTTTGGTGTCATTGAGTAGCTACTAGAGTTCTCTAAAGTTAACTCAATTTTGAGATTCATTCTCTATATACTCTCTGAGAAACACTTGATGGGGTGAAATGAGGTCTCTATTTGACTAGTAGTTGTGAGCATTCAAATAGCTCATGTTGTGGACATTGTTCCTCTTTGTGTAAGCATCCATTTGGAGTGAAATATGTTTTTCTGGAAAGATTTTTGTGTCTTATACAGGTGTGCAAAACCTCATTGGAGTTCTCTGCATATGTTTTTAGAAAGAGCATTTTTGGTGTGCAAAGGTCAAAGAAGGATACCTGTGGAGGTCATTCACGCTTCATCATTGCATAGGGGTTGAGATATTCCCCCATCAGTGGTATCAGAGCATTTTGGCATCTTGGAGACATCCAATACAAACAAGAAGACCTCTTGGAGCTGGTGGTTGAAGATTTGCATCAACAAAATTTTGTTGAAGGTAGCTCACATCAAGGGGGAGCTATTCTACTCCAATTTTCAAGTGTGCAAGGTGTCCATCTAAGGAAGGCTTTGGATTGAGGTAACTTCATAGCTTCATTTTCATTTCACACACATTGGAGCATTAGCCAAGGGTTAGATCAAGTACGAAGGACTAGAGATGGGAGACTTCAACACTCGAATTGAAAAGTTAGACAAGGGGAACTATCAACCATGGAGATTTAGGGTCTCCAACTACCTTATGGGCAAGGGCCTTTGGGGATTGATTAGTGGAAGTGAAACAAGACTTAGGTTGGATGAAAATCCAAACAATGACTAGAGAATAGCCTTTAGTGAATAGAATGAAAGAGACAAGAGGGTTATCTTTATCCTTTCCCAAAACATTATCAATAGCATGATCGATCATATCCAAGACTTGGATTCAAGCATAAAGGTATGGGAGACACTTGAGAGGCTTTATTCAACAAGCCCCAAAGCAAGGAATATCCAACTCAAGAATGAGCTCAACAAACTTAGGAAGATATGAGGGAGTATCATAAATGACTACATACTTAAGGTCAAGAAATTTTCAGATGCATTGGGATCAATTGGAAGCCATGTAGATGATGACAATCTTGTGGCTTATACTCTCAATGGTTTGAGGGATGATGAGAAGTGGAAACCCTTTACCACTTCAGCATATGAAAGGGATAATCTTCCTGATTTTGAGCAATTGGTCTCTCTCATGGTCACCGAAGAGATGAACATAAGTGGAAGTTCAACTAAAATCAAGGATGCATAAGTTTTTTATGCAGGTAATCAAAGGGGCAAAGGAAGATGAGAATAAGGCAGGAGCAAAGAAAGGTTTGGAGGAAGGCAAGGCCACTCAAGCAATCGAGGACATGACCAAGGCACCTCATCACAAAGAGGTAGAGGATGAACAAGAGGAAGAGGAGGAAGGGATCAACAAAACAGGATTCAAGATGGCAAAGGATGTTACATATGTGGCAAGGTTGGCCACTATGCTAGAGATTTCTACCTTGAAGGAGGAAACCAAAGGAGCTATACTCAAGGTTCTTCATACAAAGGTCAAGGTAATTATGCTTCTACAAGTTCAAAAAATGAAAATCTCTTGATGATGGAGATGAATGGGAATTCAAGAAAAGTAGATAAAACTTGGTATATTAATAGTGGATATTGTTGGGTGTGTGTACAAGTGCGAGAAACACACGAGAAGCACACACAAGGAGCACAAATGCAGCAAGACACACGGAGAAGATGATGGCTAGAATAGCTCTCTCTATTGATGATGAACTGAACTAAAGTAAGAGCTGAATAATATACACTTACCATCAACAAAGTGTACATGAAGTCCAGCTTTGGCAATCAATGGAACTGAAATTAAGTTCTTTATACCGGGCGCATACAATGCATTTTTCAAGAGAATCACACCTCCATTTGCAGCCGTAAGCTCAATTTCTCCTACTGTAATGATAGGATAAGAGGCATTGTTTGCACACACCACATGTCCTCCTTTGGGTGCATCTTTCAAAGAGGCAAAAAATCTTTTGCATGATGTTATGTGCTTTGAAGCACCACTATCAAAGAACCAATCTAAATCATCCTCACTCACAACCATACATTTAGAATGCAAAGATGCATCATAATGACATGTAACAACACATGCCCAAAAATCTTGAGCCATGTTAGCTTCATCATTCTTTGCATTTGCTAAATTTTCCACAATAGACATGCCGGATTCCTTCTTCTTTTCATTGCGTTTAGCAAGCTTTCTACACTCATCAATAGTATGACCAGCCTTCCGACAATATTTTCATCTCTTCTTCTTTTGCAAATTGCTAGCATTAGAGGAATGAGTGGAAGAGGAAGCTTGAGGCTTTGGTTTTGATGAACCCAAAGCTGAACCATACTTGCTTTTCCCCTTTTGTGAGATAGCAAGTGCTTGTGTTCCCTCAATCAAACCACTCCTATTCACTCTAGATTGCTCTTCTTGCAAAAGAAGAGACACAACCTCATCAAATGCATACATATAAGGATTTCCTTTTGCAACCAAACAGAGTGTAGTAGCAAAGCTTTGAAAAGATTCTGGTAATCCTTTCAACAATGTAGAAATGAGTGATGCATCCGAAATAATCTCATATATGTTTGCCAATTTCTCTTTCAAGTCCTTGATGTGTGTCACATACACATCCATCAACTCATTTTCAGCCATACATACATCCTCAAGTTGCTTCCTCAAGTATGCAACACGTGCTTCATTACGCATAGCATACAAACAAGCAAGAGTGTCCCATGCCTGTGGTGATGTAGAACATGACCGAATGTGTGGAACTATATGAAGCTTCATAGAAAGCACAATCAAAGCATGAGCTTGAGCATCTTTTCCATCCCATCTAAGCTACTCTTGTGTAGGTGGAGAAGGAGAAACCACTGTACTTGAAGAAGAAGCTCCATCTGTGACAATAGACAGTGAAGTAGAAGAACCTGCAGGTCTTCGATCTACATCTGCCGCTACGCTCCAAAGTTGTTTAGCAACAAGAACATGCTTCATCATGTAAGACCACATCGGATAGTTGGTCCCATCAAGTTTATCTTCAGCTTGAAGCATGCCAAACAAGTCATTGCTGCCCGCCATTTCACTAAAGAATAAGAATGTGACAAAATCTTCACTTCGATAAAAGCTGAAATGAATGCTAAAATTTCAGCTCACAAATCGTCACTCTGATGGCGATTCTGAGTGCAGGAATGGCTTTGAAATGGGGGTAAAACCCCAACACACCTGGTAGAAATGTTTTTTGCCTGTTGAAATTCACAGTTCTATGCTCCAAAGTCCATTTGCACTCTTAAAAGTGTGCGCACGCCGCAACACGAAAAACCAAAACTTGAGAAGGAGCTTAACCTGATACCACTATTGTTTGTGTGTAGAAGTGCGAGAGACACACGAAAAGCACACACAAGGAGCACAAATGCAGCAAGACACACGGAGAAGATGATGGTTGGAATAGTTCTCTCTATTGACGATGAACTGAACTGAAGTAAGAGCTGAATAATATCCCTAAGTACAAAGTACCACCACATATGAGAGTATCAAGTATGTGGTAACATGGGGAAAAAACCTCTAGCCAGCACTAGAGTAAAAAGTGCCCATGTATAGGGAAAAGGCTCACACAAAGCTACTCAAGGAACACATAAGTGTAATAGATATAGAAACCATATGAGTTGCAGCACTTCTTGTTTTATGAATCTACATGCTCCCAAAGGTAAGGACATGTAGAAACATGTGATGATACATCCCATGAGATCTCCCATGTTGGAGATGTAGCTTTGGATGACAAGGAGGAAGGAAGATGTCTCAAGGATGTATTGCATGTACCTACCATCACAAAGAACTTGGTGTCCGTAGGGCAAATGGTTGAAAGAGGCTATCAAGAAAGGTTCAACAAAGGTGGATGCTTTGTGGAGAACCCTAAGCAAGGGTACAAGGTCATAACAAGGGAGAAATCAAGGGAGACTCTTCACCTTGGAGGTAAATTCTCATTCCACTCAACATGTCTACTTCACATATGGAAACAAGAAGATTTTGGAGTTGGACTTGTGGCACAAGAGGGTAGGTCACATCAACATACAAAGAATGAAGGAAATATAATTGAAGAGGCTGGTTGAAGGTTTTCCCACAAGGACAAGGTATGAAGCATTTATGTGAATCTTGTCAACTAGCGAAGCAAGTGAGACTTCCATTCAAGAAGAATGGCTACATAAGCCAACATCCTTTGGAGTTGATACATACATATGTGTGGGGGCCAACCAAAGAGAAATCCATTGAAGGTAACAAGTACTTTTTCATTTTTATAGATGATCGCACAAGGATGGTTTGGGTTTATTTCATAAAAAACAAATCAGATGTGTCTAGATGTTTCAAAGAATTCAAGGCAAAGGTAGAGAAGGAAATATGTACATATATCAAGAAGCTAAGGTCCGATGGAGGGGAATAATATTTTTCCAACGATTTTTCTATTTTTTTTAATGGATCAAAGCATCAAGAGGCAAGTAACATGCAGGTACACACCCGAACAAAATGGGATAGCAAAGAGAAAGAATAGATACATTGCAGAGATTGCTAGAGCAATCCTTAACGAGATGAATGTACATAACATGTTTTGGAGTGATGTAGCAAATACCACTGTGTATCTTATGAATAGGGTTATTACCTCGTGGATCCATGGCTTGACACAATATCAAGCCTATTATGCTAAGAAACTTGATCTTTCCCACTTGAAGATATTTGGATGTACTTGTTATGTACATGTGCCAAGTGAATTGAGGCACAAGCTACAACCAACGATGGAAAAGTGTGTGTTTCTAGGATATTCAAATGATCATAAAAGTTACAGGTGCTTCAACCCAAGCACAAGTGACTTGAGTATATCAAGGGATGTAGCATTTAATGATCTACTCCCTTGGTATAAGAAGTATGATTGTATGCAAGAATATGAAGAAGAAAAGCATGGACATGATGAAGAACAAATCGATCTAGAGCTAAGTGGCCATAAGTGTTCCATCAATGAAGATAGTTCAAGCATGACCTCACCATGGAGGGGGAGATCTTCATCAAACTATGAAGCACAATTAATCAACAAAGGCAAAGCAACATTGATGGAGTTGGATGAAGAAGGAAATGAAGTTGAAGATGATGAAAAACACATGATGGAGAAAGAAGCCACATCAAAGAAAGAGATCAAGTACCCAAGGCAAAGGAGGTTTATTCCTCCAAAAGGTGAAGAAAGGAAGTCTTCTAGGGTTAAGTATCCAACTCAAAGGTTTACTTATGATTCTTACATGGCAACTCATTATGCATATATGAACAAAGTAGTAGAAAATCATGAGCCCGATTTCTATGAAGATGCAAGCAGGTAAACCGAATGGAAAGAGCCAATTTAAGAAGAGATCAACGCACTTGAGGAGAATCAAACATGGAATCTAGTGCCCAAGAAGGAGAACATGAAGGTAATAGGTAACAAGTGGGTTTATAAAGTAAAGAGGAATTCATATGGATCTATCTCTAGGTTCAAAGCAAGATTGTTGGCCAATGGTTTTGCACAAACCTATGGAGTGGACTTTGAAGATACATTCAATGTCGTGACAAAGATGAGCATAATTAGAACACTCATTGCAATGGCTGCAAGCAAAGGATCGAAGCTCTTCCAATTGGATATTGAGAATGCCTTTCTCAATGGAGACTTGGAGGAAGAGGTATACATGGAGCAACCACATGGTTTTGTTCATAAAAAGTTTCCACATCATGTTTGTAGGTTGAAGAAGGCACTTTATGGCCTAAAGCAAGCTCTAAGGGCTTAGAACCAAAGATTGATGGAGTATTTGATCAAGTGTCGTTACAATCAATGCAAGGCGGATCCATCTCTCTTCATTAGCCAAAGAGGAGAACTTGTTGTCTACATGTGTGTATATAGATGATCTTATCATTACAGGTAATGATACAAAGAGCATTGAGGAGATCAAGGCAAAGCTTGAAAAGGATTTTAGGATCTCTAATCTTGAAGATCTTAGGTATTTTCTTGGCATTGAATTTGTATACAAAGAAGAAGGTGTTGGTGCAAATGATCAAGCCTACATATTTGGCTTAGCATGGAAGACAATGTGTGGAACTAGCACGTAAAGATTCATGTGACCTATAGCTTGTAACTACTTGATAATCTAACATTGTAAAAGGTTAATTCTGTTGAGAATCTTGTAAAAGCTTATATCTCGTGGAGTTAGGAAGAATATTATTTACGACTCCAAATTGAAAAAATATCTCCTAAATTAGTGGAATTACTTTTTGATTGGAGCCAAGTTTGAATTCAAAATTCAAACTTTTGTGGGAGCAGTCACTGCAAATTTATGCAAGTTTTTTGAGCCACAAACATCAGAGTTGACAGACACTTGCAGATGTTATTGGCTAGTTTTTGGGTTGTGCATTCAGCCTTTTAGTGTCATTTTACTGCATATATTGAGCACATATACATCATGTATGCTTCTGTGGATATATCGCTTATGTACATCCATGTGGTCATTGATATAGCGGTTACATTATTTGCATAAAGCCTTTTACATTTGATAAAGAGGGTCGTGGTGAGGTTTTCTTAACTGGGAGACACCCAGATGTCAGGCTCTCTTTGGTGATGCAGGTGGAAGACTTACCCAGCCTCGCCATAGGAGATATATGATAGCTGTTCATAGGTGCTCGATAAGCCTAGTTGGCTTCTATTGGGTAACTAGTTATATGCAGTGGATTCAGTGATTCGCTCTATTGGCAAACATGTCAGTACTTGTAGTTTTATGATATTTTGACATTGGTCATATGCTCATTTTGCAAAGGATACTCTGTCAAAAGTTGTCCAAATTTTTGGTTTTGTCAACTATACAGTGGTCGATTTACTCCTTGATACACGTATTCGTTGGTGTTCAGACTCTTCTAGCTCCTTCTCATTCCATTCAGTTCTCTACCATCATGGCATCAGAGGTCTCAGGCACATCCAGTGGATCAGGGTCTAGTGCTAGTGTTCTGAGGACGAGCTATAACTCGCAAGGCAAAGACCATTTTGAGATCTGAAAATTTGATGGCACAAACTTTGCTCTATGGAAGAATTAGATTAAAGATGTGTTGATAAGAAGCCTGCTGACATGGATGAAGATGATTGGGATGAGTTAGATGAAATGGCTAGGTGTACCATTTGCTTGCACCTGGCAAATAATGTTTACTTTACTGTATTAGACTGTGAAAGCGCAGAGGAGCTTTGGAAGAAGTCATGCAATACATATGAAAAAGAGATAGCATCAAATAAAGTCTATCTGATGCAAAAATTGTATGACCTTCGTATGAACGACACAGATAGTGTTGCTACTCGTCTAAATGAGTTTGATGCTATATTCTCTCAATTACAGGCTCAAAAAATGGATATGGATAATGAAATGAAAGCAGTATTGCTATTATGCACCTTGTCGTCATCATGGGATACATTTTGCATAGCTATTGGCAATAGTGCACCTAGTGGTAAACGGGTCTATGATGACATATGTGGAACACTCATGAGTGAGAAGATTCGTAGAAAGTTTATGGTTGGCACTCAACGTGGAGATGCATATAATGTTCGTGATTCTTACCAAGGAAAGAATCAACCATGTGGCAGGAGCAAGAACAAGGAAAAGAATGGTCAACAGAAAAAGAGTAGAAGTAGATCAAGGAAGAGGGATATCGAATGCCATTATTGTCATAAGAAAGGACACAGTAAGAAAGATTGTTATGCATTAAAGAATGCTAAAGGTAACGGACATAATGTTGATGGGCATGTGTAGCTCAGTGATGAGTAGCACCTCCTTTAATGTCAATCCGGGAAGACGTGAGGATGGTATGATGACCTCGAGCAAGTGAAGGCACAAGTGCGTGAGTGAGAAGCACACTAACATGCACACACATACACACACACGCGCACACAAGGTAAGACAAAGAGGGAAAGAAGCAATGGAGTTCTTAGATTACTTTCAAAAAGCTCATACAAGTTCAAATCAATTACAAGCTCACCTCAAAAATGAGCTCTCTAGCTCTATTTATAGTTTTTGACTAGGTTTTGGCCGTGTCCAGACCTAGTGTCCGGCCTAGTTAAAAATTAGGTTCTAGGGCCTATTTGAAGACTCAAACGAAGTCTAAAAATTATGAAAATTGGTAGGTAGCTACTTCGAATGCTCCTCAAGCTCAAGGACTCCTTGGCTTGCACAAAATGGAGCTACAAAAATATGAAATGGTATCTACAATGGCTTTTAGTGATGAAAATCACTATTGTTGTAGGGATTTCTTCTAACTATTTTACATACATATCTTCGAGCTCCCTACTTGCTCCTTCTCCTTGTGTGTCCACCTCTTTGATATGCTTTAGTGTCCTAAAAACAATATTGTCCTACTTTCCAGATCGTCGTTGACTACTCTGTCTGCTTGTGCTTTCTCTTCTCTCTGACTCCCTTCGTAAGCTTCCTTGCCTTGTGAATCCTTCAGTTCCAACACCCCCCCCTCTCTCGCGTCTGTCATCCCTGAAAGACCCTTGTTGGGTGGGTCGTTGGATGTAATATTCTACAACGTCTTGTGCTAAGTGATGTTCTGCAATTCTCAACCCTTTGGCCAAGTCCGTGAGTAGAGCATCCCAATCTACCAGGCCGGGAACCTTTGGATGTGGTATACGTAACTTTTCTAAATGGAGAGCTTGTTCCATTGCAAACAACTACAATAAATGTGATGGTCTGGGAATGAATATCTCTGAATGATATTCCCAGAATCCCGTGACAAACATTTCTTCAAACGTCTGTTTGAAGCAGGCTGGTAGATACTTTATACGCGCATGCCATGCATATACAACATTAATAGATGGTGTTGCGCTCATGTCGTAGACAAGGTCCTGATTACCTTCATTAAATCCAAGAGCTGACAGATGAGGTTCCTTGACATTCTTGAAGGTCCTGAAGGTGACCAACATGAGCTCAAAAATTTTAAGACACATTTGGGCCATGACATCTGGTACATTTTTGAACCGGACCCCCCAATGCCGAATCGTCGAAATCATATATCCTATGGTAGGTTGGCCTTTAGGTGGTGCTATGTAGACATAATTGAGCCATTTCTCACATCCTTTGGTTGTCAGCACAGTTTTTGTGTATTCTGGCCACGAGCTTCTTTGAAATACAGGGCAATAGCATGGGTTGTATTTGATATACAAAGGCATGTTATTCCATGTTCTTACCATCTCTGGGTAGGTTTCCAGTAGACGAATCCTCCACGTCGGTTGATGTATATTGCCCTGCTTGGCACTTGCTGGGATGTCCTCCGGTGCAAACTGTGTAGTCGAGGTCGGTTCTTTTGAGGTGTGGTGCTTGATTTCGGCATTGTAGTCCGCCATTAAGACACAGAAGGGAACATACAAATTGTCGGATGTGCCGATCTCCCTATGATGGGAGAGGTTTCGAAAGTACTCCGATTTTATAACTACCTCTTCCAAACGTGACATTGATGCTATCTAAACTGCCACTCTATCATCATGGGTTGTGGCCACTTTCTCTAACCTCTGCATCCATTCAGGAGCCTCTATCTCGATGGTGTCCATGCCCTCTTCTGTTTGCTTGCCCCCTGGTGCAGGCATGGGAACGTATGGATCTTCAAAGGTTTCCTCGATTTCAATTGGCACTAAGTCCTCAGGCTCGGTGTTGGCATACAAAGCAACAGAGGAGTCATGCACAATACGGCAACAAGGCCAAATCATTTTTTCCATGGACCATTTACAACTCAAGTGATTTTAATCACTACACAAACATTGTAAATTCCGTTTTTGGTAGAATAGACTCCATTTTGTGCAAGCCGAGGAGTCCTCGAGCTTGAGGAGTATTAGAACTAGCTACATATCAATTTTCATAATGTTTAGACTCTGTTTGAGCCCTCAAATAGGCTCTAGAACCTAATTTTTAACTAGGCCGGACACTAGGTCTGGACAAGACCAAAGCTAGTTAAAAAACTATAAAAAGAGCTAGAGAGCTCATTTTTGGGGGTTAGATTGTTTGTGAATTGAGCTTATGTAAGAGACATTTTGACTAATGCAAAGAACTCCATTGTTCCTCTCCTTGTTCTTGCCTTGTGTGCGCGTGTGTGTGTATGTGTGTGCATGCTTGTGTGCTTCTCACTCACACACTTGTGCCTTCACTTGCTCAAAGTCTCCATACTAGTCCTCACGTCTCCACGGATTGACAATTATGAGGTGAATCTTCTCATGTTGGTACTCACCATTGTGCTAGAGTGACACCAATTTTGGCGTCGTTGCCGGGGAGAGAGCTTCGAGGACGAGCGTGTGATGGTAAGACGTCGAGTTGAGACATTGGAGTTATAGGTAATATCCTTCTTTCTCTTGATTTTCTTCATTTTTTCCTTACTTTCGCATCACCATCATCACCATCATCATCCCCACCATCTCCCACCTCCATCTCCATCTCCACAAAAAATTTCAGTTTTTGGTTCATATTACACCCCCCACCTCATTTCCCTCATTTCATTGTGAGAGAGAGCGAGAGAGAGCTTGCATGCTATCTGTTTTTGGTGTGTTTTTGAGCTTTTGTTGCAGGAACTAGCTGTACCACCTTCTCCAGCAGTGTGCGCAGTACGACAGACTCTGCACAGGTCCCGGGACGACGACCTCTGTCTGTCGCGACAGACAGAAAAACTTAATATTTTGTGAATGCGTGTTTGGCACGGTAACCTACACCATTAGAGCACTCTAAATCACTAGAAGTTTCTCAAAAATTTGCGTTTCTTCCATCTATCGCGACAGACACCGTCTATCGTGACAGACACTGTCTATCGCGACAGACACCATCTATCGCGACAGACAGAGATCCACGATAGATCCAGTCTATCGCGACAGACACCGTCTATCGCGACAGACCAAATCACGACAGACGACAGACAGCGTCTATCGCGACAGACACCGTCTATCGCGACAGACCACTCTATCGCGACAGACACCATCTATCGCGACAGACCACTCTATCGCGACAGATACCGTCTATCGCGACAGACCACTCTATCGCGACAGACCAAATCACGACAGACGACAGACAGCGTCTATCGCGACAGACACCGTCTATCGCGACAGACCACTCTATCGCGACAGACACTGTCTATCGCGATAGACCAAATCACGACAGACGACAGATAGCGTCTATCGCGACAGACACCATCTATCGCGACAGACCACTCTATCGCGACAGACACCGTCTATCGCGCCAGACCACTCTATCGCGACAGACCACTCTATCGCGACAGACACCGTCTATCGCGACAGACCAAATCACGACAGACGACAGACAGCGTCTATCACGACAGACACCGTCTATCGCGACAGACCACTCTATCGTGACAGACACCGTCTATCGCGATAGACAGACATTTTCGGCAAAAATTAAGGGGTAAAATTTTTGGAAATTTAGGCTAAATTTTGGGCATATTTGCACTCTCAACTACTCACACACTTGCAAAGGCCTTAGAAAAATGCATTAAAACCCCTGAAAGGTTCTGTTTGTCTGGTTAACCCATAAACCCTGAACGGCCATAACTTTTTCTTACGAGGTCCATTTTTTGAGCTCTAGGGCTTGTCGGAAAGCTCGTGGCATATACTACGCGCCCTCAATTGTTTTTTATAAGAATAATGCGTTGATTTTGAGATAGGATATTTGGAAGTTGGCACACTGAGGGGTAGGAACACCAAGGGAGCCCTAGAGGAAATTTTTAGTAATACAAAAGGGGGAACAAGGGTCATTAAAAAAGTGTCTGAAATAAATTGTCTGTCAATTGAAAGGTCAACTTGGAGCTAATCTTGGGACTGATGCAGGTCTATTAAGAAGCAATTGAGAGCGTCCAAGCAAGGGATTTGTGCAAGCTTGAGAATCAACTTCTCGAGCACTAAAGAGCAAGAGCACCAAGAAAGGTCGGAATACTCTCAACTCCCCTTCGTCAATTCCTAGCTTAGGCTAAGAACGATTAGAAGTAGGAGTAAGTCAGGGCGACGATAGGCAATTATCAAGTTGAAGCATACCTAAACTTTCAAGTTCAAGCTAAGGACATAATATTTGTACTGTCGAGAACTTTAAAGGAAAAGAACTTAACGTGGAACGATCAACTGTAAGTGCGAAACTACACTCAAATATACGTTACGACGTGATATCAGACAAGAATTTTAACAACGGGAATCAACTAAAAAGAATCAAGTAACTGATACAAAAGGACTCTGCAACGAGGTTGTACTTGGGCAAAATTGGGCTATTCAGCTAGGCTTATGAACCTTAGATCAGGGCGACATCTAGTAAGGGATAGACAAAGCCTTAGGTCTTCAGAGGCTAGTGTCAACCACACTGCTAGGTCGTGGGCCCAGCAGTTGAGCCACCACTCATACTACCCAAGTTCTGAGACTAGTGAATCCGAGATGTCTCAAGGTATGGAGAGACCTACAGGAAGTTCAGGAGTGCCTTACTTGCACAGGGTAGAAGGCCCTTACAAAACGCAGTTGGAATACCTTAGGACCAACCGATTAGGTGCCAGCATCTATGAGGACGGCCTAGGAAGATCTATGGTACAGATTAAGAATCCTGATCAATCCATTGGACTAGAGCGCCCAGTTGTCAAGTTTGAAAACGGAGCATACATGGACAAAGAAGGAACCATATACGTAGTCACGAGTCACCCAGATAGGACGGACGAATTTGGAAATGTGATCTCAGAAGCGGACTTAGGGGACCTACAGCAAGGAAACATGGGTACAGAACCTAGAACCCCTCGAGGCAAATCGGTTCTCACTAGGATCATCACACCAGAGTGGATTCCCCAGGATAATAAGAGCATAGATTTGCTCCTCAATCAAGAAACTGACGAAGCCTTTTGGAGGTATAAATCTGATCAGCCAACTGATATAGGAACAATCATGATCTATGAGTTTAAGGATCCTGATAGCCCAGGCAGAGTGACCTACTTAGATCGCGCTTCAGAGAGGATCTTTGTGGTGACAGAAAATGATAGGCATGCTTACACTTGGAAGGGTGAATTCGTTTTCCCCCAACCAAGATCGAACGTGTCCTTTGGTCACCCAGGAGCTGGAACCTCCCACGCTCACGGAACTCAAAGAGACAGACATAGAGAAAGGCCGGAGGTGAGCTTTGCCAACTCAGGGGGCAGAGAAAGAACGAGGATGGAAACGAATAGAGTAGAACCTGAGATGCTTAGAGCTCACAGGAATCAAAGAAATGCGGATGAATTCCCTCTACCACGACCTAGAGAGCACACAAGGACTTTGAGACCAACTCAGCTAGTTAAGTCCATGAAGAACTACTTCGATGGCACCGGAGATCCATACGATCATGTGGCTGAGTTTAGACAAGTCCTGATAGCTGAACAAGTGGAGGATCTATTCACGCAGTACAATGCCTTTGGTCTAACCCTTAGGAACACTGCCCTGACATGGTTTCAGCCACTAAACGAGAGACAGTTCTGGAGCATAGACCAACTCCTAGAGGCCTTCATTATTGAATTCTCTAAGAGTGGCATAAGACATAATACCTCCTCATTGATTCACAGCTTCAAGCAAACCCCTCAAAAGACCGTGAGACTTGCAAGAAGAAGATTCAGGCAATACTTAGAGAGATGCCCTACCCCTGAGTTACCCACGCCAGTTAAGCAAGTGGCTTTATTCTTGGATGGATTGCTAAGTACCAAATTAAGATCATATGTGTACTTGAAGGACCCTAGAACCATAGAAGAGTGTGTACGCATGTGTATTGACATTGAGGACAACCTAGGGGAGGAGTTAGAGCTTGCCAAGATATACAAAGATTCAGATAGTGCCTCTAGCCTCTCTTCCACGCAATCCCCATCGATTGAGGAACTTGCAGAGAAAGTTGCTCAAAAACTAGGTGTCTCTAGCAAACAAATTCCGAGATTTGCCCCGGTGAAAAGATGCTATAATTGTGGAGGCGACCATATGGCAAATGTATGTCCTATTATGGCTCAACCCCAAGTAAATCCTAGTAGCCAGTACTGCACCATAGAATGGAGGTACACCAATCACCTGATCCCCCCACAAGGATCACAGAAAGAGTCCATGCCAATTCTCATTGGTTCAATGGCATGCCAGGTCCATTAGGAGAGGCCAAGTATATATGGGAGTCTAAGTGCGAGTATGACAGATCATGGGTTCGATTCCAATTTTTCTCCAAGGAGTTCGAGACTCTACAGAACACCGAGGATCTCCAGACCATATGGCAACGTGCAGGGCTAGCAGAATACTTTGAAGCACCACTACCTAAACCAGATCTCCTCCGATGCTACTATTTGGTCTCCACATTACAAACTAATGAAGAAAAGGACAAACCAGGATCATTTGTTCTTCCTTCCTTGCTAGGCAACAACGAGTTGAAGAGGTTTGAACTTACTGTGGAGTTGGTGAGCGACGCTTTGAATATGCACAGCACACATGTACCCTCTGAAAAGGATGCTCTCGTTCCTACTAACATGAAGGATAGGAAACTATTGAAGCTTAAAGACATGGCAGCACTCACACCAAACGTGTCCATCCCTCTCCGTATGTGCATGCAACATTTTGCTTTCCCCGGCCAAGACCGCTTCACACAACCACACAAAAGAATCTGGTTCGCTCTCTACTTAGCGGAAGCAGGTGCGTTACCAATTAAGCTGCCGGTATGGATTATAGATCAATTGTATGAAGCAAATAAAAGGTCTTCTAGGAAATTAGTGGTGAATGGTTGCTGTGCAATCACACGCATTATTTGCCGGTGCCTAGCATACGATGTTCCCATTGAACGTGCCTTAACTTGGGCACAATTACAAATGTTTAAGAAGCTCAAGACGTCCACACATCAATCCAAGCGCATGAGGGGTGCGATTCCTTGTGTCCACACAAGGGAAGTTCTGACTACTCCTGAGGTATCGCCACGAAGGGAGACCACTGTACCTCCCTTTACCATTAGGATACCCAGGTCTGGATCTGAAACTACGACACAAGCTACCCCTTCAGCTCCTCCTGCTCCACCTGACTTTGAAGTTGCTACAACTGGAGATGCTGAAGGAATGGATCCCGAGGACTTCGAAGCATTCTTACAAAGTACACAATTCTCTGATGTAGAGTTTTATTCAGATGCAGAAGACCAAGGCACATCTTCACAAAGAAGAAGAAAATCTACAGACGGCCGCCATGTACATTGGAGTGACACTCAGCAAGAGCAACAACAAGGATACCTACAAGAAGAACGAGCGTATGAAGAGGAGACCACTGAAGCCCCAGCCTATACAGCAGAACTCCGAAGGCTGTATCAAATTATGGAAAGAGTGCGATCGCAACAACTGCTCACCGAACAGAGCAGTAGAGTACTCATGACTCAGCTGTTGGAAGAAGCAGGAGTTGACTGAGAATATAGTGAAGGTCTCTTATTGATGGTAGAAACATATGGGGTAGTGGAAGCGGTGCGGACCGCCAGTAGGAGGTCTCCAGTTCAATATGATCCACGAAGATTCCAGACACGACCACGCTCAGGTAAGAATATTCAGATCCCCATTACAACGGCAGAAGAGCCAATTATTACATCCGAACCCATCAGGACAACCTCCCAAGCAACCGAAACGGCTAGCCAAGAGCACCCAGTCACCCATGACGAATCCACCGAGCCACTACCACCCACACCCCCACCATCGCCTCCTAGAGCAGAAACCGTGGAAATCACCTCGACCACTCAACCCACCGAACCAACCTTCATCTTCCGTACTCCCATCTCTAGTTCAACCCTATTCTCCACCTCTGATAACCCAATCTATGAAGCAACCCCCATCACTACACAATCCACCGAATCGCTCATAGAGCCTGCCCTAGGACAACCATCCCCCATGCCCTCAGCCATAGGTCATCCTAACCCTAGATCCACATTCATGGGTTTCCCTGCTACCACGCAACCCCTCATGCCCTCCTCAAATCTACAACCTCAACCCCCGACCTCCATCTCTCCACTTCTCCAATCCCTCCATAATTTCCTTGCTAGAACTTTTCAACCCAGGTCTCAACCATTCCCTTTCTTTTCAGCTCCCCACCCCACTTCTCATCTATTCACCACTTTCACACACACACCACCTACCATTCCAATGTATATGGCAGACCCCACACTCGCACCCACTCCTGAAAGTATGGACATTTCACCACCCACGGCACCTCCCCCCACGCTTCCACCTCCTCCCATTCCCCCTCCACCAATTTCACCCACACACACGTCTTCAATAGACACATCATTCACTCTTCCCCTTCCCCAATTCCCTTCCCATGCATCTTCCACTGTAAACACCACCCACTCATCTATAGGAAATGCATTGGACACCATGCTAGCTTGTATATCAAACTTAAGGACAGATTACAATCAGCTCCAGCAACAGAATGAACGCCTGCACGAGCACTCAGAGACACTACAACACCGCCTTGCTGCACTAGAGGAGGAAAATGCTCGCCTCCACACACAATTCCAAACTCTCCAAGAGGCTCATAGCATATTGGAGGTACAGTTACAGAACACAGATAAGGAAGCAATATAAGTGGTAGAAGGTCACCTACGGACACAGCTGGAACGCAATTCAAAGCTTCAGCGAAATATGGCCCTACTCAAGCGACATCTTGCGGCCGCTCAGGAAGAGAATCGACGCCTGCAAGTACAAAATCAAGAGAACCTAGAAGCAGCTATTGAAAGCACACCTGGGGCACCCATCAGCCCATCAAAGTTTCAAGCAGTGACCCCCGACAATATCAAGATCATATTGGAAGACTATGCCATGCTGCTTGAAGCACATGACCAGCTATCAGAGGAACTGGGTCAACTGAAGCAGAAACACCAAAAAGAAACAACAGCAGCCTCTCAAAGCACCCCCTCCGTGGCTTCACTTCTCACAGACTCAGAGGCCTTAAAAGATCTCCAGAAACAGGTCACCGAATTGCAAGCACGTCTACTACAATATGAGAGACCACCTTCCCCTCCAGAGGCTCCCACCGACGAAGAAGTAGCACCAATTCCTGTGGAACAGACATTTGAAGAAGAATACGACCCACAACCCTTCAAAGGAGGCCAACAAACGGAAGAAGCTCAGGACACATTCGAGGCACCACGGCCTCCATGGCTACGTCAAGTGGAGGAAATCGAGAGTTCTCACGAAGAGCGCACAGTAGTGCAAAATCAGGCCATGAGGGTCATAGAGGAAATTGTGCTACAATCTGCTTACTTCAAGAACCTGTCATCGAGACGCCTTATCCTCTCATCTGAACTCCAATACAGGCCTTATTATATTATCTTGGCTGATTATAATGCAGAAATACAGAGAGTCACGGGTCAGATTCCTACCTTTGCTACCCAATTTCAACCTGAAGACCTTCCTCCAGAGGCGCAAAAAGGAAAAATTCGTCAACCCACCTGGCGGCAGAAACTTCTAGAGACATATCCAGAAATGCTACGCACATGGAACAACGCGCCTTTACATCTCCTATACAATCCATGCTACGGTCCAGTTCCACGCCGCAAGTCTTGGAAGGCATTCAATATCAAAGTGCAGAACAACGCGCAATGCAAGGAATGGCTAAACTACCCTTACATTGCGCCACCACAGGGACCACCGTCGGTAGCATACATGATGGGAACAATTCGCCATTGGATGCCGCGATTGAAGCCCATGCCAGATGTAGCAGCTCAAATGATGCTTAAAATTTTAGATATGATGCAGGTAGTCCTGAAAACTTTTAGAAATGCAGCTGCATCACAGGTACGTCTCCTGGGGTTTAGCAATGGAAATTATGATTTGGTGTATGACATGAGCACCACCCCCAGTATTCGTGTGGCTTACGCCTGGCATGCACGCATCAAATACCTCCCTGCATGTTACAAACAGACCTTCGAAGAAATGTTCAGATCAGGTTTCTGGGAGTATCACTCGGAGATCTTCGCACCGAAGCCAACACACCTGCTCCATCTCTTTGCTTGTGAACAAGCAATGTACTCTGAGTACTACACCACCCCGCAACCAGAGGCCCCTGGCGCAATAAATTGGGATGCATTGGAAGCTGATCTAGCAAGAGGCTTAAGGATAGGAGAACACGAACTTGCCACCAATGTCATCCAATACTATATCGACCACCCGATAGAACAGAGGTCTGTCAGGGGCGACAGACGCTAGGAAGGGGGGCGTGTTGGCATACAAAGCAACAGAGGAGTCATGCACAATACGGCAACAAGGCCAAATCATTTTTTCCATGGACCATTTACAACTCAAGTGATTTTAATCACTACACAAACATTGTAAATTCCGTTTTTGGTAGAATAGACTCCATTTTGTGCAAGCCGAGGAGTCCTCAAGCTTGAGGAGTATTAGAACTAGCTACATATCAATTTTCATAATTTTTAGACTCTGTTTGAGCCCTCAAATAGGCTCTAGAACCTAATTTTTAACTAGGCCGGACACTAGGTCTGGACAAGACCAAAGCTAGTTAAAAAACTATAAAAAGAGCTAGAGAGCTCATTTTTGGGGGTTAGATTGTTTGTGAATTGAGCTTATGTAAGAGACATTTTGACTAATGCAAAGAACTCCATTGTTCCTCTCCTTGTTCTTGCCTTGTGTGCGCGTGTGTGTGTATGTGTGTGCATGCTTGTGTGCTTCTCACTCACACACTTGTGCCTTCACTTGCTCAAAGTCTCCATACTAGTCCTCACGTCTCCACGGATTGACAATTATGAGGTGAATCTTCTCACGTTGGTACTCACCATTGTGCTAGAGTGACACTCGGGCTCTACAAGGGAAGAGGGTTGACGCTCGTATTGCATGACTTTACTGTGTAATTCTTCGAGTTCTGCTCTGAGTTTTGTGACTTCTTCCGATGTGTCGTCTACGGTAGTGACTTTGCTTGGTGACTCCTATTGAGTTGCCGGTTGCTTAAGTAGGTCATCTCTTTCTCGTTCTAATGCTGCATGGGCCTCCAGGAGGTCGGCATGGGTTTCTAACACAATTTGCATATTCTCTGAGGGAATGGCCTTGAATTTCTCTAGGTCGATTTCCTGCGGGGAACCCTCCATTGCTGCTTCCAAGTTTTCTTCAATCTTTTTCTACAGCCGTTTATTCTCTTCAAGTGCTGTAGACATGTGTTTTCGTAGGAGGGCCAGGTTGCGTCTAAGCTTGAGATTCTCCGTTATCTAGGAGTGTAGCAAATCATCCATATGTTGCCTTTCTTCTGCATCTGACTGGGGTGGATTGGCTACTAGTTGTTCATGTTGTTCCTGTAAAGTGGCATACTGTTGTTGTAGTAGCCGCTTTTCTCTTTCGAGATCAATGAATCGTACTTGAAGTTCTTCATGGCTTCGAAAGAGTCGCGTATGTTGGTTATCAAGATGCTGGTAGTGCTGTTGTAGTTGCGACATACACTGATACATATTATTAAATACATTATTAATAGGGGTGGATGCGGGAAGGGTGTTGAATGCAGAAGGGAAGGGAAAGGGGAAGGGGAATGGAAGTGTGGATGCAGTGCTGGAAAATGGTGAAGTGGGAGGTGGGGGAATGGAAGATGGTGGGTGTATGGGGGGAGGGAGAGGTGCGGAGGTGGGTGATATGTCCATAAAATCAACAGTGGATGCAGTTGTGGGAGTGATTGTGAATATTGGAATTGTGGGTGCGGTGATAGTGGTGAAAGTGTACAGTGGTGTGTGCAATTGTGAATACAAACTATCCGGATGTGTGATCCGGGGAATGAGATTTTCTGTGGCTGCAGTTAGAATTACTATTTCAGTGGCCGTATAGACAAGAGAGGTGGAGATGGGGTGTGTGGGTTGTGTGGGTTGACTGACGGTTTGTGCTTCGGTATGGGTAGTGGACTTGGAGGCGGTGACAGTAGTGGTTACACTGGTAGTGGGAGGTGAATGTGGTGGAGTTGGAGGCAGGGGTGGCAAAGGGGGTGACAGAGGTGCACTTGATATATGGGTTTCTTCAGTATCCTGAACGGTGTGTGCGGTGCCCGTGGTTGTGGATGTGCCTTGTGGTTCTGATACTAATACATTCATCTACTTTCCTGATCGAGGGGGGCGTCTGCCGTATTGTCGCTCCGTTCTTCGTGATTGTGCAAGGGCGGTATGAACCGTCTCAGGTACTCCTAAAGCATTAGATATCATGTCAAGAGTGGTGCGGTATTGCTCGTCTACGCCTTCCTCCTCAAGGATTTGATTCATGAGGGCTTTGCCTGCTGCTAGGGACAGTCTATGTTGCTCTTGAACTCTATTCATGGTATCATAGAGCTTTTTCAATGCCTTCGTATAAGCTGGAGCACCTTCAAGTACCTGCAGAGCTTCTTGATCATATTCCTGCTCTTCTTCCTCGGATTGTCCATCATGTTCCTCCTCTTGTTCTTCTTCTTCACCCTCCACTTCGACAACCTCTGGTTGTCTGGGGTGAGGTTTGTCTGTAGCAGTTTGTTGTCCACTAGCTTGCTCTGCCTCGACTTCCGCGTTAATAGCCTTGATGATTCTGGCTACCTCCTCATCAGTTAGGTCTTCTAAAGTGAATCCGTGAGGGAACTCTAGGTCGGTTGGTACAGGTGGAAACACTAGATTTGGTCCCTCAGTGCTGTGTCTTGGTAATCTGATAGTAAAGGGTTGTACCCGCCTTGGGAGTCGTGGAGTTGTCTCTGGTGTCAGTGTCGCACCGTGGGCTTGTGCATAGGGCATCTGAACGGCGCCTCTCATTTTCTTGGAGGGTGGCCCTGCGGTGGATAATCTGCGGTGGATAATCTACGTTGAAACTTCTGTACCCTGGTCCAAATGAGTGCCCTTTGCACTGGCACATCATACGCCAGACATCTATACACAATCCTGGTGAGGGCACAGCATCCATACAATACAGACTTTTGTTTCTTATACCACCTTTGATGAGCCAAGTGGATTTGGTCGATAATCCAGTGGGGCATGTTGATTGTCAAATCAAAGGCATCAGCCAAGTATAGACTAAACCATATCTTCTTAGGTGGCATTGTGAACCTCTCTTGAGCGGGAAATGCAAAATGTTGCATGACCATTCGCAAGTGAATGGCAATTGTAGGTGTCATTGCCACCATGTCCTTTAATTTCGTCAGATTCCTGTTCTTCATATTGTCGGGGACCATAGTCTCCTTCTCCTCAGGAATGTGAGTACCTTTCATGTCTAGAGCTTCCCTTACCAAATTGATAGTCAACCTGAAACGCTTCAGTTCATTGCCCCTTGTGAGAGATGGGAGGACAAAGGAGCTGTATCCCTTTTTGTCTTTGCTCGGAGTGAGGGTGCTAATCAAATAAGGGCACCTTAGAAAATCGGGCTTTGGCAATTGGAATTTGAAGTAATCGTAGAGTCCCGCCTTCTTCCATATAGGTTTCAGTCCTTCATTATTCTGTAGTTTCTCAAATTCCCTGGTGAAAAAGTGATATCTGCCCCAGCGCCCATTGAATTCTATCTCGGCCTCCCACATGTAAGTGCCTTCACCCAGGGGTCCTGCCACATCACTAAACCAATGTAAATTTTTGATGACCGGCATTGTGTGCCCTTGTGGACGATTCTGAATCGGTATGGCGTGTAATGCCCTCAATGCCACTGGGCGTTCCTTCAATTCCTCCTCAACGGGAAGACTTTCAATGTCCACGACTTGGGGGCTGGTGCCTGCCTGGGAGCTAGTTCCTGTCGTATCTGCCATGTTACTTCTTGCCTCCTGACTCTGTGAGAATATAGAAACAGGTGTTAACATTGTAAAGGACAAGATAGAACCATTTTTGTCCCCATTACAACATTAACATGAGGTTCGGGAGAGATTAGTAGGCTATTAAGTGCTCGGTGCTTGTGCATGTAGTTAGGAATTGGGTAGACCTAGAAGCTAAGTGGAATGATGTAGTGAGAGAGTGATGTAGTTAGTAGGTGGGCATGGATTTACAACTAGGGTCTGGGGGTTTATTACAAGTCTTAGGTTGCCAAATGCAGTGGATGGGCTTTGACCTTGATTTTGTGGAGACTCTGAAGAGTTTGATAGGGGTATCTACTTGAAAATGAGGCTTTTTAGGGACCCATTTACAAGTGATTCTACTTGTGCCCATGGAAGAATATGTGTCCGTGCGTGATGTATAAGAATGGGCATCGGATGTTCGAGTGAGTGAAACATGTTGTACCGGGTGTGGCCTCGGTGTAGCTATTTGTGCCCGCAAGCAAGCCTTAGGCACCCAGATTTGTCGTGATTGTGGGCTGGCCTTCATCGACTTCTTGGGTACCCAAATAGACTTTACTTTCACAGAAGAATATATGAAAGACTTCTTATTAGTGCCGTGTTGTCAATTACTAATAAGAGGTTTTGACCGTGGGGTTGGCGTGGTCACAACAGGGTGTTCGCCTTTCCGCACCCATGCTTGTTTCAACGGCTGAGACATTCTGCTTCGCACGTGTTTTTGGCCTCCAGTATAGGTAGTACTCTACTACTTCTGTATTTGATCTGCCTTTGGTTGTTGCATCCCTCTGGCCTCTGGAAAAGAAGGGAGTGTCATCTTATCCTTGATTCCGTTGTTGAGACAATCCTCTTTCTGCATCATACAGTTTTGGGCAAGAATAGCATTGTCAACTTCATGTGCGCCCCTGGAAGGACCAGGAGTTCGTGCATTACCTAGTTCCTTGAGTGCCTCATTTTCCAATTCAACTGTAATTCGACTATGATTTACCCATACCTGAAGAAGTCCACTTCTCAGGTTTAGGTTGACTGCATGATCATAGATCCAGTCCTGACCCAAGATAAGAGGCTCAGTGAGGTCCTCATCTTGACACACTAGTACTTTGACTGTCATTACTTCGCCTTGAGTATAGAGGGGAAGTTCCACCTCGCCCATGCAAGGGGTTTCCACACCTCCCAATCCTATGAGATATGCTTCTATAGGATTGACAGTTAATTTCAACTCTTGACAGTACGAAAATTTAACAGCACTAGTGGCTGCACCAGAGTCAATCAAGGCTCTTACAGTCCTTGCACCCTTTCCTTGTCCTATCTCTAAGGTTATAAAAGGACGTCGATCAATTATCCTATGAGAGCTAATACCTGAAACTTCACACACAGCCACATGATATCCTTGATCTGCATATGCATCTGTCGTAGGTTGCTCTCTACCCTGTCTTCTCAACTTCATTCTCCGGATACGTTCCAATGCTTCTGCTTGAGCTTATTCTCGAATTCGTCTTTCTTCTTCTTTGCGTTTCTTAGCAGTATTGAGTCGACTTAGCGTTTCCTCTGTGAGAGGTTCCTGATATAACTTGATTCTGCATCTGCTTATGTAGCTCGGGAGAACATCGCCTTCTAATGTGGCTAGTTGCACTGCTCCACTTGTTGAGATTCTATTAGTGATCATGGGTCCGTAGCCTCTCTTCTCTAGTTTCCTTGCATGTTGTTTCAACGTGTATACTAGTACTAGGTCGCCTGCCTTCAAACCTTTATCCTTAACGTGGGCATCAAAGTAGGCCTTCTGTCGTTTCTTAGCTGCATATATCCCTGCAGCCACCCTCAGTCTTGTTTCTCCTAATCGTTCAAGGTCAAAAAGTCTTGAGGAGAGTTCATGACCCGTCCATTCATGCTCTTGTGCTACTTTCAATGTAGGTATTAAGAATTCCAACGGTAGCACTGCATTTTGGCCGAATACCATCTGAAAGGGGGTGGCTTGGAGTACCATTTTGTAAGCGACTCGGTATGCCCAAACAGCATGGTGTAGCTATTTGTCCCAATCAGAGCGTTTATTATTCACTAATTTGGTCAACACATTGCACAGAATCTTGTTTGTGCTTTCGGCTTGCCCATTAGCTTGTGGGTGGTAGGGGGCAGACTTCTTATGAACTACCAAGGATTCTTGGAGCAGATTTTCAATAACCTCATTCAAGAAGTGAGTCCCTCTATCACTTACTAGCTCTACAGGTAGCCCGTATCTTGTGAACACATTCTCAAATAGGAACTTAGCAGTCGTTTGAGCATCGTTCTTTGTCGTAGCTTTTACCTCTACCCACTTTGTTAGATAGTCTGTCGCAACAACGATGTATTCAACATGTGAACCCTTGGCTGCGAGATTAATAGGACCTACAAAGTCTATTCCCCACTTAGAGAATGCATGTCCACCCATCATGGGTTTCAGTGGCATCTCATCTTTGCGTATAGGATACTGAGTTCTCTGACAAACATCACACCGTTTCACATAGGTATGTGCATCCATGTGAAGGGTCGGCCACCAAAAGCCCGCAAATAGTATTGCCTTGATCACCCGATCTGGTCCAAAGTGTCCTCCTGCTACACCTTGGTGAGCAGTTTCCAAGATCTTGAGATATTCACTCTCATGGATGCATAGTCTTAGGTAACCATCTTTACCACGCTTGTATAAATTATCACCAATGAGTGAGTAATCTAGGGCTTCTTGTTCTAGACTTCTTTGTCTAGCTAGTGTCATATCTTGAGGGAATGTTTTCGTCCTCAAGAAGGATACTAGTGGTTCACTCAAATCTGGCACTATGGACACTTGATAAAGAGTGGCATGTTCCACAGGTGGTTTAGTGCAACAGATTGGGCATTCCTTGCACAACTTTTGGACATCAGCTTCCATAGTCAGCCAATGCACTCCGAGTCTCCTTAGTGTCTGTAGGGTTCGTTGCTTTGAGTAGTGTTGCTCTAATGCACCTACATGTGCTAATTGCAACCATTTAGTGTACTCATCCTCTTCCACACAACAAGCCAAGATCCCTTGATCTATGTGCTTGTACATACTACCTGCCATGATGTGATATTTTTGGGCTTTTACTACCTCTCTATCTTGTGTGTTTATTACTGGGTGGTTAGGCCCGTATGTCAATACTCGCACTAATGGCTTAGCCCACTGTGGCACCACTTCCAAATTAAACAAGTAAGCATCAGGAAGGTCATCTGACACTCCTTGTGGGGCTTCTCCAGATGTGAGCCTAGAGAGATGGTCTGCTCTCAAGTGAGTCTTACCTTTCCTCACTACAACCTCAAAGTCATACTCCATTAATAAGATAAACCATCTTACTAATCTACTTGTATTGCATGGCTTGTTAACCAGATATAACAATGCTTGATGGTCAGTAAAAAATTTAAACTTATTTGCAAGCAAATAGTGCCTAAACTTCTTAACTGCATATACCATGCCTAAGCCTTCTCTCTCAGTAGTGGTGTAATTTTGTTTAGCTGCATTCAATTGTCTACTGGCATAGGCAATTGGGAGATCCATATTACCTTCACCAGTAGGTTGTGCGAGTACACATCCAATAGCATAATTGGATGCATCCACATGAACATGAAAGGGTTTATTCCAATCTGGTGTAGTCAAGATTGGGGCTGAACATAATCGCCGTTTAAGCTCATTGAAGGAATTTTCACACTCATCAATCCACTCAAAGTTAGTCAAAAGTCTGTACAGAGGCTTTGCTATGATGGCATACATGTGTATAAACCGTCGGTAATAACCACAATGCCCCATGAAAGCTTGTACTTCCTTGACATTCTTTGGCCTAGGTAGCTCCGCTATGGCTCTCACTTTCTCTTCATCAGTCGATATGCCATTCTTTGACACTATGTGTCCTAGAATCTTGCCTTGCCTGACCATAAAAATGCACTTTTCTGGGTTCAGGCAGACTTGATATTCTCTACATTTGTCAAAGATTTGTCTTGAGTTCCGGCTTCAACCAATCTATCTATCTCCTCTTTGATCTTAGCAGCATAATTATCATTATATGTGTATGGCTTTTGCTTAGAAGGTTTGGCATCTGAGGTCATGGGGATAGTGTGTGAGCATATGTCAGGGTCCACGCCTTTCAAATCCTTGTAACTCCAAGCGAATACATCTCTGTATTTTCTTAGCAAGGCTATCAATTCGTGCTCTTTGTCTTCCGTCAGGTCATGGCCTATGTACGTGCATCTCTCTCCTTCTTCCACGGCTACCACTATTTTCTTGGTGGTTTCTTTGTTATCATAGGCCTCCCCTGATTGCACCTCTCGTTTAGGCATTCTGATCATGACTCTCCTGTCATCTATCTCATACTTCTTAAAATTTTCCGGGACCTCAAACCAAGATTCTTCCTCTTCTGGTCTGACTTCTCTCTTCTTTCTTTTCTTTCCTTCTTCCTTCGGGGTCACATGTGTGGCTAGCCTTACATCATTTGTAAGCTCTCCATACCTCTGGGGTTGAAATTCTACTTCATAGAAGTATTCTTCATCTGATGCAAAAGGTGGGTCCATGATGATTGACTCTAGATCGGAGTCACTTGCATCCTCAAATGCATCAGGGCTAGGTTCACACTCTTCTAACACTGCCTCTCCCATGATCGGCTCTATGGAGAAGACTGAAATGTCATAGCCATCTTCATCACAGTGAGGTGTCCATTGTTCTTCATTGATGGCTACATCCATTGTTGCTAAGATTTCTGCCCAGCCGTGAGGCTCAAATTCTTCGTCAAGAAAGACTAAAGGTGCATAGGCTGGGTCTTGAATTGATCTACGTGTTTCCTTTGCACCTATCTCTCTGGCTTCTTCTCTCTTCTCTTCTTCTACTGCTACTTTGCACATCCATAAGTGGGTGTCTTCATGCATCCATGAGGATCCTGATCCTATGGAATGCAGCGATTCCGTATCATCTTTGGCTCTATGGAGGGGATTCCATTGGATAGGAGGGACATCCCTATGAGAGTAATCTTTGAGATTCACTTTGGTCGTAACACCTAAGTGTTGCAGGTACAAGGAATTGGTTCCCTAGTCCTGTACCACTTGCAACTGTCGCATAAAAGGTCATCCCAAGATCATTTCATAGGCGTGATTTTTGCTAAAATCACATATAGCAAATGTATGCTCAAACTCAACACCATAGAGTTATTCCTTCTAACAGCCCTAAGGGTCTCTCTATGTGACCATCGGCCATTTGCAATTTCATCCTCATGGGCCTGAGTGTTGGCTTGCCCCAACGCTTCCATAGGGAAGTGGTAGCAATTGCAACTCCTGCGCCTGAGTCTAGAATGGCCTTGGTGGTGTATCCTTGATGGGTGATAGGAAGATATGTGTTTCCCTCTTCGCCCTCACTCATGTCTCCTATTTTGTCCAATGGTATTTCTGGCACTGTTCTCTGGGATCCTACCTAGGAATGAGGTTTTTCTATCTCTGGTACTTGTTTGGCTACATGTTTCCATAGCTCTGGCCTCACTTTGAGTAGTTCTTCTAAGGTGAGGTTGCACTGTACTTTATTGTTTTTCACTACCTCTGTGTTCCTAGGTATGAATGAGTCCTCATTTTGTACCATGACGGTGGGTGCTCTCATACAAGTAGACTTGGCTTCCCATGGGCCTGTGAAGTGGGGTAATTCTTGTAGAGAGTTAGACTCAAAGTCCAATCTTTACTGAGATTGGGTGCTCTCCTGCTCCTCATAAATGGATGGGATGTCTTGTGGAAATTGGTCGTGTGCATCATCCACAAGTTCAATGGGAGGAGGGACTTCACTCTCTTTAGCCCATTTGTCTTCTTGAATCTCGCGTAGGAATTCGGGTGTGAACCGATTCATAGAAGATGATGTGTCTGGCTCCGTAGAGTTAGGCACATAGGCTTCCTGGGCAGGAAGACCTGCCCATTCACTTGCCTTGTCCTTGTGTTGAGAGGCGGGTTCCTTTTCTGATTGTGCAATTAGCCTCTCTATTCTTTCTAACAATCCTTCAAAGTGCAGCTGCGTCTTGGCTGAGTTAGATATGTTAAAAAGGCGGCTGGTTTCAAACATGGTTTGAGCCAGCTCCACCATCTTAGCACAAATTTTAGTTCGTTCAAGCTCTAATTCTGCTCTAGGGTAGCACTTTTCATGATCAGTTACGTTTGGCCCTGCTTGGATTCTGGCCTGATATGCTTTAAGCATCATGTTTAGGTCCTCGGGAGTGGAATCTGCTAGGACTGATCCTACTCTAGGGGGTGGTGGGATTAGGTGAGGCGGGTTGGAAGGTGGCGGGTCGGATGGAGTTGGGAATGGTGGAGGTGGGGTAGTGTGAGAGGGAGTTGGAGATGTGAGTTCGGTTATCCTGGCTCTCGTTTCTCTTAGGCTTTCCTCAAGTTCACTCATTTTCTTTGCCCATTGCCTTTTCATTATTTCACGACTATCTCTCCGAGCTCTAGTCCTCTTCTGTGTCATGCTCTCTGTTTCACTAACATCTAGGCTCTTTTCCTGGCCTACACTTTGGTTCTGTTGCAAGGCTTGGGCCCTAGTGATCACTTGCACTGGTGTAGTGGACATCACACTTCCTGTGGAGTCTACAACTAACCCTACGACATTGATAAGAGTGATTTTCGGCATATTATTAGGATTCTTTGGGCAGTCTCGTAAAAGATGCTCCTTTCCACACTCCTGGCAATAGCCCTGGATCGTCACAGACTGAGATTGTGTAGGTGGAGGCAGGGGACAATCACGAAAGAGATGATCTCCCTGACATCTATAGCATGGTCCTCTAGGAAATGGGGGTCTTACTTGCCTAGGTTGAGGTCTAGAGTTGGGATTTGCGTACATGACATTAGCATACTCTGACTCCCAATTAGGTTCACTTGGTTCCTCACTGTAGTAGGACTCACCATGTTCAGGAGACTGCATGTAGTAAGCATGGGGACTATTGACATGTGTAGAATCAAAGCTATGGTCACTGGGATCACTTTTTGAAATTAATGGTGTTATTGGGACTATAGCTCTATTCAGGTTTTCTTCTGCAGCAGCATACTTTACCGGAATCACATTAGTAGGAGCAGGTGGTTGTTGTGCTAGCACTGGCTAGGGTCTTAGTTGGGCCTGATATTGTGGTTGGTAATTTTGCTGAGGCCTAGTATACTGTTGTGGTGGGTATTGACTCTGGTATCTGCCTTGTTGAGGGTATGGCTGAGGGTAGGTTTGCCTAACCGCTTGCTTATTGTATGGGCAGTCTTGTGCTGAGTGATTTGTGTATCTTCGCTCTATGGTGCAGTACTGGCTACTAGGATTTACTTGGGGTTGAGCCATAATGGGACATACATTTGCCATATGGTCACCCCCACAAGTATAGCATCTTTTCACTGGGGCAAATCTTGGGATTTGTTTGCTTGTGACACCTAGTTTCTGAGCTACCTTCTCTGCTAATTCCTCAATAGATATGGATTGAGTGGAAGAGAGACTAGAAGCACCATCTGAGTCTTTGTAGATTTTGGAGAGCTCTAGTTCTTCCCCTAGGTTATCCTCAATGTCAATGCACATGCGTACACACTCTTCTATGGTCCTAGGGTCCTTCAAGTACACATATGATCTCAATTTGGTACTTAGCAATCCATCCAAGAATAAAGCCACTTGCTTAGCTGGTGTGGGTAACTCAGGGACAGGGCATCTCTCTAAGTATTGCCTAAAACTTCTTCCAGCAAGTCTCACGATTTCTTGAGGGGTTTGCTTGAAGCTGTGAATCAGTGAGGAAGTGTTATGTCTTATGCCACTTTTGGAGAATTCGATAATGAATGCCTCTAGAAGTTGGTCTATGCTCCAGAACTGCCTCTCGTTTAGTGGCTGAAACCATGTCAGGGCAGTGTTCCTAAGGGTTAGACCAAAGGCATTGTACTACGTGAGCAGATCTTCAACTTGTTCAGCTCTCAAGACTTGCCTAAACTCAGCCACATGATCGTATGGATCTCCAGTGCCATCGAAGTAGCTCTTCATGGACTTAACTAGCTAAGTCGGTCTCAAAGTCCTTGTGTGCTCTCTAGGTCTTGGTAGAGGGAACTCATCCGCATTTCTTTGATTCTTGGAAGCTCTAAGTACCTCAGGTTCTACTCTATTTGTTTCCGTCCTCGTTCTTTCTCTGCCCCCTGGGTTGGCAAAGCTTACTTCTGGCCTATCTCTACTTCTGTCTCTTTGAGCTCCATGAGCCTGGGAGGTTCCAGCTCCATGGTGACCATGGGACACGTTCGATCTTGGTTGGGGGAAAACGAATTCACCCTTCCAAGTGTAAGCATGCCTGTCATGTTCTGTAACCACAAAGATGCTCTCTGAAGCGTGATCTAAGTAGGTCACTCTGCCTGGGCTATCAGGATCTTTGAACTCATAGATCAGGATTGACCCTACATCACTTGGCCTATCAGATTTATACCTCCAAAAAGCCTCATCGGTCTCTTGGTTTAAGAGCAGATCTATGCTCTTATTATCCTGGGGAGCCACTCTAGCATGATAATCCTAGTGAGAACTGATTTGCCTCGAGGGGTTCTAGGTTCCATACCCATGTTTCCTTGCTCTAGGTCACCTATGTCCGTTTCTGGGATCACATTTACGAATTCATATGTCCTATCAGGGTGACTGGTGACTACGTATATGGTTCCTTCTTTGTCCAGGTATGCTCCATTTTCAAACTTGACAGCTGGGCGTTCTAGTCCAATGGACTGGTCTGGGTTTTTAATATGGACCACAGATCTTCTTAGGCTGTCCTCATAGATGCTAGCACCTAATCGGTTGGTCCTAATGTATTCCAACTGCGTCTTGTAGGGGCCTTCCACCCTATACAGATATGGCACTCCTGAACTTCCTGTAGGTCTGTCCATGCCTTGAGACATCTCTGATTCACTAGTCTCAGAGCTAGGGTAATGCGAGTGGTGGCTCAACTGTTGGGCCCGCTAGCAGTGTGGTTGACACTAGCCTCTGAAGACCTAAGGCTTTGTCTATCTCTCCCTAGATGTCGCCCTGATCTAAGGTTCATAAGCCTAATTGAATAGCCCAAATTTGCCCAAGTACAACCTCGTTGCTGAGTTCTTTTGTATCAGTTACTTGATTCTTTTTTAGTTGATTACCGTGTTTATGGTATTGTCTGATATCACGTCGTCAGGTATACTTGAGTGTATTTCCGCACTTGAAGTTGATCGTTCCACTTTAAGTTCATTTCCTTTAAAGTTCTCGATCGTGCAAAGATTATGTCGTTAGCTTGAACTTGAGTGTTTAGGTAGTCTTCAACTTGATAAATGCCTATCGCCGCCCTGGCCTACTCCTATCACTAGTCATTTTTAACCTAAGCTAGGAATTGACAGAGGGAGTTGAGAATATTCTGACCTTTCTTGTTGATCCCTTGCTTTATGATGCTCTCAATTGCTCGCAATGGACCTGTGAAAGTCCCAAAATTAGCTCAAGACTTAAATTCAGTTGACAGACAGATCACGTTCATGCATGTAATTTAGCTATCAATTATGTTCCCTGACTCTATTGCAAATAATTCTAGATGTCCCTTGATTTTGATCCCTCTAGGTATGGTGGTTGATGCACAGGATTTTTCTCAAGACACACTTGTATGGACCTCACAAATCACCTATTGCTAGACCAATTATGCCCAAAACTATCCCCAAATCTTGGGAAAAAACCCTAAATTTTTTGGCCGAAAAGCCTATCAATCGCGATCGACAGGTCTGTCAATCGCAATTGACAGAGGTGTCCGTCGGGGCCTATCGGTCACGTCAATTGCGATCGACAGTGTCAATCGCGATTGACAGAGTCAATCGTGGGTCTTGTCAATCGCGATCGATGGTGTCAATCGCGATCAACACATTTTTCGGGTTTTTCGCCGTGAATTCAGTCGATCGAGGCTGTGTCCGTCGCGATGGACACGTGGCTACGCGAAAAAGTCAATCAATCGTTGAAATTCAGTCGGTCGCGATTGACAGGTCAGTCGGTCGCGATTGACAGGGTCTATCGATCGCGATCGACAGATGTTGTCGATCGTGGCTGTCAGTCGCGATCGATTGTATCAATCGCGATTAACAGAGGAACTTGGAATTTTTTAACTGTTTTTAGTGATTTAGCATGTGCTCATCATGTAGATTATGGTGGTGCACTTTGTTTTACCAAATGGGCATTTTTTCTGTCGATCGCGATCGACAGACTTCGGCAACACAGAGACAGTTCCGTTATGTTTCGTACCTACGCAGAGTGCTGGAGATGATGATGCAGCAAGTACCTGCAAGAAAGCTCAAAAAACATGCAAAAGCACAGCACACAAGTCGCTCTCTCGCTCTCTCTCACAAGTGGAATGAGGGAAATGAGGTGGAGAAGGTGATATAATCAAAAACTGAAAATTTTCGCGATGATGGAAATGGAGGTGGGAGATGGTGATGATGATGATGAGGTAAGAAAAAGAAAAATAAGAAGAGTGAAGAAATTACCTACAACGCCAACGTCTCAAATCTACGTCTTACCATCACACGCTCGTCCTCAAAGCTCGTTCCCCGGCAACGGCGCCAAAATTTGGTCTAGCTCAGTGATGAGTAGCACCTCCTTTAATGTCAATCCGGGAAGATGTGAGGATGGTATGATGACCTCGAGCAAGTGAAGGCACAAGTGCGTGAGTGAGAAGCACACTAACATGCACACACATACACACACACACGCACACAAGGTAAGACAAAGAGGGAGAGAAGCAATGGAGTTCTTAGATTACTTTCAAAAAGCTCATACAAGTTCAAATCAATTACAAGCTCACCTCAAAAATGAGCTCTCTAGCTCTATTTATAGTTTTTGACTAGGTTTTGGCCGTGTCCAGACCTAGTGTCCGGCCTAGTTAAAAATTAGGTTCTAGGGCCTATTTGAAGACTCAAACGAAGTCTAAAAATTATGAAAATTGGTAGGTAGCTACTTCAAATGCTCCTCAAGCTCAAGGACTCCTTGGCTTGCACAAAATGGAGCTATAAAAATATGAAATGGTGTCTACAATGGCTTTTAATGATGAAAATCACTATTGTTGTAGGGATTTCTTCTAACTATTTGACATACATATCTTCGAGCTCCCTACTTGCTCCTTCTCCTTGTGTGTCTACCTCTTTGATATGCTTTAGTGTCCTAAAAAAAATATTGGCCTACTTGCCAGATCGTCGTTGACTACTCTATCTGCTTGTGCTTTCTCTTCTCTCTGACTCCCTTCGTAAGCTTCCTTGCCTTGTGAATCCTTCAGTTCCAACAGCATGTTAAACAGTTACCTGTACCATCTACCTCAACTGTGAAGATTGAAAAAATTAATGCTATTTTTTATGATGTTGATGTGTTGACACTTGATAGGACTGTGCCACCTGAGGCTCTTATGGCTGATTCTCTTTCCGACACCTGGCTTCTAGATTTTGGTGCTTCTTTCCATGTGACACCACATATGGTTCTCTAATTATGCATCAAAGTCTCTTGGTACTGTCAGACTTGGTGATTCTTACCAGTGTGATGTTGTGGGAATTGGAGATGTGGTTGTGCAATTCATTGATGGTTCAAAATTTATTATGCATAATGTATGCCATGTACCTCAGTTGTCACACAGTTTAATGTCAGTTAGTCAACTTCATGACCTTGAGAACAACCAATGGCTTGTATTTGGCATGGTCGCTTCGGCCATATATCTCATAGTGGAATGGAAAATCTTTCTCGTTCTGGCTACTTGCCTGTGTTATCTTTCTCTGATTTTTCATTTTGTGAGCATTGTCAATATGGAAAGCAAACCAGAAATGTGCATTGAACCCACATTGTCTCTTCAATTCAACCTTTAGATCTCATTCATACAGATGTGTGTGGTCCTATGCCCACTAGGTCCTTAGGTGGTTCTCTTTACTTTGTCACTTTCATACATGAAGAGTGACTTGGATTCTATTCATAAGAATGGTACTTGGGATTTGGTACCTTTTCCAAAGGCTAGGAAAGCTTTACCATGTAAATGGGTATATAAGTTGAAATTCACATCAGATAGTGCTTCTCCAAAGTATAAAGCACGACTTGTTGCAAAGGGTTTTAAGCAACAACACGGTGTTGATTTCCAGGAAATCTTCTCTCCAGTGGTCAAGATGACTACCCTGCGCATGTTGCTTGGATTCGCTGCAATGGAGGACTTAGTGCTAGTCCAAATGGATGTGAAAACTGCTTTCTTGCATGGAGATCTTACATATGAGACCTATATGGAACAATCAGAGAGCTATCTAGTGTGAATGAACCCAAGGAGGATAGTGATGAAGATGAAGAATTCATCCTCATGGAGCCTTTTTGTGCTTTGGAGGAAGATTACCTCTATTTAATAGAAGTAAAAACATAGAATAAAGAAAGAAAAACATAGAAGAGAATTTGAGAGTGACAAGGGATAGTCAAGAGTAGAAAAAGAAAGGAGAGAAACCTATCCCCAAGATCGTAGAGGAAGAGACATCCTTTGAAGTTCTAGAAAAATTCAAGAAATCTGAATTAGAAGATCAAAATATCATGATTTGAATGCCTAATAGAGAAGCATTCACAGGCCTAGCATACGACAACAAAGAAAAAAGTAAACCATAGAAGATGGTGAAGAAAGATGTACATATATAGGACATGATTTGACAGAAGAAGAAGAGAAAGAGTTGAGTGCACTATTGAGAGAATATAGGGATGTGTTTGCATGGAGCTACAAAGACTTGAAAAGACTAGGCTCAAATATCTATTCTTACAGAGTCCCTGTGCCATTAGAATCCAAGCCAACTAAGTGAAAACCATACACATACAATGAAAATTATGGAGCTAAGATCAAGGAGGAAATCAATCGCTTGATAGAGGCTGGATTTATCTATGAAATTGAAAATACTGAATGGGTATCCCCCATTGTGGTAGTGCCCAAAAAGAATGGTAATCTACAAGTGTGCATTAACTTGAATAAAGTTAATTCCACCACCATTAGAGATAGCTATTTGCTTCCTATCACTGAACATTTTTTGGAAGAAGTAGCAAGTGTTAACGAGCGAACGTTCACCCGTCACAATAGAAGGATAAATACATGCTTACAACACACAATGTACAGACTTGACAAAGAAGAAGATGAGGTAAAGAGAAGAAGTACCAACAACTCATATGCTGCACGAATCCAAATGCGCTTGTTGTTTCATTACAATAGCTCTGTTTTTATACAAATTTATGTGCCCATTCGTTTGGGACTTGCACGCACGGTGGACTCGAATCCCACACCGTGCTTACCAATTTGCTAGGGTTACTAAATGCTGCTACCCTTATGAACAAGGCTTGCAAACCAAAGTGCATGGTTATACCATGGTATGGAGTGCAAACAATGCCCGTAACAAGTCCAGAACTATGAGAAATGGGTAATGCAAAGCAAAGTGCCTGGAACTTAATCCAAGTTATGCAAGTACATTACACACAACCCATAGTCTGCCCTCCTATATGCATGAAGTACAAAGATTGGCATAATTACATTGCTCATCTTATACATCAATTACATCATTGCCATATGGATTACTATTCAATCTGTGTGAATTTACAAAAGGGATGGATCATCCAATCATTGCGTTATCAATCTTCACTTTTATTCTGCAGATTCTTCGTCCCCATAAGTACTATAACATAAATCATCACATAATGATCACGTAGAGCTTGTCGTTTTGGATTAGTATGATCAGTATCAAATAACCATATATGAAGACTCAAATCATCATGAAGGCTTGGATCCCATAATCCCACATCAGCCACCAGTCAAATCATACACACAAAAGAAAAAGAAAATCAGTGAATGCTTCTGCCGAATCAACGCTACCTCACATTCACAATCCACATGGAGTGTTTCTGCCAAGTTAATGCTACCTCACACTTGCACACACCCACACACACCATAGCAAACAAATACTCAACATGGCACCGATATGGGGCTAGGGGCACAAAACTTCATGCGATCTTAATCTCGTAATGTTAAAATATCTTTCTAACGAACAAATTGCCAGGAAACATAGATGAGGAAACGATGAGTAAAGTATGTAGAAAATGTCATTAAGATCTCCAATGTGTTCCCCAAGCTCTAATAGCATTCAATTTCTGCCGAATCCTATCAGTGATGTAGCAACCGTAATAATTGGAAGATGGGCTGTAACATCTGGTTGCTTCAACCATTCTTCTTATTCCAACATGAAAATGTGTGTTAGTAGTGAACGACTAGGAAACTTTAAAAGAAGACTAAACTCGGTACGTCAACATTAATCAGTGGCATCCTGTCCAATTTGAAAGGGGTACCGTACTGTAATATGCCCATCAATAGCATATATCACATTTTTTTCCACATTGATTATTATGATTACTACTATTAGGTTTATTACTATGATATTGTGAGCAGTTAGCATGCCTCCAGCATTGTGAACTCTACGAAACCATTCCACACATGCCATAGATGTACCGAATGACATCCATAAAAGTTAATATCTGAAACTTATGCGAAGGGGTTCAAAGATTCAACCAAAGTGTATGGCAGTTGTCGTGCGTGCCCAAAAATAACCAAATCAGACCAAAATAAATAAAAAACAAGGTCGAAAGATGATCAGAAGATAACTGAAAAATGACGAACAATATGCAAAAAAAAAAGACCAAACAATCACCGGACAACGAAATTGTTGGGGATCGCCGAAGAGTTTTTGGCAGCATATATATTGACAATGGCAGGATCGAGCACGAAGAACCGCCAAAAGCCTTATACACCAGAATTAAATTGAACAGGCCATAAAGATGCAGCATGCCACTAGAATAGGAGTATAATGATAGCGTGAATCATAGGGGTCACCGGAATGGTGTGGCACCAAAGTGGAAGCACTAGAATCAATGGCAGGTGCCCAAAATTTGACCGGAATAATAGAAGATCACCAAAAAAATTACTAGAACAAACAAAAAACAATCAAACGTGTACTAGCAGAGACCAAAATTACCACCGTAAGGAATGCAAAATGCACCGGACATGCTCAGAGATCACCAAAAAATGCAAGATATCACCGGGCGATTGTGATTTGATTGGGACCAATGATGAGCATTGCTGAAATTCCTCATGAGCTTGACAGTTTGCCGCCACCAATATCATGCGGCTACCACCGTAATCAGTCAGATGAGTAATGCAGACAGGACAATGATCGAAGAGTGGATACAGGCCAGCGGAGCGCACCGCCACCAACCAGACCAGAGGACCGGAAATGTGTCACCGTAATATCACCGGAGGACCGCCGGAGTGAGTACGACAGCATTGAAAGATTTTGTTTTGTTGGAGTCTGCAGAGAAGAATGTTTTCATTCCACATGCAGGGCCACACAGTGCCTCATTTCCACTATTGCGGTTTCAGTTCAACCCGAGAAAGAATTACTTGGTCCAACAACTTCAAGTTCGACTACACAGAGGGTGACGGACGCAGAAAATAGAGTTGCTGTGCCAGAGCGATTTATTACTACCGATGATGATGCAGACCGTCATGCGCAACTCTACTTGCCTCCGACTCATACAAGAAGGTTGTGTCATATGACATATAAGCAGGCGCAGCGCATCTGGATCTGTTGCATTGCAGTATTGGAACGTCGTAGGGCACCAGTTTGTGCGAGGTTGGAAGCCGATAGAGGTCCGGTGAAAAACGCTTCGAATTTTGATGATCTTAAATAGCGTCATGCTAGGATGGTTGTAGTGACAGTGAGTGGACTCCAGCGACACCAACTTGATGATCCCTATGATTGAAAATTGAGCGCGAAATGCAGAGAGGCATTCTTGTTGTAGTTGTACATGATGTAGGACGCCGTATCAACATTGTAGCACTGATGGTGATCATTACGTAGAATCCGAATAAGGAGAAGCAGGCGCCGAACAATGATCATGCTAGGAACCAATGCTTAGTGTAATTATCTCAAAGGCAACCATCATCTCGAAGGCAACCATCATCGGCACATGCAGATGGCGAAGAAAATGGGGCACAAAATTTTGTGCCACACGTTATGGAGTCCGTGCATGCATGTGCTCATCTATGCTGCAATGGGCAATCACCATATCAAGAGCGTAAGTGTAAAGACAGAAGTGTGCATCACGGAAGCATGCGACAGGGTCTGTCGTGTGCGGGCATGGACTGTCGTGTGCAGCGAACATGAAAAGACTCCATGAATCATTCCAGCCGGTAGAGCCAAGGGGGGGTAAGCCCAGACGGCACCACTGTTAATGAGCGAACGTTCACCCATCACAATAGAAGGATAAATACATGCTTACAACAGACAATGTACAGACTTGACAAAGAAGAAGATGAGGTAGAGAGAAGAAGTACCGACAACTCATATGCTGCACGAATCCAATGCTTGTTGTTTCATTACAATAGCTCTGTTTTTATACAAATTTACGTGCCCATTCGTTTGGGACTTGTACCCATTCATTGCACCCCTTTAGTCAACCCTTCAATTAAACCTTTAAAAACTAAAAATGCCCATGTGTACATGCCACTTTAACACGAGCAAGGAAGTATATGTTAAAAGTTGTGTTTTCTAGGGCAAGCTCGAGCATATTTTTTTCATTTAAATAACTTCATTTGAAGGTTTTTGAACCTTAGGAAAGTCAAAGCACATGTTTGAAGGTGCAACCTTATTCAAAAGGAGGCATTGAACCACCAAAAGACACTCTAGTGAAGAGACAAAGTCACAAGGTAGCTAAAGAGACAAGGAGGGCATGTGAAGAGACATGGAGGGCATATGAAGATTCATGGAAGGCTCTCATGGCTATTTAAGCACCATCCAAGCTCATCTCATTCTAAGTGTGTGTGGATGGTAGAACGTTGGGGTGTTACTTATACATGTGCTATGGAGCCACTCTCTATCATAGGAGTTTATATTCTCTTGTATATCTCTCCTACCCTTTCCAAAGAGAGTGTTGAATTTCTATAGTAGCCTGTGTATAATTGTTGGAAAGCTTATAAGGTAAGGATATCAAAAAGGGTTTTGCCAAATTCTTCTTGTATTGTGAGTTATAGTTATTTCTTTCTTTGCTAGTCTATCTTGAAACCTAAAAGGAAAACTAGTATGTCTTGTGTGATTGAATTGACTCATCTATAGGTATCAAATTCCAGTGGTTGATAGCTCATTGGAAAGCCCTATCTAGGTTATGTGGGTAAAATGGTTTGTTAATTGGATTCAGAAATGCAATATTACTTCAATTCTAGTGAGTACTAGTTTGAGAGCAGCTAGGTCTTGGACAGGGTCCAAGCTTCTTTTTATGCATTTGGAGGAGAAATCTTCCATCAGTGATTTGAGAGTAGCTTCAAGACATAAAGCTGAGTTTGAGAAGACTTGAAGGGAATCAAGACAACAAGGTGAAGTACTTGAAGGCTACATCAAGTAAGAGCACATAGAGAGTGCTCACCATCAAAGGAGTACAAATATCTACAAATTCTACAGAGGTAACACACACCTACTTTTTTCATGGCTTATAATCCCAATGCTATTGAGAAGCTTGAGAAGGACAAGTATCATCCTTGGAGGTTTAGGATGCTCAATTTCATATTAAGCAAGGATCTACGTGGCATCATTGATGGGTCAGATGTCAAGGCAGTACCATTGGGTCCTCTGGCACCTAACACAGCTGAGTTGAAGTCCATGAAAGATTGGGAGACCAAAAATAGAAAGTTAATGTTCATGATTTCACAATTTATTAGAAATACCATGATTGGACATATTCAGTCAATGGAGACAACTAAGGACATGTCGGATTCCTTGGAGAGGATGTTTACAACTAACACCAAAGCTAGGAAGGTGGAGTTCAATAATGAGCTTAATAACCTCAAGAAGTGAGGTAATCTATCAATCTATGAGTACATTATGAAAGCCAAAAACATTAGGGATTCCCTTGTAGCAATGGTACCCAAGTGGATGATGATGACATGGTGGCCTAATGTTTGAATGTTCTCAAGGAAGATGAAAAATGGAGGCTATTCACTTCTTCTTTCTATGTTGGAGAGAACATGCCTAACCTTGATCAACTTACCACTTTCATGATCAATGAGGAGATGCTTCAAGGAGGAAAAAAAGATAAAGGTTCTCAATCTATGATATATGCAAGAAATAAAGGTAAAGGTAGAGTCAAGGGAAGAGGAAAAGGAAGGAAAATTAGTC
Organism: Ceratopteris richardii; assembly: GCA_020310875.1. NCBI lineage: Eukaryota > Viridiplantae > Streptophyta > Polypodiopsida > Polypodiales > Pteridaceae > Ceratopteris > Ceratopteris richardii. The sequence continues at coordinate 48,230,392 of CM035417.1, read as the reverse complement.
CAAAGGCACGAATGAAGATGAAGCTAGCACATCCTATGGCAAAGGCAAAGGAAAGAACCAAAGAGGTAGAGGCTGAGGTGGTTACAACATCAAGGCAAGAGAAGTGAGTGTTATTCATGTGGAAAGCAAGGCCATTTGTTGGCAGTAGCCAAAGGCATAGACATAGAGGAAGTATGTAGAGGCAGACTACAAAGAGTCATAAGGAGCCAGGCAGTCATTTTTTTCAAATAAATATACTTCATATTACTTTTTCAAAACTCCAAATAGTGACTTTCATCACTTTTGTAATATATGTACTGTAAAACACCAAGTCTACTTTCTACCTTCCATTGTGTCTCGCTTGTCTCTTCCTTGTGTGTGTGTATGTGTGTGTGCATCTTCATGCTTCTCACCGTCACTCTCACTACTTGTATTCATGATCTTCATATCACTCATATCTCTTCCATGGATTGACATTAAGGAGGTGGAGCTTCTTAACGTGATACTTACCATTTGGCTGGAGCAACACCAAATTTGGTGCCATTGTCGGGGATCGAGTTTTAAGACGAACGCTTGATGGTAAGAGTATAGAAAGAATCGGCATTGGAAGTTAATAATTTCAATTTTTGTTGTTGTTTTTGCATACTTTTTAGTGTTACTCCCCCCTCATCACCACATCATCTTCTTCCACTCCAAAAGAATCAGAAGATTCACCATATCCACCTATTCTCCCCAATTTCCTCATTTGCACATGTGTGAGAGAGAGAGAGCTATTGAGCTAGCATATGTGTGTGTGTTTTTGAGTTTTCTTGCAGGCACAGTACTCCAAAACAACACGAAAGCTCCAAAAACTCAGACTTTCTACCATATCTGCCGTTGGTGTCGAACCATCGTGATGGTATGACAAAGTCGGCTTTCTTGGAATATGAGTAGAGCACGGCGGAGGCAACACGAGCGCTTGCACGAATCCACAAATGCATCCCAAGAATTCATACTTTGGTGGACCATCGCGATGGGCTCATGCCATCATGATTGTGTCACACCGTCGCAATTGGCTCATGCCATCACGACGGCTCAACTAGACCATTGCGATGGTCTCAGACCATCCTGATGGTTCAGGTAGACAATCACGATGGTCACGGACCATTGCAATAATCATGCCGACCCCATGCCATTGCAATTGGCTCATGTCATTACAATGACCCACTTGCCACATGTCATTTGAACCATCGCGACACCTTGTTAGGACAGACCATCACGACGGGCCACTAGACCATCACGATGCCTCAATAAATTCGGACCATCACGATGGGTCACTTGGACCATCACCACACCTCAACCTTTCGGACCATCGTGACGGCTCCAGAACATCACGATGCTTCAACTAGACCATCACGACAGTCCCAGACCATCACGATTATCCCATGAAATTCGAGAGAGACGCATACCTAGATAAAGAAGGAACAATGTACATCATAACTAATCAGCCTAACCACACAAATGAGTTCAGTGTAGTTATTCCGGAGACGGAAGCAGGAACCCAAGGAAAAGAACCATTAGGAGATGAACCTAGGACACCCAGAGGGAAATTGGTATTGACAAGAATGCTAAAACCAGAATGGATCCCTCACGATAATAGAAGCATTGAATTGTTCCTGAATAAGGACACTGATGACGCATTTTGGAGATATAGAATGGAATAACCAAGTGAAGTAGGCTCCATCACCAATTACAAATTCAAGGACCCTGACACGCCTGAAAAGGTAGTATGCCTAGACAACACTTCGAAACGAGTGTTTATGGCACCCAATCATGCAAGCTAAGCTATACGTGGAGAGGCAAACTAGTGTTTCACCCATCAGGAGTGGATGCAAGCACTAACCATCAAGGTGTTGGGACATCCTTAGCCCATGGTTCCCAAAGAGAAAAGAACAAAGAAAGGCCAGAAGTAAGTTTCTGTCATCCCATAGGGAGAGATAGACCAACCATGGACACTAATAGATTGGAATGACTGATGGAGAGTGTTAATCTCCAAAAGAACAAGCTATCCTTGATGTTAGATCACCTCTATATCAAGAATAACTTTAAACTCCAACCAATTTTGGAAGACAAGCACCAAACTGTCAAGATTTTAACTAACTATGAAGAAAGTCATTGCACAAAAAAGTCTGCTGCACATTATTCACTCATTGATTGATCATTTGTGTAAAGTTTCTGATGAAACTTTGTAGGATGTGTCGCCTATGTCTGAAACTACCTTCTTGTAGAGTCAACTTTGACACCTTCAACTTCTAACACATGGTTCTCCCAAACTAAAATCCATTTAAGTGAATGATTTTAGCCATAGATGGCTTACCTTCCAACTTAGATTTTGACTCCTCATTTGTGCAAAACTTTACACTGTGCACTGAGAACTGACCATTTCTTTGACCATCGAAATTGTGCCTGTTTAGAAGACACTCAATACTTTCTCACATATGAATGTTCCTACACAAAATTCTCTCAGCCTGTTTGCAATTGGACTCTCAAACTTTAACCATAGATAGATTAACTACGGAATTAGATGTGTACAAAAGGATTTCTAATAAAATCAAACACAGAAGGAGAACTAGAGAAAAGATCGACGTGCAATTCTCTGAACATTCTTTCTATTCAACTTTTCATACATCTGATGGATGATACTTTCACTACACATCATCTATTCATCTATATTTCTCCTCTCTCTCTTAATACGATCATATACTCGTATATATATATATACATATGAGTGTTGATTCATCATTACTTCAAGTATATTGAAGTATTTACAAAACTAATGTACATATGTTTGAAGAACTTTGCTTCCTGAATCTTCACTTTACTTCATGAAGTTGAACTTCAATCTTTTCTTCATATCTTCACTTCTAGACTTCATATAATCACCAATTGTTGATTGTCCTGCTCCAACAACTCCCCCTCAATCATCGATTGTGATTACATGCATCTTCTTTATTCTTGCCATATCTTTAAACCTCTGCAACTTTGGTCCATCCAAGCTTTTTTTCATCATATCTACAAGTTGATCTTTTGTAGGAGTATGCATAACTTCTATTTCTTTATCAACAACCTTCTCTCTCAAAAAATGATACTGAATCTCAATATGTTTAGTTCTAGCATGGAATACAGGATTTGCTGCCAAATATAAAAAACTCATATTGTCTCCACAAATGATAGGAGTACTCTGAACAATATCAAAACTCTTCATAAGAGTCTTTAACCATATTACTTCCTTTGTAGCTTCTACCATGCCTTTGTATTCTGCTTCTGTAGATGATAAATCAACTGTATTTTGCTTCTTAGAGCACCAAGAAATTAGCTTGTCTCCCACATAACACAAATATAAATACCTTGATGGAGAAAATTGATTGTATCTCAAAAAGTTGAACATAACTACCTAGATGAATTCTGCTAAGCCTGTAGCAGACTTCGAGATGCGTATACTGGCAAACCAAAATTGGTGTATATACCTTTGGCACAAAAAGACAAAATAGCATGCACAAGCATTGTGATAGTGCGTTCGAAGGTCAAAACAAGCTCAGAATGTGATTTCGGCACCACAAATCAAAGTCATTTTGATCTTGGAAACACATTGAGTATGCTCACCAAAATTTGTGCGATTCTGAGACTACAATCAGAGAGGTGTCGATGACACCCTAGATGAAGCGGCGACCCGCTCTGATGCCAATTGTTGGAGTTAGACGTCTACGGAAGCACATGAACAGCACAAGGAAGAAGAAGAAGCTTGGAGCTCAACACACAATCTTGAATGTATTACCACTAGAATGTACAAAGATAAGTAGCGTGTTAGGGCAATAGGCATATATACAAGCCAGGGAAAAAAAACCTCCTAATGAGGAAAAAAAGTGCCCCGGCGGTCCTAGTATGTTCACACACATCACTACCTAAATATATCAACAACCTAGGCAGATTTGGGTACCCAAGAATTGTATTTTAGCTCAAAACCTAAGCCATGTAATATACACCCCTTCGACATCACCCCACCCATCGACACCACTATTGCCTGATGCATCTTTTGTACCTAAGCAGAAGAATACCAATCATACACCAACTCTTCAAAAATGGATGCCAAAACATGTCCAGTATCCTCCACATGATCCTTTGCATAACATAACACTTCCCCTGTCTAACCATTACCCTTGTAATAATTTATCCACGACTTAACTTTGTACAAATTCACCCACACTAACCCACTGTCATTTGTAAACATATCTCATCACAAGCAATGTATGCAATATCTAAATCATGTAGGTGTCTAGTGACCTGCATTAGTTTATGAGAAATCATCCCATACACCACCTACTATGACACTTGGCTACATGGGTTACACATCGGCTATGGAAAGGGATTGCGGTCTCACTTTATTGTGATCATATGTCCATACTAATGTGTTATCCTTTTGTAGCAGATCATCAAAGCACTCATTTCAATCATCATGCAAGCTGAAGGAACTTTTGAGGCGGGCCCTAGTGCACCAGTGGTCAATTTTGGTAATCTGTTAGCTGAGTCTTATCCTACATCGCAACGACCAGAATCTCAAGGTTTCACAGGATCGATCCCCATCAATGATCCTCCTCTGAGATGCACCGAAAAAGTTCATAGCAACTCACATTGGTTCCAACGTCTAGCAGGACCCCTAGCAGATGCAAACTTTATCTATGACACCATGCTTTGTCTTTATGGTAACAAGTGGGGAAGATATCAGTTTTTCTCACAAGAATTGAAGAGCTTCAGAATTTAGATGAGCTATGACACATTTGGGCTAGGGCTAGTTTCACCGAGTACTTTAGTGACCCTTTGCTAAAACCTGGTTTTTATCGATGCTACTATTTGGTAACCACTCTTGAATCCCCTGAGAGGAAAGAATTACCAGGCACTTTCATCTTGCCTTCTCTTGTGAATGATTCACCCTATAAGAAGTTTTATCTATGTGTATCTCCGTGAGATTCCATTGGTTGTTGTTGCTGTTCTTTTTGGTCATCTTCTTGTGAGTCAAGACTTGTTTGACTAGCTTCATCATCACCATCTTCCTCATCAGTCACCGTTTGATCTTCAACATATGAGCTCGACACTACATGTTCTTGTGGTTGGTTAGGGGATGTAGTAGGATAGCTTGGTCTTTCGTATTCTTGAGAGAAAAGCTGCCCTTCTGAAAATTGAAATTCACTTGAAAATGCATCATGCATTTCAAAATCAAATGTGGTGTTAGTGGGCTTTGCCTCGAGATTAGGTATGGAAAAAGTAAAAGCATCTGCACCAATGGAGGTGGGAATCTCTCCGACTTCCATAATAGCTGCTTCAGTGGAGGCCTTCCGCGGGAATTACTACACTGGTAGTGCCTTCGATTATGACAGGGCATGAGAGTTGGATGCATATTAGTGGTACAGGTGTAGGAGGTTCCGTTGGAGATTGTTGAGGGGATGGTTGTGGCGAAGGTGACTCGGGGGCCTGTAGGCATGGAATTGAGCCTCTCATGCACTTGCGTGCCCTGCTTTTTCTTGATTTTTATGCATTCTTGGTGGTTCCCTTAAATCTTTTCAATTCCTCACTGGTCATAGCGCATTCGATGGGTAAGTTGTAGGTCAACCACATGTAGACAATTCTCGTGAGGGCACAACATCCGTGGATGATGTGCTTTTGTTCCCATCTATGTTGTGCTAAGTATAGTTGATCTATAATCTAGCTAGCAAGATCTATAGTCTGTGGTCCTGTGCTTGCCAGATACAAGCCAAACCAAATGCATTTCTGTGGAATAGTGAAGCGGTCCTGCACAACGAAAGAAAAATGTTGCATGCAAATGTGTAGTGGCTTTGATAATTCTGGAGTGATGGCTGAGATATCAGTCCACTTCAAAACATCACCTCTTTTCATGGGCTCAGGAATGAGCCTTTCTCATTCTGTTGGTGTGTGAGTACCATGGATCTTTAGGGCGGCTTGAATGAGGTCCTTCGATAGACGAATTCACCTCTCTCATAAGCAATTACCCAGAGCAATTCCAAGATTAGCTCAACTATCCCTATCTAGCACCCCTGCGTGGCCCTCCAACCGTTGGATATATGATGGTGACCATCCGCCACTGGCTCCCTCGATTACACCGCATGGAATATGACCATTAAGATCTTTGATATGATGCAAACAGTTTTCAAGATCTTTCATCGCATCAAAGCACCACATGTCAATACCCTAGGCTTTGAGCATGGAAACCAAGACCTCGCATACGACATGAGCACTACGCCCTCTCTCTAAGCATGCTATGCATGGCACTACCACATAAAGCATTTACATGCATGTTATAAAATGACTTTTGAAGAAATGCTCACGATGGGCTTCTGAAGTTTTTATTAGTCGGCCTACCCATCTACTTCAATTATTCATTTGCGAGCAACTTGTATATTCAACACACTACTGGCTTCCACCTCTCGATGAACCTCAGGTGATAGAGTGGGAAAAATTAGAAGCTGATCTCACACGAGGCATTCGCATCGCAAAGCATGCCCTCACACAGGACCTCTTGCAAAACTACATTATGCAAACCCCACAACAAGGATCTGTTGAGGACAATAGACACGAGAGGGAGGGGTGTGTTGGCAGTACCAAAGGCATAGATGTAGGAAGTATGTAGAGGTGGACTACAAAGAGTCATGGGGAGCTAGGCAGTCATTTTTTTCAAAGAAATATACTTCATATTACTTTTTCAAAACTCCAAATAGTGATTTTCATCACTTTTGTAATATATGTACCATAAGACACACATTTTTGTATTTAGTAGCTCCATTTTTGCAATCCGAGGAGTCCTCGAGCTTGAGGAGCTTAGGTTGAACGAGCATACCAATTTCGGTAATTCTTAGATCTCATTTGGACCTCCAAATGACCCCGATAACAAAAAGAGCTAGAGAGCTCATTTTTAGGTTAGCTAGTGTTGGATTGTATTAGGTGTGAGCTTTGAGCTTGTAAGAGTGTTATTGAGCAATAGAGTCTACCTTCCATTGTGTCTCGCTCGTCTCTTCCTTGTGTGTGTGTATGTGTGTGTGCATCTTCATGCTTCTCACCTTCACTCTCACTACTTCTTGCATTCACAATCTTCATATCACTCCTATCTCTTCAATGGATTGACATTAAGTAGGTGAAGCTTCTTAACATGGTACTTATCATTGTGCTAAAGCAACACTATTGGGCAAATGAATGCCCTTCAAAGAAGAATCAAGGTAACTATGCTTCCAATAGGTAATGACCAGGTGTTAGCCATGGGGCATGCCTATAGGGATCATTTGTAGGACAAAGATAAAAAGTGGTACATAGATAGTATTTGTAACAACCACATGTCATGTATGATATATATGTTCACTAATTTGGAGGTTCCTAAGGATAAAGGGTGTGTTGAGACATGTGATAATACCGATCACATCATTAGACATATTGGAGACATCAGATTTCAAAATGGCAACAAGAGCACTACACTTAAAGAGGTATTACATGTTCCCAGTATTACCAAGAATCTGATTTCAGTTGGCCAGATGGTAGAGAAGGGTTACTAGGTCAAATTCATAGAAGATACAAAGAATGGCTTCAATCTCATTTCCAAAGGTGAAAGGCAAGGGAAGATGTTCACACTTGGAGTCAAGGTAGATTCTAGTACTATATGTTCATTGCATTTGTGGTTCATCTAAAATTGCAGCACTTATCTATGGCACAAAAGAATTGGTCATCTTAATGTTGAAAAGCTCAAGAATATGCACAAGGATGAAGTTATTAGAGGACTTCCAAGCTTCACCACACCTAACTTGCATGAGGTATGTGAAGCATGTCGATTTGGGAAGCAGGCTAAGAAGCCTTTCAAGCCATCAAGCTATGTGGCTCTTATGGTTTTAGATTCGGTCCACATAGATGTATGGGGACTTTCAAGAGAGACAATGCATGTAGGTAACAGGTACTTTGTAACCTTTATTGATGATTGTTAGTGATACTTTCGCTCTGATACCACTGTTGGTGGTCGTCACGGCAAAGGCTTGAACCTTGTCAAGTCTGCGAAAATCGCCACGCCACCAAAAAGATGCTAAGCTAGAGTGATATTAGAACACCTCCATAGTCAATAGTAGCTTAGCAAGGTTACTGCTACTAAGACATATAAGACTGCGTTTTGAATTTACTGAAAATTCCACTAGAACTTCACCAGACTGTCACCGTATAGACTGACACCGTAATTATACCGGAATCTTACCGGAATCACTCCTATTTTGTTTGTAATTACTTCAAGTGAGTATACAAGAAGTAAGGAAGTGATGCGTGAACTCCCTTCACTGAGTGAACACTTTCTGAAGTTTAAAGAAAAAACTTCTCCGGTTCAGAATGTCTCTTTTCGGTTAGACTTTGTACTGTGTGTACATATCCATTCCACCGAAATCCCTGAAGAACTGATAGTAGAGATGTCTAGCTATAAGATAAGCTATCTCTCATACAAAACCTTAATTTATTTTGCGAGATATACTTCGTTGTTCTTCCGGAAAACATGTTTTCTGAGAAAACTGTAACTGACGGAAAAATGCGTTTACTGAGACAACTATAATTTTCCAAAACATTCGTTGACTGAGATAGTACCGGGGGACACATTTACTGAACGAACTGTAACTGTTAACGAACTAACTATAACTATTAACGATCTTTCTACCGTAACACGAAAATACTCAGAGTTCTTCACATACGAACAATGCGCGCAAACTTCCACATGAACATGTGTTTTCTATTAGAGAAGATGTGTACAAATTAGCTTGGCCTCTTCTTGCTCAAGCTATAGAAACTCTCCTACACTGAGTAGTTTCTCTTTACCATCTCTCTCAGATGAATACTCGACATTTCAGGTTTCTGTTATTCATCTGTACATACGCGATCTCTGGCGTCTTCTAAAACTTCTCTCTCACTCTCTCTCTGTATGCGCTATATTCAAACTGCGCGCTCTTCTCATGCACGTTCTAGCTCGCACTTCCCTCTCTCTTATTCTTATGCACGTTCTCTCTTTATATACAGTTTGATTCGGTGTAACGAACTCTATCAGACTCTGATTCTGCAAGATCCTACGCTGTACCTAACGGCTGTGAATTTGTCTCTTTATTAAGGCTTTTGATTTTCTGAATATTTGATTCCGCTTCTCTTTATCTTTTTCTTTATGTCTGTCTGTACGTCAAATTCGTGAGTGATTCTTCAACAGCTCCCCCTCAATCACTAATTTGACTCTTCCTGTCTTCATATATTTTTCTTTCTTTTATACCTGCCATTTCTTTGAATCTACTTGTCTTTGTTCCATCCAAGCTCTTTGTCAAAATATCTGCAATCTGATCTTTTGTCGGAGTGTATATTATTTCTATCTCCTTCTCCATTACCTTTTCCCTTAGGAAATGATACTGAATTTCTATGTGCTTTGTTCTTGCATGAAATACTGGATTTGCTGCAAGATACAGCGAGCTCATATTATCTCCATGTATGATAGGTATACCTTGATCAATACCCATGTTTTTGAACAAGGTCTGCATCCATATCACTTCTTTAGCTGCTTCTATAAGTCCTTTATATTCTGCTTCTGTTGATGATAACGCTACTGCGTGTTGTTTCTTCGAACACCAGCTTACTAGCTTATCTCCTAGGTATATCATATACCCATGTGTTGATCTTCTGTCATCTTGACTTCCTGCCCAGTCTGAGTCACTGTATGCTCTCAGCTTTATATCTGACATAAAAGGATAATATAATCCTTCTTTTATAGTTCTTTTTATATATCTAAGAACTCTCTGTCCTGCAACCCAATGTTGATCTTTCGGACAATGCATGAACTGTGAGAGAACTCCCACTGCATAGCTAAGATCCGGTCGTGTTAGTGTAGCATAGATTAAGCTTCCCACCAACGACTGATGTTTCCTCATATCTTTAAACTCTGCTCCACTGTATTTGCTGAGTTTATGATTTGCTTCAAGCGGTGTTGAAGCTTCTCTACAATTCTCCATATTAAACTTCTTCAGTAAGTTTAGGAGATACCTTTCTTGCGTAACATATACACCATGATCTGTGTATGTGATTTCCATTCCAAGAAAGTATGACAACTTTCCTAGATCACTGATCTGAAACTCCTTTTCGAGTAATCTCTTTACTTCTTTAATTCCTTCATCTGAAGTACCTGTGATTATGATGTCATCTACATAGATACAAATGTAGATCTTTCCTTCTTCTGTTCTCTTGATGAGTAGACTTGCATCTGCCTTCGAACTTTGGTATCCAAGTTCATTGAGATATTTCACAAGTCTGTAATTCCAAGCTCTTGGAGCTTGCTTCAGTCCGTAAAGTGCTTTTCTTAATCTGCAAACAAAATTTGTGTATCTAGAACTTACAAACCCTTCCGGTTGTTCCATGTAGACTTCATCTGATATATATCCATTCATAAATGCGTTCTTTATATCTAGCTGACTTAGCTTCCATCCTTTTGATGCTGCTATAGCAATCACTGTCCTTATGGTTGACATCTTTGCCACCGGACTAAATGTCTCGTCATAATCTATGCCATGCGTCTGAGCATAGCCCTTGATAACCAGTCTAGCTTTGTATCTGGCTATCCTTCCATTTGCAAGTAACTTCTTAACCTTGAAAACCCATTTGTTTCCGATTACTTTCTTACCATTTGGTTTCGGAACAAGTTCCCATGTCTTGTTCTCCTCCAGTGCGCTGAACTCTTCTTCCATTGCTTCTTCCCATTGCTTCTTGCCTTTAGCTTCATCATAGTTCTGAGGTTCTTCATCATCTTTGACCATATATGCATAATTTTTCTGAGTTATATACGAGGTATCATAGGAATACCTTTTTGGTTGTCTTCTATTCCTGCTTGACCTTCTTGGTTCAAACTCTTCATGTGTATCTGAATACACTTCTTCATCAAATCCCTGTTCATCTTCATTTCTCATACCTGATCCGATCCTGGACGTACTTGCCTGCATATAGTCTTCATCTCTATTCACTTGCACAATTGATTTCCCTTTCTCTTTTCTTCTTACCTCTTCTTCAAATTCTTCCGTTGTGTGACTTTGATCTGTATACCAGCTTTTCTGTTCATCAAATGTAACATCTCTGGAAACAGTAAACTGTTTTGTTAGAGGACTCCATAACCTGTAGCCCATCTGCTTTTCATCATATCCGACGAACACATATTTCTCTGCTTTTGGTTCAAGCTTATGTCTGAGTTGTGATGGTACATAAGCATAAGCTACTGATCCAAACACTTTACAATGATCAAGTGTTGGCTTCTTTCCCCACCAAGCTTCATAAGGGGTCATTCCATCTAAAGTTGTACACGGTAATCTATTTACCAAGTATGTAGCTGTATTTACAGCTTCAGCGCAAAGATAATTTGGACAATCCTTTTCCTTTAGCATAGCTCGTGCAAACTAAACTAGAGTTCGGTTCCTTCTTTCTGCTACACCATTTTGTTGTGGTGTGTACCTGCAGGTTATTTCTCTCTTAATACCTGCATCCCAAAGATAATCATTGAACTCTCGAGAGAAGTATTCTCCCCCTCCATCAGACCTCAGTCTCTTCAGCTTTCGTCCTGTGAGTCTTTCAGCGTATGCATGAAAATGCGTGAAAGCTCCAAACACTTCTGATTTCTCTTTCAAAACGTATAACGTTATCCAGCTTGTAGCATCATCAATGAATAGAACATAATACCTCGATCCGCTGATTGATCCTTCTTTTGTTGGACCCCATACATATGGATGAATGAGTTCGAGTACTCCATCATGTTTGAATCCTTTCTTCTGCAAGGGTAACCTGTGGGCTTTTCCCGTCTGACATGCTTCGCACTTGTGAATCATATGTTGATTCTGTACATTCGGTAATCCCAGCATTGACTGATTTGAAATCATAGCTTTAATTCCTTTTTCATTGAAATGACCTAATCTCTTATGCCAGAGATCAAGTTCTGTAATCACCTTTTCACCATGTGTGAGCAACGCTTGGCCAATGTTCCCTTGTACTCTTAAGGTAAAGATTCTGCCTTCTTTTTTACCAGATACAATCTGATTATATCCATTCTCGGGATCTTCTACAAATACTCCTTCATTTGTAAATCTGACCTGAAAACCTTTCTCAACTATCTGTCCCACGCTAATCAAATTTTTCGGTATTGTTGGAACATACAAAACATTGGTTAGCAAATCTGCTCCACTCTTACATTTCACCTTTCCAATTGAATGTACACTATGCCTCGTATTGTCACCTGTTTGAACAGTATGACTGGAACTACCTTTTTCCAATTCTGACATTAGTTCTATATTTCTTGACAAGTGATTAGAACATCCAGAATCAATGTAAAATACCTTCAGGTCTTCGTTATCTGATGTGCTAATTGAGTTCATCATCATGAGAGGAGATCAGAGAGGTTTAAAAACCCTATTCAAAGGCTAACATATGATAGTTTCATTGCTAGGCATTATGCTTTTATGTCTCAGGTTGTGAAGGATAAGGAACCACGCATATATGAAGATGCTTGACAAGACAAGGTATGGATAAGTGCTATGAGGGAAGAAATGGGAGCTTGTACCTATGCAAGATGAAATCAGACATGGGAGCTTGTACCTATGCAAGATGAAAATCAGACATGGGAGCTTGTACCTATGCAAGATGAAAATCAGACATGGGAGCTTGTACCTATGCAAGATGAAATGAAAGTGGTCACAAATATGTGGGTCTACAAGATCAAAAGGAATTCTAATGGATATATAGCTAGGTATAAAGCTAGAACTATAGCTACGGGTTTTACCCAAACACATGGGATAGATTACTAAGAGACTTTTAGTACTGTCGAAAAAATGAGCATAGTTAGGACATTGATTGGCATTGCAGCTTCTAAAAAGGGGAATTTATTCCAATTAGACATTAAGAATGCTTTTCTAACTGGTGATCTTGAAGATATTGTTTACATGCAACAACCCATGGGATATGAGGACCCTAGAAAGCCTAATTTTATATGCAGACTCAAGAAAGTTGTATGGACTCAAGCAAGCACCAAGGGCATGGAATCAAAGGCTTGTTGAGTACCTTATTAGATGTGGATATGCAGCAAGTGATGTTGATCCTTCAATTTATGTAAAAAGGCTTGATGAGAAGTCTGTGTACATATGCATATATGGTGATGATTTAATCATAACAGGTGATGATGATGCACGTATCAAGGATATCAAGGCCAAATTAGGAAATGAATTTGAAATTTTAGATCTTGGTGTGCTAAAGTACTTCTTTGGGATTGAGATTGTATATGCCAAGCAGGGTTTGTATCTTATGCAAAGGAAATACTTACTTAACTTGCTATACAAGTTTGGTATGAGTGGTTGTAAGGCAATGAGACAACCAATGGATTGCAATGTCAACTTGAGCAAGACCAAGGTGATAAGCTCAAGGATGAGCATGTGTATAGAAGTTTGATTGGGTCTTTAAATTATGCTACCATTATTAGACCTGATCTATCTTACAGTGTTGGAGTGCTCTCACAATTCATGCATGCACCCACACTCGATCACTTGAATGTAGGTAGAAGGATGCTAAGTTATATAAAAGTTATAATCAATGAAGGCCTCTATTATGCATATGATTGTGATTTGAAACTAAAAGGTTATGCAGATGTTGATCAGGCTAACTCCAAGGATGATAGAAGGAGTACCTTAGGATACATAGTGATGCTTGGGAAGAGTTGTGTATCATGGATGTCAAAGAAACAACCCATAGTTGCATTGTCTTCCACAAAGGCAGAATATAGGGCTCTTGCTCAATTCAAATATGAGGTGATGTGGTTCAAAAAGCTCTAAAAATATTTAGATATTCAGGTTGACATTGTTCCATTGCTTGGAGATAATATCTCAAGTATCTACCATGCAAAGAATCCAATGTTCCATGCTAGGAGTAAGCATATAAAAGTGCATTATCATTTCATAAAAGAAAAGATTCTGGATAAGCAGGTGGGTATTCAACATGTCAACACCAAGGAGCGAATTGCAAACCTTCTTACAAAGTTATTGGATGCAAAGAGTATGCAAAAGCTCAAAGGCATGATAAGTATGAAGGAACCAACCCCCAAACTTGAAAGAAAATAAGTTTGAGCTTGAGGGGGAGTGTTAGAAGTTATGTGTCTTCTAGGGCAAGCTCAAGCATATGTTTTCATTAAATAAATTCATTTGAAGGATTTTGAAGAGACAAAAGGGCATCTGAAGGGACATGGAAGACATATGAAGAGTCATGGAAGGCTCTCATGGCTATTCAAGCACCATCAAAGCTCATTCTAAGTGTGTGTGGATGGTAGGAAGTCAGTGTGCTACTTATACATGTGCTATTAAGTCATTTTCTATCATAGGAGTTCATATTCTCTTGTACATCTCTCCTACTCTTTCCAAAGGGTGCTGAATTTCTATAGGATCTTGTTAGGACTTCATTTTCTGTCTGTAGGAAGCTTTGTTTTTTGAGTGTGTATACTTGATAAGCTTAAGTAATGATGCTATATCCAAAAGGTTTTTGTCAAATTCTTCTTGTGTCCTGAGATATATCTATTTCTTTCTCTATTAATATGTCCCAAAATGTGAAAAGAAAACTAGTATATCTTGTATGACTGAGTTGAATAGTTTAGAGGTGTCCAATTCTAGTGATTGATAGTCATGGAAAGCCCTTACTCTCTAAATTATGTGGCCAAAAGTTTTTGTCAATTGGATGCGAGAATTGGGAGTTATTCGAGTTGTAGTGGGTACTACTTTGAGAGCAACTAGGTCTTGGGCAGGGTCAAAGCTTCTTGTTGTGCATTTGGAGGAGAAATATTCCATCAATATACATATTTCTTAATAGATTTTTTGACTGCAATTAAGTAGCTATTGCCCGAAAAGACCAACATAAGATGGATTTTGCCACATAGTAGGGTATTTTTGCATTTTGTGTGATGTCTTTTGGACTCACTAATATGCCTACTACATTCCAAAGGTTGATATCTCACGTGTTTAAGGAGTTCTTACAAAAGAACTTATAGGTATATGTTGATGATTTATGTGCTCATTCCAACATCAAAAGAACACATATCCCGGAATTGAGATCGATCTTTCACAAAGGTAAAGAATATCAGGTCTGCTTGAACCCAAAAAAGGCAAGGTGTTGGCATCATACAGGAAGAAGCGGGTACGTGCATACATGCAGATCTAGCACTGAGGCAACCCATCACTTTTTTCAATCCTTGCATCATTTTAAAAGTGATCCTCATCACTGAAAACCATTGTAAATACCGTTTCACCTTTTTGTAGCTCCATTTTGTGCAAGCCGAGGAGTCCTCAAGCTTGGGGAGCCTTAGAAGTAATTGCCTACCAATTTTCATATTTTTTAGACCTCGTTTGACCCTCAAATAAGCCCTGGAACCTAATTTTTAACTAGGTCGGACAATAGGTCTGGACAGGGCCAAAGCTAGTCAAAAACTATAAATAGAGCTAGAGAGCTCATTTTTGGGCTAGCTTCTTGTAGTTTTGAACTTGTATGAGAACTTGATGTAATAGAAGTGATTACATTGTCTTGCTTTCTTTGTTCTTGTCGTGTGTGCGTGTGTGTGTATGTGTGTGCATGTTGGTGTGCTTCTCACTCACACATTTGTGCCTTCACTTGCTCGAGTTCTTCATACCATCATCATGTCTTCCCAGATTGACATTAAAGGAGGTGCTACTCATCACTGAGCTACACCAAATTTTGGCGCTGTTGCTGGGGATCAAGCTTTGAGGACGAGCGTGTGATGGTAAGACGTAGAGAGGATGCGTTGGAATGGTAAGTAGTAGGTAAATTTCTTGTTTTTTTTTTTCTCCATCCCCATCTCCATCTCCATCTCCTTCTCCACTTCATATTCCCACTTCCAATTCATTTTCCTCATTTGCTTTGTGCGAGTTTGAGAGAGAGCGAGTGTGCATTGTTGTTTTTGTGTGTTTTTTGCATGATTCTTGCAGGTTGTAGCATCCTCACCATCTCCAGCAAGCTCAGCAGGTACGAAAATTCTCTGCGCATGCCCCGAGGCATCGAGATCAAGCTATCACGACACACCGAAAAGTTGACCCAATCATGATTTTGAGTGCACCACGACACATCGTAGACAGAGAGCTCCTAGAATCACTAGCCTATTCAGTAAAATTCACCATATCTCGAGGTATCGTGACACACCCAAGTATCGTGACACACCCAAGTATCGCGACACACCGAGGTATCGCGACACACCGAGGTATCGCGAAAACCGACCTATCGTGACACACCGACCTATCGCGACACACCCGTCTATCGCGACACACCGATCTATCGCGACACACCGACCTATCGCAACACACCCATCTATCACGACACACCCGTCTATCGCGACACACCGACCTATCGTGACACACCCATCTATCGCAACACACCGACCTATCACGACACACCCGTCTATCACGACACACTGACCTATCACGACACACCTGCCTATCGTGACACACCAACCTATTGCGACACACCGACCTATTGCGACACACCCGTCTATCGCGACACACCGACCTGAGCTATCGTGATACACCGGCCTCACGAATAATTTTTTTGGAGTGTAATAATTGATTGATTTGGGATAATTTTTGGGCTTGTTTTCTAACACATTGGGACTACCTTAGAGCCTTACAAGTGGGCAAAATACTGAGAAAATCATAAAAAATTCTAGAAGCCTGAGAGCCTGTTTTGAACCCTAAATGCCTGAACGGTCATAACTTCCTCATACGAAATCCGTTCGGAGTGATCTTAGGCTTGTTGGAAAGCTCGTGGGGAGTACTACCAAAACTTCCACTGGTTATAGTAAAATTAATGTCAGGATTATTAGATAGGGTATTTTGAAGTTGACCATACCCTAGGGTAGGGAAGCTGGGGAGTCTTTAGGATTGTCTTCCACACAGCCAAAGAACAAGTTGATCTCTAAATTGCATGAATGAAATTGGTCTATTGTGTACTTTAAATTGAAATCTTGAGCTAACATTGGGACTTTTACAGGTCCATTGAGAGCATTGAAGGGCAATCCAAGCAAGAGTAAGTCCCAACTTGGGAACATGCTTCCTGGGCACACAAAGACAACCAAGAAAGGAGCCTTAAGGTTGGACATTCTCAACACCCTCTGTTAATTCCTACCTTAGGCTAAGTACGGATAGAGGTTTTGGTCAATTAGGGTTACGTCAGGCACAAATCAAGTCCAAGAGAACTAATCAACTCACTAACCTACCAACCTATCACTAACCTTATGTCGAAACTCTTCTCCTCGAACCACAACTCACCGAGAGGCCTCAAGAACTCAGGGCAGTGCATGTCCTTCCCATTCAGAACCCTCCGCAGGGGCACACGTCACAAGTTGGCAAACATGCACACTAGTTCAGTGATGTCGCAGGTCCATTAGGAGAAGGCACATACTTCTGGGAAGCTGAATTGGAATTTAATGGAAAGTGGGGGAGGTATCATTTCTTCACCCGTGAATTCGAGAAATATCAGGATGCAGAAGTAATGAGATCTGTATGGACGAAGGCAGGCTTGGACAGTTATTTTAGAGCACTCTTACCTAAGCCTGATTTTCTACGCTGCTCCTACTTGATTAGCACAATCACCCCTAGTAGAGCCAAAGGGGGAGATAGTACATGAGTATCAATGGATGGGCCACAAATTATGCTCTAGGATTTTTGAGTTGGAACGGTTAAGAGAAACTCGATTAAGATCATTTGTAGGGATATATGTGGCCAACAAAAGGCAGAAAGATTACTTTTTGTGCACTCAAAAGATAAGGGCTTGAAAGCAGGATATCTAGTCTTGGTGTATATATTAAATCAGCATGCTAGGAAACTAGAAAAGTGTGGCCATGGACCAATGATAATTAAAAAAATCTCAATGAGTGGGGCTCTCTAGCTAGCCACTCTAGAAGGCAATATACCACCTACTTACATTAGTGGATGTAGAGTGAAACTCTACCAAGAACCCTTGAGCAAAGTAATGTTAAATCGACTCAACACAATGAAAAATCACAGAGAGGAAGAACAACGAATTTGAGAAGAGGCTCACGTCGAAGGCCTAGAATGCATCTGACATATGAAGATAAGGAGGCATGGTAGAGATCAACCTAGGCAAGATATTCATGAGGCATCGAGATATCACATGGCTATACAAATGCAAAGATTATAATGTTGGTGCAATTAGCAAGCCTAAGTGCTTGGCTAATTATTCAAGACTACATATTAATTCATGTACCTCGCATGAAGGATCACATATGAACATCTACTTATCAATTTGGTTGTATTCACCTTGGATAAATGTAAAAGTCAAGAGATTAAGGAATCTTGTGAAGTTAGGGGGTTGAACCCACGACTCATGTGGTAGGAAGAATCAATTCGAATCATCCCTTAAGTGTAGGATCACTTTTAGGTGAGGGAAATTTCAAATTCAAACTCAAATTATGAGTATAAATAAACATGCTTTTATTCGTGGGATAGATAGAGCCATTTTGAAAGATTTTGAGATACATCAGTGAGCTGAGTAGTCCTCTACACTTCATTAGCATATACTTTTTGGTACATTTCTTCAAGTATATATCTATCTACTGTTCTCTATAGCATCCTCATCATTATAGTGATCTTGTGGAATTGAGGTTTCTTCATTTCGATTGAGTCTGTTGTTCATATATTTAGGTAGTGATGTGTGTGAACACTCTAGGACCGTCAGGGCGCTTTTTTCCTTCTTTCAGAGGTTGTTTTTCCCCTGACTTATATATTCACCTACTACCCTAATGGTTTACTTATCTTTGTACATTCTAGTGGTGATACATTTAGTATTGTGTGTTGTGCTCCAAGCTTCTTCTTCTTCCTTGTGTTGTTCACGTGCTTCCACATACCTTGAACTCCAACAATTGGTATCAGAGCAAGTCGCTGCTTCATCCAGGGCATTGTCGACACCCCTCCGGTCGTAGTCTTAGAAGTGCACAAAATTTGTTAAGCATACTTAGGTTGATTAGGAAATCAAAACTGCTTCGCTCTCTGGTGTCGAAATCACGATCTGAGCTCATTTCAGCCTCCGAATGCACTATCATAGTGCTTGTGCAAGCTATTTCATCTTTTTGTAAAAAAGATATATACAAGTTTCGATTTACCAGTATAAGTGTCTCGAAGTCTGGTACAGGTTTGCTAGAACTCTTCAGTGTAGTTCTACTCAACTTTTTCATATGCAATCATTTTTTTGCATTAGGGTATTTTATTCAATGGCTATGGTTGAAAGCAGTGATGTGTTTCATATGTTGGTTGTTGAGGATAAGTTGGATGGCACGGATTGCCCATTGTGGGCTTATATGATGCATCATGTATTGTTCACAAAAGGACTATGGAATATTATGCAGGGTGTTGAAAAATGTCCTATTACACCTGCAAATATAGGTACTGAAGCTGATATAGATGGCATTGAAGATGATGATATTCTTCATGTTCCTCTTCGTGCTACAATTTCTGCTGCACCTATTGTAGATCAAAGCTGTTGGGATGGTAGAGATGCTCAAGCACATGCATTGATAGCCTTGTCTGTCAAACGTGCCATTATTCCTCACATTCACTCTTGCAAAATAGCTAAGGATGCTTGGCATACACTTACCACATTGTACCAGGCTAAGAATGAGGCTCGTGTTCGAAAGCCATCCACTGTGTTTGGGAGCCCAAAGCTTGTAATAAACCCCCCGACCCGAATTGTAAATTCATCTCCACCTACTAACTGCATCATCCTTACATTGCATCTTTCCATTTAGCTCATAGGACTATTCATTCACTAACTACACACACAATCACCGAAAAAGCCAT
The DNA here is from genome assembly GCA_020310875.1 of Ceratopteris richardii. Classification (NCBI taxonomy): domain Eukaryota; kingdom Viridiplantae; phylum Streptophyta; class Polypodiopsida; order Polypodiales; family Pteridaceae; genus Ceratopteris; species Ceratopteris richardii. Next base: position 48,210,488 of record CM035417.1, on the reverse strand, counting down.
TGTAAATACCATTTCATATTTTTGAAGCTCCATTTTGTGCAAGCCAAGGAGTCCTTGAGCTTGAGGAGCATTATAAGTACCTACCTATCAATTTTCATATTTTTAAGACTCCATTTGAGCCCTCAAATAGGCCCTAGAACCTAATTTTTAACTAGACCAGACACTAGGTCTGAACAGGGCCAAAGTTAGTCAAAAACTATAAAAAGAGCTAGAGAGCTCATTTTTGAGGTTAGCTTGTGGTAGAATTGAACTTGTAAGAGCACTTTTGAGTAATCCAAAGAACTCCATTGCTTCTCTCTTTGTCTTACCTTGTGTGCGTGTGTCTGTGTATGTGTGTGCATGTTAGTGTACTTCTCACTCACACACTTGTGCCATCACTTGTTTGAGGTCTTCATACCATCCTCATGTCTTCCCGGATTGACATTAAAGGAGGTGCTACTCATCACTGAGCTACAACATACTTCAAAAAATTAGATGACTACTATGCAATCAGAATATGATGCTATTATGAACTCTAGAACTTGGTCTTTATGTGATTTTCCATTGGAAAAAATGTCATTGGCACTAAATAGGTATAAGTTGAAACACAAGTCTAATGGTAGTATTGATTGCTATAAGGCTAGGCTTGTAGCCAAAACTTATGCTCAAAAAAAGGGCATTGATTTGGAGGAGACATTTGGCCATGCATATCGCCTGAAAATCATTCATAGCATCAATGCACTTACGGCTCATAAATCTACATTTTAAAATTTTTGAATGGTGATTTGGGTAAAGAAGTGTATGTATTTCAAACTTGTTCTCTTGTACAAAAAGGGCATGAAAACAAAGTGTGCATGCTCAATAAGGCATTGTATGGATTAAAGCAAGCATCATGTGCTTAGTATAAGAAGATACATGCCTACTTATTATCACATCAATTTCAAAATATTCCAATAGAAATTGCTTTGTATATTAAGCATGTAGATGGTGTACTTCTTGTGATTGTTGTTTATGTAGATGATATGTTTATGAATGGTCCTAATGAGATGCATATTTAAAATTCTAAGGCTGATTTTCATGCCTCTTTTGAAATGTCAAATTTTTTACATTTGCATCACTATTTGGGTATTCAGTTTATGCAATTTGATGATGGCATTGCCTTGTGCCAAAGTAAACACATTGACACTTCATTCCAGCATCTTTGACTTGAAGATTGTAAAACTATTGTCACTCCCATGGAAAAAAGTCTATGATTGAGTCTTCATGATGTTAGATATTCATGTGATTTTGGTCTCTATCAACAAGTTATTATATGTCTCCTTTATGCATTACTCACCCTAATATTTAGTTTGTTGTTTCTCATATTAGTAGATTTATGTGTAGACAAGGAGTTAAGCATTGACAAGTAGCTGAGTATACCTATCAACTTGGGTTGTTTTATCCCAAGGGGGTATCACTAGTGCTAGATTTACATGTTGCTTTTGCTCATATTGGGTTGTTTGTTATCACATTCATGTGTCTATAAGTGGTTTTTTGCTTCATGCTTGTTAGGTCATGCATATCTTGGTTGACAAAGAAGAAACCCATTGTAGCCACTTCTAGTTATGAGGCAGAGTATAGAGAAACTTTCAGAACTACTATTGGGTGTATGTGGTTCAGATGCCTTATGGATGACTTGATTGTTGGTCATAATTCTGACACCACCATATTTACTCATTAGAGCACATTGGAAATTGTGAAGAACCCAGTGTTCCATGCTTGCATTAAGCACAATGAGGTGCACTATCATTATGTCATAGTGACTCTCTATTAGAAAGATCAGTTTGGCATATGTGCACACATAGGATATTGTTGTCGACCTTTTTACAAAGGCTCTACCTCATGATAAGTTCAAAGACTTTTGCAAAGATTTGAACTTACTTCCTTTTGTGGATTGACCTCATTCCATATTGGTTGACACTTCCTTATACATGAGTGTTATCCCCTTGTTCATTAAATCCCAAGGGGGTTTTAGTATATTTCAATAGTGATGTGTGTGAGCACACTTAAGACTACTGGGGCACTCCTTTTCCTATTTAGGAGGTCTTTTCCCTAGCTCGTATATATGTATATATCCATAATGGCTATTTATCTTTTGTACATTCACTTCATAAGACACTCAATATTCTGCTCCAAGCTTATTCTTCTCCCTTCTGTTATCTACATGCTTCCCTTGTTCTTGAATTCTACACCTAGAGAGCTCAACTTTCACATAATAAAAAATCAATGGAAACATTTTGTGTTCAACAAGAACAACTTGAGAAGAAAAGTTTTTACAAGAACTGTATCTAAACTCTTAGATTATATCAAATATTTTGTATCATGAGCACCATTAAATCAAGAGTTTTAAGTTGATTCATGTCTCCAAATTGCTTGTGCTGATAAATTCCATGCAAAGTCAAAATTTATGGCACCCTATGTGCACCTTTAAGTGCAAATCTCCTTAAGAGTGTATGCCTATGGATTGGACAAATATATGGCACCCAAAATGAGTGTGCATGCATGTGTTGGCATGAACTATTATTGTGTAAATATCTCTTTTATAGAGAAAGAACGTAAGAGAAGATGTATGCACACAAAAAATAGCATTTCATAGGTCCAATTTGAGGGGAAAAAAACCCATATGGGATGGTAGATGAGTGCAAAAAAATTTTCATACATGAAAGAATATATTATACTCTTCATCAACAAGAAGAGAGGATGAATGGTGTGCATGGCACCTTTGTCCTTGGGCAAGTGAAATTATGTGCATATAGAGTTGTGTGTGGATGCATCCTCATGTGAAGAGGATCAATTGTTGAGCCTTGGGGGGGCATTCCCATTTTTTCTACCACTAACATATTATATATCATTTTGCAAAAGATAGACATCACACAATCAACAATAAAATTTTGAAAATTTTGTGTCATATTCTCTAGGAAAGATAAGGGTTCCATCAACTTCCCTAATGCCAATGTTGTAATACAACATGCACACACAAGAAACGACTTGCAACTCAATCAATATATAGCCTTTCTAATTGGAGGTGATCTCTTGAGTTAAGTAGATCTCATATAATCATGCTCATCCTCAACTAGACAAGTGTCCAAATGGACTAAGAGGGTACACAAGTTAGGTGTTCTTATTGTCTCGCGTTAAGTCTGTGTACTCAAGAATTAGATTTGGATACTTCAAATACTCAATTTGTGTGTTCTCCTCTCTTTGTGTGTGAGATTGTGTGAGTGCTCTCTTCCTTATCTCCTTTCTCTTGACTTGGCATCAGAGCTATTGTGGTTGGAGAGAGCTTGTGGAGAAGACCAACAATGAAGAGTATGTGAGAAGGTTGATTCACAAGCGATCTCAGATTTCTATGAAATTTGGTATCAAGATAGAAGGTATCAAAATATTTTCATGTGTTATTCCTTTAGGATCACTCGTTTTGCTCAGATTTTTGTTTTGGATCCATCTTCACCTCCATTTTGAGCTCCTAAGGTCGGGCCCGTAGAGAAAATAGATCAATATGCAAAATTGTAACTTGTGTTGTGTTTGAAGACACTCAAGTATTCTAAATCCATAATTTCAAGCGAGTCCGTCTATTGTTGATACACAAAAACTATGTTTTTTTTTAGATCAAACTATCATGTCATAGTGTGATAATGTTCAAGCAAAGGTACTGCTTCTAGTTAGTGTTGTGAATTGTTGCATAAATGAAAATGGGTCAACTTATGAGTGATAAGTTGGATAGGAACAACTTTCATGCTTGGAGATTCAGAATGACAAATTTCTTAATGGGAAAAGGCTATTGGAAGTACATCGAAGGAGAGAATGAAAATGCTATGCAGTTACCAGAGAGGAATCGGGCTGTAGACCAGTTAAGAGCATATGAAGAGCGCAATCAAGGAGCACAGACATTAATGTATTGACTATTTGTTAATATACAAGATAGCATGGATGGGCACATACATGATGCCAAAACTCCAAAAGAGGCTTGGAACAATTTGGTAACATTGTATGAAACCAATACAAAGGCATAAAAATTGCTTCTCAAGAACGAGTGACTACACCTTGAAAAAGAGCATGTATGAGAAAAAGAGCATGTTGGTAAGTGACTACACCCTAAAAAATCAAAAGCACATGTAAGTCACTTGCTTCTATTGGTTTCAATGTAGATGATGATGATGATGATAAGATGGAAGTGTGCCTTCGTGGTTTAGGAACTTCATATAAGCAGTTCAAAACTTCTATTCAAACAAAGAAAAATATTCTGAATTTCACTCATCTGGCATCAATGCTAATAATTGAAGAAAAGAATCTTGATGAGGACTCAAACTCCCAAGGAAAACCTAGTTCTGAGGAGGTAGTCTACTTTGGCAAAGGAAGAGGCATACGTAGACGCTTCTTAAGTATGGAAGAGGAAACAATAACCAAGACCAACATCAACAAAAAAATCATGCAAGAGGTAGAGGAGAGTTTTGAGGTAGGGGAAGCCAAAGAGCCATAAAAATTCCCAAATAAATGATTTAGGTAATGACAGTAAAGGATGTTGTAATTGTGGTAAACCTGGTCAAGTTGAACATGATTGTAGGTTGAAGAATCAAAATAAGAAAAGGCAACAAAACAACTATGCATCTACAAGTGCATATGATTATGAGAAGCTATTTAAGATCCAACATCACGTGATGAATACAATGTCTGCACATGTTTCAAAATCGAATGGTAATGTCTGGTATGTTGATTAAGGTGCCTCAAATCACATGACCAACCATGCAAAATGGTTTAGTAGTTTGGAGAAATTTTATGTTCCTGGATTTGTTGAAATAGTTGATGACATATCACATCCTATTGAGCATATGGGAAACATAGCACTATCTATGGAGGATGAGAAGGTAAAACATCTTGCTGATGTAATCCATGTTCCGAATATAACAAGGAATCTAGTTTTTGTTGGATAAATGGTTGACCAAGGATTGCAATTAAGGCTCAATGTTGATCGTTTATTTGTAGAAGAGTACAAATAGAATGGAATTTTGGTTGCCAAAGGGAACAAATTTGGTAGGATGTTCACCTTGAATATGAAAATCCTTGAAATGAATGCAATCATGTTTGCAAAAGGTGCAACTGTTATTGCTGATATAGAGATTTGGCACAAGTGAATTGGACATGCAAATTTGCAGAGGCTGAAGTTGATCCAACCAAAGGAGCTTGTCAATCAATTACCAAATTTCAAGGTTGTAGAGATGCAGAAGGTATGTGCATCATGTCAATTTGGTAAAGAATCAAGGGCATCAAATTTGCATGACAAGCATGTTAGTGAGAATGTGCTAGAAATAGTACATATAGATGTTTGGGGTCTTGCAAAGACCACATCTATGGGAGGATGTAGTTTTTGGTGCATGACAATCAACAATTAGTGATTAGAACAAAGGATTGAAGTCAAAGAATAAAGAAAATATCAAATTCAAAAGCATGAAGACTTGTATATACATGTACACTAAACTTGTAATTAGCTCACTTATACCTTTGTTGTTGTTATGATTTTGTACATATATGCCTATATATACAAGTAGAAATTCGGGCTATGTAAGAGAGATGATGAAAGAAGAGTTGTAAGAGTCATTAGACACTTTAGAAGTGAAGAGAATATTTATTATAGATCAGATGTAATGTTTTCTTGAATAGAAGAAAAAGTTGCACCTGATATTTTGCTCAATGCTCCTTCTATGTTTATCCTTTTGTGAAATGCTTTTGTACAAGTCTAAGTGCATAGTTGAGTGACCTCTATACAAATTTTGAGATCCTAATTATGATCAAGTTGAGAGAATTGAGAGTAGGAACATTTACATGTGTATATGTGAAGAAGAGAAGACTGCAGCAGGCGCAAATTTGATGATAATGTTTTGGTCATTTCTCCTTCCAGAGTGTAATGTTTTGATCAAGGAAGAACTCATTCTCTAAGTTCAAAGGTGAGCTACCTATTGCGAAAAGCATTTGAATAAAAGGCTTCTAGTTTTTGAGAACTATGCATTAGAAGTTATAGGTGTCAAAGTCGATTGTATAGAAGTATAGTTTTAGACATAGGTGAATTATTTGGAGTAAATCTCAAGATTCACTAAACCTTTTGAGAAAATTTAACTTGGAGAAGGTGCGCAAACACCAGGAAACATCAGATATAATGTTTCATTGGAAACTTTACACATTTGTTTAGTCTATGAGTGGATTAAGTGCAGTAGACTTTTCTAAATAGTCACTCTCTTCACAGTTAGTGCAAAGATTGATAATTTGACATTAGTCTTCCAAAATTGGTTGAGGTTTTGAGTTGTTCTTGATATAGAGGTGCTCTAAAAGGAGGATCCAGACTGTTGCAGTTATACAGAAATCAACCTTTGAAGTTTCAAAAGGTGAAAGTTTAAAGTGAAAGCTAGAGAAGGAAGCTTGAAGCTATCAAGAAGACCAAAAAGAACTACATTCGAAGTAAAAGTACACTTATTCCTCACAAAGCTTGAAGAATTTAATACACGAGTAAAGAAAATATTGGAGATTCTCTTCAGATAGAGAAATTGGATAGAGAAAACTATCATGCTTGGTCAATGAGGATGGAAGAGGTATTAAGGATATGATTAACAATGGTTTAGTGCTTGGATTACCTAATGTTGCAGGTCAATACATGGCATACAGATGTGAGTCATGTCAATTAGGTAAGGCTCATAAGCAATCATATAATAAGTCGGCCGCCGGTTTGTAAGTTGTAAAAACTGAATCTTGTTCGCACGAGCGAAAGGTTGTTACGCAGACACCTTGTAATCTTTATATAAAGCAATGAAAAAGAGACGCAGGGGGGACGTTTGTTGGATTCACCAGACTATCTGTCTGGGTGATTGAGTGAACGTTACTGTGTTGTTTGATGGAGCAATCCTGAGTATATTGTTCTTGTTTCTGTTTTGTTATCTGTCGATACCTGTCTGTTGGTGAGTTCATAGATGTTCAGAAGATTATCTGACGGTGGTCTGAGCAAGTTATTCTGTGGAGTTTATATGGCATTGATCAATTAAGTATGTGTATCGTGGTGTCGCTCTTCTTGTAATGCACCGTAACATGCTAAGGAAGTCTGTGTAGTTGTGGTAGTGTTTCTGGGATTCTGATCTGTATTGTGATGTCTTCAGTGTGACAGTGGTTTGTATTCGGAACAGATCTTGAATTAATCAAGCAACTCTGTATCACTATACTGAATAGTCGGGTACAGTGTGGTTGGCCAACTTGGGGAGAAATTGACCGATTACTGTAAAGGTGTAAGTGTACGGAGTCTTGATAGAGTTGGAGCATCAGTGTCTTTCTGTATATGAAGTGGGTAATCTGGGAACCAAGTATAGGGCCTCTGTCTAACAGACCCCTTCCACTCCCAAGAACCCAATAACGTTTAAACGCACTTCTGACAGTTAGAATAGCGTTTAACACTGGTGTCGTCTGTGGGAAGGTGGCAACAAATTAGATTGTTGCAAATCGATTGTGGTAACGCGACTATAGATTGTAAACCGATAGTAATAGTACGCGATTAGTACAAAAGATGATACATGCCGGTTACTCGATCCGGTGAAACGTATCCGAAGAACCGACAGCCTTGGGTACCTAATTTGCTAAGGACACCTCCAGGAGGTAGAAGTGCAGATAGGTCTAACCGAGTTGTCAACAAAGTGAAGAACATTAGTAGTGATTCCGGTCATATTCCGGTGGAATGTACTACATCTCTGGTAGATTCCGGTGCAATTTTGTCACAGTCTGTCGAAGATATAGTAACTCCAGAATCTACCAGGACGCAGTATGAAGTTAAGTTAACATTATTGAGTAAAGATTCGAACTTGTTTACAAATAGAAACGTCTTAGCCAAAGAAATCAATGAAGGAGAAAAAGCAAGTTGTATTGGTGAAAAATCGACACCTTCCGGTGTTATTTCGGTACCAGTTGCTGAAAGCTCACAGTTTTCCGGTGAAGATTTACCAGTTCTTGGTGAATCTTCAGTCTAGTCACCGCTATTGGGAGTAAGCCTTCCTACATTTGACATCAAGAAGGAAGGTAGCTTGTTCAAAGCTGAAATCCGAAACATACTGAACCATATTATCGTACCGGAAGGAGCACATGTTGACGATACAGACTCCGACGGTTCAGATATTCCGCCTCGGGATACAGAAGATAGTCACAATACAACCGCTAGCAAGATGAGTGGACAACAACAACAACTATGTCCACCCAGGCCGCCTCCAACAGGAGTAATGTACACTAAATTCGGTGGATTTCCCAGTGATGACCCAGATGCTCATGTACGCACATTTGAGATAAGTTACACAGTGCTCAACCATCCACCTGATCTGGCGTATAAAGCTATTGTCTTCCAGTCGACATTAGTTAATGAAGCAGCCAGGTGGCTTACAGAATATGATATTAACCATTTCGGCACCTATGAAGCAGTAAGGGATGCATTTTTGCAGAGATTCCGGCTAAAGAAGAATCCAGCCGAAATTTTTGACTACCTACAAAACAATAGACAGAAGATAAATCAAACAGTGCAGGAATATGCCACTCTATTCAGAACCCATTTGAAGCAATTACCACCAGCACATGCCAACCTGCCGGATGACGTTATCACGTAATGGTTTATCAATGGATTGACTCCGCAACTTAAACAGATTATGATCATACGCTGTGTAGGAGCTATGACACTAGATGCGGTGATTGCAATGGCTTTGAAGCTTGAGAACAAGGTTGGAGGATTCACAGAAGACCTGGAATGGTTAAAAACAAGTAAAAATGTTGCAGAAGATCCGACCAGACAGGTGTACTGCACCACGTGCAAGAATTCAGGGCATACCAGTGCCACTTGTGCCCTCAACCAGTTGTTTTGTGCTATCTGTAACACGACAGGACATTCCACCGAAAACTGCGCGTACAACGCTAAAGTACAGGGAACAGCAACAGTGAATGCAATTATACAAGAACCAGGGCAGCCTACCAATCACTATGTACCTCCTCAAAGGAGAAACAACCAGCAGCAGGGATATCGAAATTACAAAGGACAAAGAAATAACAATTACAATGCGAACCGTTGGCAGGCAGGACCAGCACAGGAAAAGTAGGACTAGTACGAGATGTGCCCATAACTCTGCAAGGCACAACATTTAAGATGACTTTTGTCGTCTTAGAGCTACCAGAGTCTAGCTTGGATTATAATTTGCTTTTCGGCCATCCTTAGCTGAAACAAGCCAAGGTGATACAAGATTGGTCTGCACAGGAACTCACTTTCAAGGATAATAATCGTAAATATGTGGTAAAATTAGATGCTATACAGCCTTGCGAATTGCATGCTAGACCGTATTTTGCAGAACCAGTTCATATGTTAGATGGTTTGTCAGATGATGAAGACGAAGAGTTTTTGAAGACTAATATTGATTTGATCTCCCTAGGAACTGTTGATCTACAATCTGTTGTAGATAATTGGAATCCGGCAATTTGTACGGTGATGCCTATGACTGAAGAAGACAAAAAAGAAGATAATACTGCTATAGATGACGCTGATCTACAGCAACTTTTAAACCCACCCGATGTTATAGAGAAGTCCCGACAATTCTATGTTCCAGAAGATCAGTTAATTACATATAATTTAGGTGATGAAGTTAATCAACGACCTGTAAAAATAAAGGAAGGATTGCCTGAAATGTTTCAAGTAGAGTTAATACAGTTGCTTCGAGGGTTCTATGATGTTTTCGCATGGGATTACAAAGACATGAAGGGTTTGGACCCTCGCATTTATCAACATAGGGTCATGCTGAAGCCGGAAGCTAAGCCAATCAAACAACCCAGCTATCGGATGAATCCAAACTATGCAGCAAAGGTGAAGGCAGAGCTTGATAGGTTACTAAAAGTCGGATTCATCGTACCAGTAGAGCATGCTGAGTGGATATCACCCATTGTTATCGTCCCTAAGAAGAATAAGCAGTTACGCATATGTGTAGATTACCGGAAACTAAATGCCGCTACGGTGCCTGATCCGTTTCCTCTACCTTTTCTTGACACCATGCTGGACAGAGTAGTAGGACATGAAATGTACTCATTCTTGGATGGATACAGTGGTTACAATCAAGTAAGAATGGCTGAGGAAGATATACCAAAAACAGCGTTCATCACCAATTGGGGTGTATTTGCATGTACGGTTATGTGGTTCGGATTAAGAAATGCCCCCAGTACTTTCCAGAGGTGTATGCAGGAAATATTCTCCCCTTATCTTACCTCGTTCATGCAAGTATATCTTGATGATTTCTCCTTGTTTGGTAAGATGGTAGCACAATTTTTCCATTTACGGTGCTGCTTTGAGAAATGCAGAGAATACAGACTCTGTTTGAACCCAAACAAATCTGTGTTTAAGGTTTCATGTGGAAAGCTACTTGGCCACATTGTATCTGCACAGGGTATACAGGTAGATCCAGATAAAATCACAGCTGTGTTAAAAGCACCTGTACCCACTACACCTAAGGAAGTAATGTGTTTCATGGGACAAGTAAGATGGCATGGACGATACTTACGATGGCTTGCTCATTTGGCGATACCACTGAACCGGTTAATAACCAAGACTCCTCGACAATTTGAGTGGACTCAAGAATGTCAAATTGCTTTTGATCGTCTAAAGGGATTACTAACATAAGTTCCAATCCTACAGCCTCCTGACTGGGATTGCCCATTTCATGTATTTTTTGATGCTTTAGATATAGCAATTGGGAGCGTACTAATGCAACAAACTGATAAATGGTTCAGGCCAGTATACTATGCAAGTCGAAGGCTTGCCCCTGCTGAAAAGAATTACTCTGTAACAGAAAGGGAATGTCTGGGTTTAGTATACTCTGTAAAGAAATTTAGGCATTATTTACTTGGCCGTAAATTTACTTTTCATGTAGATCATGCTACACTTGTCTACCTGGTAAGGCAGCAGCATTTAGGTGGTCGATTAGCGCGATGGGTTCTGCTTTTACAAGAGTTTGATTACGAAGTTATTCATCGGCCAGGCAGTTCACATGCCTTAGCAGATTTCCTTTCTCGCTTAGATTCCGGTGAAGCTCCGGTCGGTGTAGAGGACACAACACCAGCTATTTATGTTTCTGAACCAATTAATGATGAAATTGCAGACCCACCTATGCCATCTACATATTATGATCAGATATTGACCTTTCTTACTGATGGATGCCTTCCTTCTCAGGCTTCTCCTGCAATGCGTAGGAAGATTGCAGTGTACAGTCACAAATTTCGGTTAATTGCTGGAGAATTATACTATATGGATCACACTGGAGTTTTACTTCGTTGTATTCCTCCACACGAAGTTAACTCAGTCATTACTCTAGCTCACTCAATTCCTTCCAGTGGACACTTTGCAGCAGATTTAACGCACCGAAAAATTCTGCAAAGTGGACTTTGGTGGCCTACTATGTACAGGGATGTATCTCAGTTTGTCAAACAATGTGATACTTGTCAGCGGTCTGGACAACCTCTACAACGCCATTTGTTCCCTCTCCAACCGATCTTGCTGTTGGAGCCTTTTCAGAAGTGGGTCTAGATTTTATTGGACCTATTACACCGCCAGCAATACTCAGTAGTAATCGTTATATTCTAACCTGTACAAACTATGCAACCAGATGGGCAGAAGCATGGGCTTTAAAGTCTGCCACAGCTGTTTTGATGGCAAAGTGTCTAATGAAAGATGTCTTTCCGCGTTTTGGCTTACCTCTGGAGCTTGTTACAGATCAAGGCACTCATTTTGTCAACAATTTAATGAAAGTACTCACACATTCTTTTCAGATCACGCACAAATTCAGTTCACCATATTATCCGCGTGCAAATTGTTTTGGCTGAGAGTACCAACAAGACCCTGTTGAATATGCTTCGAAAATTGATTCTGGAAGCACCGGAAAGATGGGATCAACTGTTACCTGCAATATTATGGGCATACCGGACTACATACAAGGTAGCAACAGGATTAACCCCTTTCCAACTAACTTATGGATTGGAAGCCATAGCACCAATGGAGATTGTTGTGCCAAGTTTACGTGTAGCTCTCACTCAGAAATTGATACCAGAAGATTCTTTATCATTCCGGCTAGATACACTCAGAGAACTGGATGAGCATCGATGGACAAGTTTTCTGACTATCCAGGAAGTTCAGTTAAGACAAGCTCGAACACATGATCAATATCTAAAGACTCCAATTTTTACGATGGGGCAACTTGTACTCTTCTACAATGCCAAGTTGAATCGCTCTGCTGGAAAATTCAAGTTACGATGGTTTGGCCCCTACCGGATTTCTGAACAGGTGGGCCCAGCCACTTTTCGATTGACTACTTTAACCGGACTACCTCTTCCAAAGGTGATAAATGGTTCAAAGCTATGGCCGTATCAACAAGCATCGGATCCACACTAAAACGTTCTGCGGATTGGCCGCGTATTTTGCGTTTTCTTCTCGCGCCATCGCTAACACACCTGCCACCGAGCAGAGTTGGGCGATCACATCCCTACCCTCCCAAACCATAATCACGTTCCAGGCCTTTGTTGATGCGTTTCGACTCCCTCGGCAAGGTCGAGAAAATGGCCCAAATCTACCGATTGCCACCATGAATCGATTATTCCCTAGGAGATCATCCAACGAATACGCCATACTCTGTCGCCCTGAACCTGAGAGATCCGCACTACAATTCCTAGAAGCCATTCTTAACCTGTAGAAGCGAACATATGGAATCTCTCGTCCTTTTTACTCCGCTATAGATTTAGCTGCTCGAGAACCAGTCAATTTTGCATCATATTTCTTCCAGCGAATACACAAAGAATGCGTCGCAATTATCAAGCAGGTCAATAAAGGGGATATGCCAAGGTCGAGACTCCCTCACATCATATCTTTTCTATTTCCGACCATTCTAGCAGCACAGCCACCACCCCGAGGACCCGTTCTACGCCATGAGGAATCTGCACAAATATTAGAAGACGATGAAGAAGAAGATGAAGAGATTTTCCACCTTCTCCGCCGGAACAGAATCAGGATAAGCTCATCCGATAGTGATGTACAAGGGTCAGCCGCAAAGGACAAGGCAGACAACAAAGTAGAAGAAGCAAACGAAGAAGAAACCTTTCACGACACCGCAACCTCCATGCATCATGAGTCTTCAGCGCAGTCCTCTTTAGAACAACAACAAGACCAGGAGGCTCCAACCGAATCTGACACAAGCTCATCAGAAGAAGCATCTCAGCAACAATCGGAGCAGGAAAAGCAAGGAGATGAAGAACATATAATTGAAGAAGTTTTCGAGGAACTGCTTAAAGCAGTAGAGTCCACAACTGCCGACACCGCTGACACACAACAAACCACAGAAAAGGTAACAGAATCTCACTCTGTTCTTCCCACTTCCCCGCCGAAACCTCCACTCAACCCAATTATCCCAACTCCACCCATTCTTCCTGAAGAACCCACTGCCTCCTCTTCCTCATCCCCAAACTACTCTCCACCGAACTCCCAGCAGCTACTCACCGCATCCTCATCTCAACCTCGTCCTCATCTTCCACTTCCTTCAACTCCTATGATATCTGAACTTGCAACCATGGGTCAGATGTTGATCCAGCTTTCACAACAACTGCCGGCACATATGAAACAAGTGACAGATACTATCCGCGATGAATTTCAACACAAGGTGGATGTACTGGAGGCAGACATTAGTCCTCTACAAGAAGAATTAATAGTAGCTAAAGTCGAAAACCAAGCCTTACAAGAACAACTTAAGGAGTTACAAGCCCGAATGGCCGAACAGGTAGAAGTTACCGCTCAAAGAGATGCAGCACTGGCAGAGATCAAACAAAAAGACGAGTTACTAAATGAGGCAAATACAGAAATCATTCAGTTGAAGCAAGAGATGCAGGATAAAGAAGATGCACGAGTAGCCTTAGGGAATCTGCTAGAAGAAACAAGACGGACGCTAGATGAAGTGGTACAACGCGGCCAAGAAGAGCACGATCTGGCTATGAAAATAGCTGAAGAACTCCAAAAAATAGAAAATATACTTTGTAGAAGTAAACAACATTCTAAAACAAAAATTGACCGAGGAAGCACAATGACAAAAGGTAATATCAGATCTTCGCAGAGAAAGAGATGCCTACTCCAGAACAATCCAGTTCTAAAATCAGCAGATCGACAGAAAAGACAACCAACTCGACAATCAGAAAGAAAGATTGGCTAAGATGGATAAACAACTTGCAGAGATGAAAGTATCCAGAGATGCGGCCTTATCAAATGAATTTTATTTACAAGAGGCCTTTCTGCAGACGTAGGCAGAAATTTTGCTAGCCAAAGCCATTTCCTTAAGTTCTGTAAGAACCGATGCACAATTAGTAGAACCTGATACTTTGAAACAGATGTTAGAAGCTTTAAAAAAAAAAATCGCCTGAACCTTTAGATTAGCACGATCCATGTACTTAGAAGGAATTATAGATGAACCGTAACTTTTGTAAAACCTACGGGTTCAAGTCCACCGTGCGTGCCAAGTGTTAGTCGGCCACCGGTTTGTAAGTTGTAAAAACTGAATCTTGTTCGCATGAGCGAAAGGTTGTTACGCAGACACCTTGTAATCTTTATATAAAGCAATGAAAAAGAGACGCAGGGGGGACGTTCGTTGGATTCACCAGACTGTCTGTCTGGGTGATTGAGTGAACATTACTGTGTTGTTTGATGGAGCAATCCTGAGTATATTGTTCTTGTTTCTGTTTTGTTATCTGTCGATACCTGTCTGTTGGTGAGTTCATAGATGTTCAGAAGATTATCCGACTGTGGTCTGAGCAAGTTATTCTGTGGAGTTTCTATGGCATTGATCAATTAAGTATGTGTATCGTGGTGTCTCTCTTCTTGTAATGCATCGTAACGTGCTGAGGAAGTCTGTGTAGTTGTGGTAGTGTTTCTGGGATTCTGATCTGTATTGTGATGTCTTCGGTGTGACAGTGGTTTGTATTCGGCACAGATCTTGAATTAATCAAGCAACTCTGTATCACTATACTGAATAGTCGGGTACAGTGTGGTTGGCCAACTTGGGGAGAAATTGACCGATTACTATAAAGGTGTAAGTGTACGGAGTCTTGATAGAGTTGGAGCATCAGTGTCTTTCTGTATATGAAGTGGGTAATCTGGGAACCAAGTATAGGGCCTCTCTCTAACACACCCCTTCCACTCCCAAGAACCCAATAACGTTTAAACGCACTTCTGACAGTTAGAACAACGTTTAACAGTTTCATGTATTCAGAGAAGCTTGAATTGGTACATACAGATGTGTGGGGACCATCAAAGGATTTTAGTATTAATGGTTCAAGATATTATGTGATTTATGTTGGTGATGCTACCAGGTGGATCACCATATATGTGATCAAAGATAAATCAGAGGTGTTCAACACATTTAAACATTATCATGTGTATGCAAAGAGAATCACAGGTCAAAGATTGAGGGGGAGAGTATTTTTCTAATGATTTTAGTGAATACTTGTGGAATGCAGGTATAAAAAGGGAAGTTACTTGCAGGTACTCTCCTCAACTAAATGGTGTAGCAGAAAGGAGAAATAAAGCTCTTGTTGAGTTTGCAAGGTCAATGATGAAGGAGAGAAATTGTCCAAATTATTTATGGGCTGAGGTTGTAAATACAGCCACATACTTGGTGAATAGGTTACCATGTAAATCTTTACAGGGTATGACAACATATGAAGCTTGGAGGGGGTAAGAGACCTACCTTAGATCATTGCAAAGTGTTTAGATGTTTGGCTTATTTATATGTGCCATCTCAGTTGAGGCATAAATTGGAACCAAAGGCTGAAAAGTATGTGTTCATTGGCTATGATGATAAACAGATGGGTTATAGGTTGTGGAGTCCATCCACAAAGCAATTCCTTGTGTCAAAGGATGTTAAATTTGATGAGCAAGGTACTTGGTATGCAGGTACAATTAATATTCATGCAGGTGATGAAGAAACTTTGAATCGGAAGAAAGGTAAATCAAAGGTTCAAATATTTGATGAAGAAGAGATTAATGAGCACAAGTTGAAGTTGAAGAAATGTTTGATCCAGAATGTGATGAACTAGAAACTTCAAGAAGTGGAGAACTCAGAAGGTCATCAAGGCATAAATGGAAACCTACAAGGTATAGTTATGATACTTCATTTTTTACCACTAAAGATTATGCTTACATGGTGAAAGCAGAGGAAGACCCTTTTACATATGAAGAGGCAAAAGGTAAGGAAAATTGGGAGAAAGCTATGCAGGAAGAGTATGATGCATTGATGGAAAACGAGACATGGGATTTGGTTCCTAAACCAAATAGTCAGAAGATCATTGGATGCAAAGGGTCTACAAGACAAAGAGGTTTGCAGATGGAAGTGTGTCTAGGTATAAAGCTAGACTTGTTGTGAAAGGGTATGCTCAGACATATGGTATAGATTATGATGAGACTTATAGTCCTATGGCAAAGATGACAACTATAAGGACTCTCATAGCTATTGCTTCATGTAAAGGTTGGAAGATATGTCAATTAGATGTGAAAAATGCTTTTCTAAATGGTTACATTTCAGATGATGTTTTCATGGAGCAACCAAAAGGTTTCAAAGATAAAAGGTATCAAGAATATGTATGTAAGATCAAGAGAGCTTTCTATGGTTTGAAGTAGGCCCCAAGGGCATGGAATTATAGACTTGTGAAGTTCTTGAAGGAACTTGGTTTCCAAGTGTCTAAAACGAATAGTAGCTTGCTTGTTAAAGCAAGTGATGATGGGTTCATTTATATGTGCACATATGTTGATGATATAATTCTTAGAGGTACAAATGAGAAGGGCATACAAAGTCTTAAGAAGCAAATGGAGAAAGAATTCAAGATCAGTGACTTGGGAGACTTTTCATATTTCTTGGGCATGGAGATTTCATGTACTCAACGTGGAGTATATGTAACTCAAGAAAGGTATTTGAAGAACTTGCTAATCAAGTTTAAAATGGAAGATTCTAGGGTAGCACCTACTCCAATGGAAGTGAATCAAAAATTGAGCAGATATGGAGGAGAAGAATTCAAGGACATGAAGCTATATCAAAGTCTGGTTGGTAGTTTAATCTATGCTACATTAACAAGGCCTAATTTATCATATGCAGTTGGAGTGTTGTCTCAATTCATGCATTGTCCTAGGAAAGAACATTGGGTTGTAGGACAAAGGGTGTTAAGATACATTAAAGGTACACTCAAAGAAGGTTTGTATAATGGTTTCACAAATACAAGCATCAAGATATATAGTGACACAGATACAAGCATCAAGATATATACATTAAGGATATACTCAAAGAAGGTTTGTATAATGTTAATCTTGATGATAGGAGATCAACCTATGGGTATGTATGTTATGTGGGAGATGAATTAATCTCTTGGTGTTCTAAGTGTTGGAGTTAGATGTCTGCAGAAGCACGCGAACAGTAGAAGAAGAAGAAGCTTGGAGCACAACATAAAATAATGAATGTATTACTAGAGAATGTACAAAGATAAATAGCCCATTAGGGTAATAGGCGTATATACAAGCCAGGGGAAAAACCCTCCTAAAGAGGGAAAAAAGTGCCCCGGCTGTCCTAGTGTGTTCACACATATCACTACCTAAATATATCAACAAATCGCCCCCTAGGAGTGATGCGGTGAACAAGGAGCTGGCACTCATGTATAACAAAGTGCCAAGCTATGTTGAAATCACTCCACAAAAGGAAGTAAGCCCAAACCTTTGCGGAAAGCTCCAAAGTTCTCCCTAGGCAGAGCCTTCGTGAAAAGGTGTAATGTTCTCCTGCATGGGCACATATGCCAAGCTGATCTAAACAGCAAAAAACCTCTCCCTAACATAGTGATAATGCACCTCAATGTGCTTAGTGCGAGCATGGAACATAGGGTTCCTCGCAACTGCCAATGCGCTCTGACTGTCAGTGAAGATGGTGGTAGCAAAAGTTTGACCAACACCCAAATCAGCCATAAGGCGTCTAAGCCACACACACTCAACAATCGCTGTGAAAGCTGCCCTATACTCAGCCTCACAACTGGAAGTGGCCATAGTAGGTTGTTTCTTGCTCAACCAAGATATACATGAGCTACCAAGCATGAAGCAAAAGCCACTAGTGGACACACGATTGTCATAGCAACCAGCCCAATCAGAGTCAGAAAAAGAATGCAAATCTGGCGGTTGCAAATATGGCGGTAGTGATCCCCCCTTGGGATAAAACAACCGAAGTAGCCGAGTACCACTCAAATAGCAAAAGCGCTTAACTGCCTGCCAATGCTTGACTCTTGGGCTCATCTGTGAGCCAGCAAACTGAATATCTGGCCGAGTAATGCATAAGTAAATCAAGCATCCAACAGCCTACTGATAGAGAACAACATCAAATGCATCTCCAACATCATGACGACTCAATCGTAAACCTGTCTCCATAGGAGTGGCAATAGTCTTACAATCTTCAAGGCCAAAACGTTGCAATAATGTGTCAATATATTTCATTTGACACAAATCCATTCCACCATCAACTTGCATAAACTGAACGCCCAAATAGTGATACAAATGCCCCAAATCAGACATCTCAAATGAGGCATGTAATCGCCATTTAACATATCATGAACTATAAACCTATCATCAACAAATTTCACAACCAAGCCAATCTTGGCTAATGCAGAAACTGATAACAGGTTCTTCTTGATCCCTGGCACAAATAAAGCATCTGATAGAGTGAAAGAACTACCATCAGCAGTAGTCAAAATGATCTTACCAACTCCCATAACAGAATAAGAGGAGTTGTTGGCACATGTAACAATATTCCCTGTAGGGGCAGGCTCCAGTGAAGAGAAGAAACTGCGCTGCAAGGTAATATGTTTGGTCGTCCCACTATCAAAATACCAAACATCTGAGTTTACTGCAGACATGCACTGCTCATGAGAAGATGGGTCAAAACTACAGACAATAATAAACGCCCATTCTTCTTCCTGCACAAGATTAGCAGACTCTGTTTTTGGTGTAGAGGCCTCGGCAACAACCATTCCAACCTCTTTCTTCTTTGCCTCTTTAGCAGCCAGTTTTGGACAATTCTTTATAAGATGATCATTCCCTTTACAATACTTACAAAATGATTTCTGCTTTTCTGATTTCTTCTCATCTTTATCTTCCTTCTTCGAATGTGCAGAATTAGCAAATTTCTACTTACTAGTTGAAGAGCTCCATTTTCCTTTGCCCTTCTGACTAGCCAGGAAAGCTTGATCTGCAACTCGCATAATGGACCTGTTCTGCTTGGATTGATCTTCCTGCAACATAACAAAGACTAACTCCTCAAATGATAAGGCATTCGGATTGCCTTTCATCATCAACCAAAGAGTAGAAGCAAAACTCTGATATGAATCAGGAAGACTATTCAAAATGGTCTGCACAAATGATATATCTGGTATAACCTCATCAGCAGAAATCAAATGTTCCTTCAAGTCTTTGATCTTCGTTAGGAAACTGTCCATAGAATCACCTTCATTCATGTGCTCATTCTCCAACTGTTTTCGGAGGTAAGCAACACGAGCCTCATTCCTAGCTTGGTACAATGTGGTAAGTGTACCCCAAGCATCCTTAGCTATTCTGCAAGAGCGAATGTGAGGAATAATGGCACGTTTGACAGACAAAGCTATCAATGCATGTGCTTGGGCATCTCTGCCATCCCAACGAATCTGCTCTACAGTAGGTGCAACAGAAACCGCAACACGAATAGGAATATGCAGAACATCATCATCTTTGACACCTTCTCATCAGCTTCAGTACATGTAGTTATAACAGTTGCAGATGTGATAGGAAATTTTCGACACCCTGCACAATGTTCCACAGTCCTTTTACAACCAACACATGTCACATCATATAAGCCCATAATGGGTAATTGGTACCATCCAACTTATCCTCAACAGCCAACATACGGAATACATCACTGCTTTCAGCCATGGCCAGTGACTAAAATAACTTGATGCAGAAAATTGATTGTATCTCAAAAAGTTGAACAGAATTGCCCACACGAATTCCACTAGACCTATAGTAGACTTAATGACGCTTATACTGGCGAACAGAAACTGGTATATAGCTTTGGCACAAAAAGATGAAATAGCCTACACAAGCGCTGTGATAGTGCATTCGGAGGTCGAAACGAGCTCAGATCGCGATTTTGGCACCACAGAGCTAGCAATTTTGATCTCGAAAACACGTTGAGTATGCTCACCAAAATTTGTGTGATTCTGAGACTGCAACCGAGGAGTGTCAACGGTGCCCTAGATGAAGCGACGACCTACTCTGATACCAATTGTTGGAGTTAGATGTCTGCGGAAGCACAAGGAAGAAGAAGAAGCTTGAATCAAAACACACAATAATGAATGTGTTATTAAAGAATGTACAAAGATAAATAGCCCATTAGGGCAATAGGCATATATACAAGACAGGGGAAAAAAAACTTCCTAAAGAGGGAAAAAAGTGTCCTAGTGGTCCTAGTGTGTTCACACACACATCACTACCTAAATATATCAACACTAAGAAGCAGCATACAGTTGCTTTGTCATCTACAGAAGCAGAGTATAAGGGTATGGTTGAAGCTGCAAAAGAGGTCATATGGTTGAAGAATCTCACTAAGAGTTTTGACATCATTCAGAGTACACCCACTATTCATGGACATAATATGAGTTCACTATATCTAGCTACTAACCCTGTTTTTCATGCCAGGACTAAACACATTGAGATTCACTATCACTTCTTGAGAGAGAAGGTGATTGATAAAGAGATTGAATTCATATATACTTCAACAAAAGATCAGATTGCAGACATGCTAACCAATAGCTTGGATGGACCAAAGCTACAAAGATTCAAAGACATGGCTTGTATAAAGAAGATGGAGAAAATCACAATTGATGATTGAGGGGGAGCTGTTGGTGCAGGACAATCAACAATTGGTGATGAGAACAAAGGATTGAAGTCAAAGAACAAAGAAAAGATCAAATTCAAAAGCATGAAGACTAGTGAATGAAGACTTGTATATACATGTACACTAGACTTGTAATTAGCTCACTTATATCTTTTTTATGGTTACGAGTTTGTACATATATGCCTATATATACAAGTAGAAAGTCGGTGCATGTAAGACAGATGATGAAAGACAAGTTGTAAGAGTCATTAGACACTTTAGAAGTGAAGAGAATATTGACTATAGATCAGATGTAATGTTTTCCTGAATAGAAGAAAAAGTTGTGCCCGATATTTTGCTCAGTGCTCCTCTTGTGTTTATCGTTTTGTGAAATGATTTTGTACAAGTCTAAGTCCATAGTTAAGTGACCTCTGTACAAATTTTCAAATCCTAAATATGATCACATTGAGAGAATTGAGAGTAGGAACATTTACATGTGTATATGTGAAGAAGAGAAGACTGCAGCAAGCGCAAATTTGATGATAATGTTTTGGTCAGTTCTCCTTTCACAATGTAAAGTTTTGAGCAAGCAAGCACTCATAAGGTAAGCTACTTATGGCTAAAATCATTTGAATAAATGGGTTCTAGTTTAAGAGAACTATGCATTAGAAGTTACAGGTGTCAAAGTCGAATGTACAAAAGTATAGTTTTAGAAATAGGTGAATTGTTTGGAGTAAATCTCAAGATTCACTTAACATTTTGAGAAAGCTTAACTTGCAGAAGGTGTGCAAACACTAGCCAACATCACATACAAAGTTGCATTGGAAACTTTAAACATTTGATCAGTCTGTGAGTGGATTAAGTGCAGCAGACTTTTCTGAATAGTCACTCTCTTCACAGTTAGTGCAAAGATTGATCATCTGACATTAGTCTTCCAAAATCGGTTGAGGTTTTGAGTTGTTCTTGATATAGAGGTGCTCTAACATCAAGTATAACTTGTTCTTTTGGAGATTAACACTCTCCATCAGTAGTTTTATGTCACTTTCATTGATGATCATATATGGAAAGTATGGTTATAGTTCATGAAACAGAAGCGTAAGGTATTTAGTCACTTTCAAAATTTTAAGGTTATGGTGGAAAAGAAGACAAGGAAGTATATTCAGACATTGAGATCTGATGGAGAAGGTGAATACATCTCAAATGAGTTCAGTAGCTTTCTAAAAAGTCATAGAATTCAACGATAGTTTTCATGCAGGTACATACCAGAACAAAATGGCATTGTTGAATGCAAAAAGACATATTGCAAAAATAGCAAGAGCCTTGATGGCAAAGAAAAATATGCCTCATTATTATTGGGCAGAAGTTGTGCATACTACTGTATGCATCATGAATAGAACTCCGACTGGTGTTGTACATCAAGTTATACCTCAAGAGAAGTTTGCAGGTAAAAAGCCAAATTTATCACATATGAAAGTATTTGGCTATATTGCATATGTGCATGTTCAAGATGAGTTGAGAATGAAGCTTGATCCAGAAGCAAAAAAATGTATCTTCATTAGGTAATCCCTTGAGCAAAAGGAATATGAATGCTATAACCCACTCACACGATAGGTGAAGATAAGCAAAGATTTGGTGTTTGATAAGATATCAAGCTTCAATGCAAATGCTAAACAAGGACTTAATCTTGACTCAAATGAAAAAGTAAATACTAAAAAATACAAGTGCGGAATCTCAAGTTCTGAGTGGATTGGATGTGTCACCAAGCCATAGTTCCAACTCAATTCCATGGAGTGGAATGGAATTCCAGTCCAACAAAATCATCAATTACATCCAAGAAAGATAAAGAAAAGGTTTTTGCTAGTAATAGAACATGTATAGGTTTTGAAGACATTGATGGAGAATCAAGCAATCCAAAAAAGAGCCTTGATGAAGAACTTGGTTGCCGTCTGTGAAAACTACAAGATTAAGAAAGGCATATGCAGATGATACAACAAGAAGAAGTGACCTAGGACCAAGAATATCTGGAAGGATGCGTAGTTCAATGCAGCGATTAACATATGATAGCTACATGGCTCATCATTATGCTTGCATGACCAAGGTAATATAAGATATTGAACCTTCTTGATTTGAAGATGCAATTGGAAATGCAGATTGGGATAAAGCTATGGATGAGGATATGGCTGCACTTTATGGAAATGAAACATGGAAGCTAGTTGCATTGCCACAAGGAAAGAAAGTCATAGGCTACAAGTGGGTTTATAAGATGAAGCACAATGTTGAAGGCAACATAAGCAGGTATAAAGCATGATTCGTAGCACAAGGATATGCATATATATATAGCATTGATTATGAAGAAACGTTCATCCCTGTAGCTAAAATGGCTTCTCTTAGAGAACTTGTTGAATTGGCTACAACAAGAGAATGGTTTTTGCATCAGATGAATGTGAAGAATGTTTTCTTACATGGTGAGTTGCAAGAAGTAGTATGCATGGACTAGCCACAAGGATATGAGGATTCAAAGCATCCAAAATAAGGTTCTAGGTTAGAAAAGGCTTTGTATGGGCTTAAACAAGCCCCTTGTGCTTGGCATGTAAGGGTTGCAGATCATCTAACCACCAATGGATTTTCTATGTGTGATGTAGATCACTCATTATACATAAGGAACAATGATGATGGCATCATGATTGTGGCCATTTAATTTGATGACTTGCTTGTAGGTTGTGATCATGGAGGAAGCATTAAAGAGGTAAAGCAACTCCTTATGTAAGAATTTAGCACAAAAGATCATGGTGTCTTGTGCTATTTTTTGGGCATTGAGTTTACACATATAGAAATGGCTATATGGATGTCGCAAAGGAAATATGTCTTGAGTAGCTGCAAAAGTATGGTTTGGCTAATTGTAAGCAAATTTCTATGCCATTCGATTAGAACTTGAAGTTGGATACTACATCAGGTGAAGCACTAAAAAATGCTACTATGTATAGGAAAATTGTGGGAAGTTTGATATATCTCACAATTACAAGACCTTATCTAAGATACATTGTAGCACTTCAAGGTCAATTTATGCAGTTTCCTAGGAAACCACATTTAGATGCTCTGGGACACACTCTACATTATGTGAGTACTACTTTGGATTGTGCATTGTTTCATGAAGCTGATGCATAATTACAGGTTCATGGATACACCCATGTAGATTGGGCTGATAGTATTCCAGATAGAAGATCTAGTAGTGGCTTTCTGTTCTCACTTGGGAGTGCATCTATTACATGGAGCAGTAAGAAGCAACCCACTGTTGTTTTGTCGAGCACTAAGGCTAAGTATAGAGGTGTTGCAATGGCAGCATGTGAAGCAACATGGCTAGAGATACTACCTGCAAATTAAGGTATGGAAGTGCAAAAGCTTATCATCATTTATTGTGATAATCTTACCAACATCCAGTTGGCATGAAATCTTGTTTTTCATGCTAGAGCGAGGAAGATCATTCTTCCTTGCCTCAATCTCTATGTGCTCCTCTCTTTGTGTGTGAGAGAGTGTGAGAGATATCTTCCTTATCTGCTCTTGAACATTGCCCTTGAACATATATATAAGGAGGGCTTGTCTACATATGTCCCCAATCTTGTCAATGCTAATCTTACGGGAGCTCAAGGAGTCGTGATCTCCAAGTGCTTTTTGAGTTCTAGTTCAAGTTCTAGTCTTGTTGTCTGTTCTAGTCTTGCTTAGTCTAGTATGCTCGATATCCTATCTCGTCTTGTTGTAATCTTGTACTATGAGATCCTATCGAGTTATTTCTTTTATCTAGTTCATCTCCATCAAGGGAGTTCTTGTATCCTAGATATCTTACTTCACACCTACCATCCCAAGTTGTGGGATCTCTTAGTTATCCATATGTATCAATCCCAGGTTGTGGGACTTCTTGTAATAATTCGATGTTCTTGTATTATTTCCCCTATGTGGGTGATCTTGTAATCAAAAGTACAGTTCTAAAATCTTGTCTAGTCTATTCAGAGGCAGAATCCAGTGCTCCCCTGACATTTTGGTAAGACTATGGAGAACATAGTTAAATATATTGTGGCATCCTTTCATAGTCTCCAGCAACAAGTCGAGGACCTAACTCATCGATAGATACAAGTTGAGATGGGACATCCAATGCATGTAGGCGAAATCATTCAAGAATCACAAAAATGAATCGATAATCTTCAAGCCAATCAAGGAATCATTCAAGTGAATCAATGCCTTAGTTTATCCTTCATGAAGGAACTCAAGATTTGCATGCCAAAAAAGTTCGATAGTGATTGCACGAAGTTCCACAGATTCCTATAGCAAGTTAAATTGTACATCCATATGCAACCTAATGGATACCCTCATGAGGCACCCAAGGTTAGTTTTATTGGAGCCTTACTCCATGGTCAAGCATTATCATGATTCACCCCAACCTTGGAGAAGAACATATTAGTACTTCATGATTATGAGGGATTTCTTTGAGAGCTCACTGCCAGGTTTGGAGATGCGGACACAAGTTGAGTGGCATAAAAAAACTTCTAAGGCTATGTCAATGTAACCATCCTGCCTCTACCTATGCATCAAAATTTTGGCAATTAATATGTAATCTCACTTGTCATGAGGTTCATTTCATAAGCCAATTTAGATGGGGTTAAAGAGACGATATGGACATGCGTATGATGCGAGAGGTTAAGACATTGAATGAATACATCACATGAGCCATTCAATGTGATAACTGCCTTTTCCAAGGAAACAAAAAAAAACAAGGAGAGAATACTATGTCAATGAAAGCCGTTCTATCCCACTCATAGCGAAGAACATATGCCTCAACCTATACATATAGATTTAACTAGGTTCTAGCCTCTAACACCATAAGAAAAACAAAGGAGAGATAACACGGTATGCCCCTACTATGGAAATCCTAGCCATATTGTAGTTAATTGTTCCAACAAGAGAGCAAATTCCATAGATGCATCCACCCTTGTTGCACAAGGAAACAAGGAGTATAGTTGTAAAGGAGACCATACAGCCAAACCATGATATAAGAAAGGATCTCGTAATTCGGCAACACCCATAGAAACATGTCTTGCCCCTATTAAGTTGATCATGCCTAAGAAGACATTTCCCCCTACAACCCTAGTCGATTCAGGATCCTCCTCATGTTTCATCGATATGATTCCAATACTTCAAATAAACAAACCAATAGCAGTTGAAGTAGTAGATGGACGACCTCTAGCATTGGGAATATTAACAAGGAAAACATGCCACTAAGAGTACACCTTGGTGATCATGATTCCCATATATGTTTTAATATAATATCAAAGCCAATAAATCATATTATCATTGGAATGCCCTAGCTTAAGAAACATAATCTAGACATCGATTCAAAAAGAATAAAATCACTCATTGAGATATCCATAAGAAACCCGATATATCTAGGAGCCAAAGACTTCATACATGCAATAAGGAAAGAGCTGACATATATACTCTATGCCATACTAGCTCAAGAGTCCAAGAAAGATGATCCAATGAAGCTACCTAATTAGTACCAAGATTTTCAAGATGTCTTTGAGAAGAAGAATATAGATATCCTCCTAGAGCATAGACCTTATGATTGTGCCATAGAACTTCAAGAGGGAGCGCAACCACCCTTTGGATCAATCTATAGACTATCCCTAGAGGAACTTACAAAAATACAAAAGAATTTCGATGAGAATCTATCCAAGGGTTTTATCATACACTCAAAGTCTCTTGTAGAAGCCTCGATCCTATTTGTAAAGAAGGATAGGACTCTCCGAATATGTGTAGACTATCGTGGGTTGAATAAAGTCACTACAAAAAACAAATACCCTCTACCACTTATATAAGAGCTCTTGGAATGCCTTGGAAAAGCAAAGTTCATGAAGATTCACCTCTGAAAGGTTTAGAATCTTGTCATTGCAATAATTCGATATCCTTGTATTATTTTCCCTGTGTGGGTGATCGTGTAATCAAAAGCATAGTTCCGAAATCCAAAATCTTATCTAGTCTATTCAGAGGGCACAATCTAGTGCTCCCCTACCAAATGGAGTAATAGATGTTGGAGAAGCACACAAAATGAGTGCATAATCCATACATAAGAGCTCCAATGTTGATAAAACCCCTCAAAGTTCCCTTCATTGCACTACTCCTAGATCATACACAAATGATGAGTGGTAATGTGAATGTTCCAAGAGTCAAGGCAAGATACTCTTAACCTTGCAAATAGTCAAAATACTCAATTGACAACTTATTGGTGCTCATAGTTTTGAATAGTTTAGAGTGCTTACTTGGATTTTGGATGAACCTATAAACCTTAAATCTTGAGTAAAAAGACTCCTAAGGTTTGAAGTTGGATGACTTAAGTCTTTCCTAGTTTCTAGTTAGAGCTAAATCCTAGAGCTTGAGGAATAAAAAGATTTTCCTAAGTTAGATAGGGGATGAGGGCTGTGTGTTCCACATGGAGTCTTTGAAGTCCCCTAATTTGTTCCGTGTGCATATAAACATGAAAATGAGCCTAAAGAGTTGCAAAACCCTTGAAGAGTTAGCAAGACTTGCTTCAAATTTTAGTCAGGTTCCATCGAGGGACGCGGTGGTTCATCTACCGGTCGCGAAGTCCATCCTGCCCACAGCCATTGTTGACGACCTAAATAGAACGTGCGTGCATGCAGACAAAGGGAGAAGAAGAGAGACAGAATCGAGTGACAGAGCACAACAATTCAATCCTAAACTTCCCATATTTGCTCGACATCAGACACCGGTCATCTTGACGCCTCTTACGGTACCTCTCTCTCTCTCTCTCTCTCTCTCTCTCTCTCTCTCGTCGTTCCCATCAATGTCTGGCATAATCGAATCTTAGTAAGCATCATCGACGCCTGCATCCAGCCCCATCATTCATGTTGTGTGATTTACAATGACGCGAATTATTATCGTCATCAGCATAATTGATATAAGGGGCCCTGCACGACACAGATCGCTATCTAGAATCTGAGAACCAAATCTCCTATGCTCCTGCTCTCTTTCACCATAACCTGCGATAATCCGAAAGTCTGGTTTAAGGCATAGAGCGAACGGAAAACTTTTCTTGATTACATACATTCAAACATTCCTAGAAGATGACTGACCCATTTTGCAAGGAAGAAGAACAAAATCGGAAGCACATACTATGTTCTGATCTCGAAGTCCAAACTGCCAATCGCGAGCTCGAGCCTATTATCAGCAGAAGCTGGTGCCGGGTACATGTAGATGCCCCAAACATGGTCACTTACTCATAGTTCGTTGATTAACGAACCTCTTTCCTTGATGAATCTAAATGGGCATCACAAAATCGAATGTTGCACAAGGAAAAAACAAACGGAAAAGTTGAATGTTTTCTTGCAGGAAATCGATCAAAATCAAAGTAAAATTTGCATATCCACCAGTCAATTCTTGCATTGAGTACTTAAAAAACCCAAAAATTATGTTAATGGACGTGTTATTTTGCGATTGATCTGCACTTGAATAATCACTAGATTCAATAAATTAAGGAGCCCATCAGTTTCAACAATACAGGCAGGTCCGTTATTGCGGTGATTCCCAACAATCCTCTACTTACACGTCAGCTTGCTTGTCCTGAATTTGTTGAGCCTTGGGCCTTCACCATAGTAAAAGCCCTGAAATGTTAGGTTCTTCCTCACAATTATTCATCTAACAAAGTCTTTTGAGTGATCTTTATCAACTCCAGAGGTGTAGCAGACTCACTTGCAAATATTTGCCACTGTTTATAAAGGGCGAAACTAAAGAGCTTTACATAGGTTATACCCACCTTCGAATGGCATCTGATACAGCTGATCAGATGGATCACGATGTATCAAGCTTAATAGACAATGAAGTTGTGGACGCTGAGATCTCAAGGTCCCCTTCTATGAATGATATCTGGCACACCGAGAACATGACGCATCCTGAAAAGGCACCTTCAAAGACTGAAGTTCAAGTTGTGTCTCCTTGCAATTTTGTAAGCAGTATGCATTCTGTTCTCAATGAAAGTCTATTTAACGAAAAAGGGAACATTGACAGCAGAGAGCCTATAGGAAATTTAGGAATGCAGAACACAAGGTACAGTGTTCTCAATAATCACATATCCAACAAACGCAAAAGTACAAATCATTTTGACATGGTGTCACCAAGCACAGATGCCAATAAGACTCGGCCATCGAAAGGGCTTTCACCCGTTAAAGATGATGGCAATACAAGAGCCTTGCCAGGTCTGATCATCATGTGCAATGACCAAATGCGAAGATCCTTCCTAAAACATGGTGTGCTTGGAGTACACCTGCAGAAAAAACCATGTCTAGACAAGGTTGATGCAGGCACTTCATTGTTTCTGTTTGAGTTTGAAGCCAGAACCTTGTGGGGCATCTATCGAGCAACCTCAGAGGTAGGCATTGACATCAACAAGGAAATTTTCTGTGGCACAGAAACAGCCTCAACAGCACAAGTGAGAGCTCCTGTCGCAACTACTCAATTCATAAGATTTACACACAATGAAGTTCTCATAAAATGCCTGCATTGGTAATTCTGTACAGGTAAAATTTCACAGCTTTCGAAAATGTAGGCCACTACCAGAGAAGCTCTTCAAGAAGGCTATCATAAGCAATTATTATAGTCCAACAAAATTTGCATTTGAACTGACAAATGAGCAGGTAAATGTCCTACTCCCGTGAATCTTCAAAGAGGGAGCATATAAATGTTGGAGTGTTTATAAGCTTTCTTAACAACTTTATACGTGAAATTTAACACAGCAATGTCAGTAGATAAACAGAAATAAATGAATGGCCTCTTACATCGTAATCATATCGTGTACATGCACTATGCATACTCTTGTTTGCAGTATGATGTTGAAGTGACCAAAGATCAGCATCAGGTTTTCCTTCATTAATCAAGAAGAAACAAAAAATAACCGTTAAATTTTATCTACTGAATATCTCCAATGGAGAATAGAATCTATGATCCTCTCTCATCTGCACAAAGCCTGCATCACATAACATGGCCAGTGGCAAAGAAAGCATGTTCAGATGCATTGATCCTCTGTCCATTCAGCTTCTAGAAATGAGTGCATTACCCCCCTAGTTTTGAATTAAATTTGAATAAATGGCTCTGTTCTCACATAAAAGGCAGAAATTCAAATAAACAGAGGGACTGAATAATGGTTTAAGTAGCCGAAGTCACATACGACACATACTGTCACAAGTACACATGTTGAGTTCCCCATACTCCGCCGCGTTTATGCAGACAGTGATAATACTTTAAAGTAGCATGGCTGTAAGCCATCTGTTGCTCATATGCCTGTCTTTGGTTGTCTGGCATATGCATTATTCACTGAACAACAACGTAGGAAATTGGATGATAAATCACTAAAGTGTATTTTTGTTGGGTACAGTTCTGAAATCAAAGGCTATCATTTGTATCATCCACAGACTAAATGCATTTTGGTTAGCCGTGATGTTGTTCACAATCTATGAAATATTGCAAACACTATTTTTGGGTTTCTAAAATATTCATCAAATTCAATATGGCAGGGAAGACTCTTGTTCTTCATTGTTTATTGAACTGTCCATTGAACAGTACTCACTGCAGTGGACTCCATAAATTTTACAGGTTACTAGTTTATTGAATGTTTACCATCAAAGAGATGCAGAAAAATCAAGGATCGACAGAGGAGTCATACCCACAAAGCAGAGCAGGATTCCATATGAGCTCACTACCGCTGACAAATTCTTCAGCGGAACTCTATATCATACCGAGAACACAAGAATAAACGATGTAAATGGCCCAACTAAAATTCAAAGAAACAAGGCAGTCTCCACATTTTACCAATGTAAGGAGATGCTCTTAAAGAGTTCTGATAAAAAACAAAAAAATAACAAAGGTCTTCATAGAAACCTTGCATGCAATTCTCAGTACAATGCACGAAGTTACATTTTGCAACACCAGAATGACGCTTCCATCACAAACACTCAAAGAAATTGCTTTAGTATGTTGAAGAATCAAGAACTGGAATATGTTACAAGTAATGTGCAAAGAAGTGGGCGCATTGGAGGGATCGACGGACCCTTGCTTGAGCCAGGGAACACATCTTTGTACTATGGAAGTGTGGGAGAAGGTATTCTCTCAAGGAACGAGTTCAGACAACAATTTTACCAGCTGGATCCTTTCTACTATGCTGGAGGCCATGTTTATGAGTATAATGAGAAAAACAAGAATGCATGCATGACGACCCTCTCAAATAGGCTTTCGAATACAACTACAGACTATAACAAACCAGAACAACTACTCAGTGAAGAGTATTTTTTGCGCATGTTGAAGCCGCAGCCGGTTGATAGAAGCATACCTCACAGTGACGTGTCTACAACTCAGAGACCACATAGGACCGGCTGTCCTCAACACAACGCTGCACCGTGGACATCTTGTTCAACCATACACAGTCCAATACACATAATTGGTAATCTTTACACTGACATTACGCAACCTTCAACTGATTTGCAAGGATGGCAGGTGCATAAAACTCGAAAAGCTTCAGGAAATAGCTATTTCACTGAAGCTCTTCCAGAGAAGTACTTGACCTCACCCGAAGAAAAGAATTGCATACAGACCAAATGTCGTTATCTAGATAGTTTCCCTACAATGGGTAAAGCACGTGCACAGAAGCATGTGCTTGCTCTAGAAGGGCCTTCTGGAGTAGGTAAAGCTTGCACATATGCAACCAGTGCCTTTCCAGAAGAGGAGGCATGGCGTGATGAAATCTGTCGCCGAAATTCCCTTCTGTTACAGAGCGAGGACGTCCAAAATGTTGACATATATAGCAGCAAGTGCACTTCAAAATGTTGCGAATTTGAGCAGGAATTTCTTCGATCCAATGATCTAATCAGGCCAAAGAGTGTCTTGTTGAACGCTAGGGACTGTAAACAGAAAAGGAATACTTTGCATGGAGGTACAGACGGTGGACTCTGTGTAAGAGACAATTGTGTCCGAGTGCTTGAGAAGAGCTCTACTGCTACTCCTGATTACTGCAATGGCGTACCCAACGCATGCGTGAATGAGGTTAAAGAAACAACAGCTACGGACAATCCGAACAACGTCGTATCGGAGTTCTACTACCAAGAACACAAGTCGCTGTTCAAAGACGGATCGGACGACGAAGATCGCGATGATTTGATACCGACCAGAAGGAGTGTGTGGTCACGCCTCTCGGTGTCAAGAAGCGCGCTTAAGAGCAGGCCGATCTCCATCTGCGACGAGGACTTGAAAAGCGAGCTCGATTCCGGACATCTCGAGCAAGAAACGGACCATGAAACTTGGACAGGCCCTGTGCGAGACGAAACGCTCTCACTTGATGAGGATTGTGCTGCAATACTCCGGCATGAAGTTAATGTCCAGTTCAAGCGCAGGAAAGGCGGCACTTCGAGTAACCATCCTGCGACATGCGAAGAGCAGCACGGCAACAACGATGAGAGCAGCGAGCAGAGGAGGAGAAGAAAAATTAGGAGGCCCCTGTAGATTTGTATTTGTTTATAATATCACCTTTAGGGGTTTTGTCACTTCTAATTTGGCATGTTAGCATTATTTTCCTAAGGGAATTTTTGGGACTGATATCTGTAAATAGTTGTTTGTAAGGCACACTTCAAATGTGCATTTTCAATTATTTTCTTCTTTGTGATCCTCCATAATGGCATCTTGTCGTGTGTTTCTAAGCGAGCTCTCTTCTCTCTCTCTCACCCACACATTAGGTAGAAAATGGTGAAGGTTGGCATATGCTACCTTGTGGCCACTCTCCTGCATCCACCTCAAATGTGAATTTCATTTTAGTTTCAATGCAATAATGTTTACATTGTAGGGGGGGGTTATCTATGGTTGGCCTCTTGAGGTGGAGGTCCATTGTTCTACCCCCGGGTTGGACGTGTAATGGCTCCAGCCAATTTTAATCTTGTTGTAACCTTTGCTTTGTAAGGGGGGGGGGTCTCGAACAAGGGGTCTCGTAGTACTATACCCATTCACCTATATAGTTGTGGTAGGGGTCTCGTAGTACTATGCCCATTCACCTATATAGTTGTGGTGGGGTACTATGCCCATTAAAGGCAATCAATAATGCACACAAAATACAGCAAATTGTTCTTGGATAGTATGCACTTTGGAAAATAGATATTTTATATAATTCTTAGAAAAAACAATATAAAGAGGTTGTGTAGGATACATTTTATGCATTATTTTCATTCAAGTCATGATGTTGAAAATCTTGGACTTCAAAATTTCACCCTCGATTTGGCAATATAATTTATCAATGGTCTCAATGTAAACTTCCCTTGACCATTTAGCAAATGGCAGATTTGATTTTTCTAGGACCAATTTAAACATTCTAGGGAGATTTTATTTCATGATCGATTCGGTGTTAGGCCAAATGTCTTAAGTGTCAATGGATACATTGAGTTCTTTCATACTTGCTTCACAAAATTGAGGTGTTAAAATTAAGTTTATGAAATGAGTGTTTGACTAGTTCAAACAGATCTAAAATCAGACATCATTTGGTCATTCTCATGAAGGCAACCATGGGAAGGAGAAATATTGGGTTCAACCCCCATGTTGGAGTTTGAGGTCTGTGAAAGCACGCGAACAGCATATGGAAGAAGAAGTTTGGAGCACAACACACAATACTGAATGTATTACCACTAGAATGTACAAAGATAAGTAACCCGTTAGGGCATTAGACATATATACAAGCCAGGGGAAAAAAACCTCCCAAAGAGGGAAAAAAGTGCCCTAGTGGTCCTAGTGTGTTCACACACATCATTACCTAAATATATCAACAAATCCCCCCTAGGAGTGATGCGCTGAACAAGGAGCTGGCACTCATGTATAAGGAAGTGTCAAGCTATGTGGAATCAATCCACAAAAGGAAGTAAGCCCAAAACTTTGCGGAAAGCTTTACACCTCTCCCTAGGCAGAGCCTTCATGAAAAGGTTTGCAATGTTCTCCTGCATGGGCACATATGCCAAGATGATTTCTCCAGTAGAGAACCTCTCCTTGACATAATGATAATGCACCTCAATGTGCTAGCATGGAACACAAGGTTCCTTGCAATTGCCAATGCACTCTGGCTGTTAGTGAAGACAGTGGTGGTAGAAGACTGACCAACACCCAAATCATCCATAAGGCGTCTAAGCCACACACACTCAACAATCGCTATGAAAGTTGCCCTATACTCAGCCTCACAACTGGAAGTGGCCATAGTAGGCTGCTTCTTGCTCAACCAAAATATACATGATCTACCAAGCATGGAGCAGAAGCAACTAGTGGACACACGAGTGTCATAGTAACCAGCCCAATCAGAGTCAAAAAAAGCATGTAAATCTGACGATAGTGATCCGCCCTTGGGATAAAACAAGTAGTCGGGTACCACTCAAGTAACGAAAGATGCGCTTAACCACCTCCAATGCTTGACATCTGGGCAATGCATAAACTTGCTCATGTGTGACACAGCAAACTAAATATCTGGCCGAGTAATGCATAAGTAAATCAAGCATCCAACAGCCTACTGATAGAGAACAGCATCAAATACATCTCCAGCATCATGAAGATTCAATCGTAAACATGTCTCCATAGGAGTGGCAATAGGTTTGTAGTCTTCAAGGCCAAAGGCAGCAATAATGTGTCAATATATTTCATTTGACACAAAGCTATTCCGCCATAACTTGCATAAACTAAATGCCCAAATAATGATGCAAATGCCCCAAATCAGACATCTGAACTGAGGCATGCAAATCAGCCTTAAAATCAACAATATGCTTCTCACGAGGATGAGTGAGCAGTATGTCATCAACATACACAACAATGATCAGAAGCACATCATTAGCACGCTTAACATATAAGGTGCTCTCTGTTGGACTATTCTCAAAACCATGTGCAATCAGGTAGGCATGTATTTTTTCATACCAAGCACATGGTGCTTGTTTCAACCCATATAATGCCTTTTTCAACCTGCACACCTAGTTTTCATGCCCTTCCTGCAAAAAGCCATGGGGCTGAAAAACATACACTTCTTCATGCAAGTCACCATTCAGAAATGCAGTTTTAATGTCCAACTGATGTACATTCCAACCATGATGAGCTAGAAGTGCACATATGCTATGAACAATAGTCATTCGGCATGTAGGTGCAAAGGTCTCATCAAAATCAATGCCTCTTTCCTGTGCATAACCCTTTGCAACAAGACTAGCCTTATACCTGTCAACTGCTCCATCATGCTTATGCTTCATCTTGTATACCCTTGGTGTCAATGGCCTGCTTGCCAAGAGGCAAGTCACATAAAGACCAAGTACCATTTTTCATGATAGCATCATATTCTAATTGCATAGCAACCATCCAATTTTCAAAATTTTGTGCTTCATCAAACAGAAGAGGCTCATTCTCATCATAGAGAGTAGAGGTAGCCATAGCATATCAATATGATGCGAAAGAAGCACTATGAGAGCCCGAACGAGTACCATATGATAGAGGTGCATCTAATTTGTTGTCACACAAAGTCTACACTAGCCATTTTGGCATAGTTTTTGCCTCCTCAATATCAGCTCTCTCATCAACAGGTACATCATGTAAATCTACATCAGAAATAGAATGATCTACATCATCACATGAAGCTTGTAAAGGCTAAGAAGTTGCCTCATTAGGACCAGCACTAGACTATCCACCTATAAAAAGAGGCAACAAAGTGTCATACATGTCTTTGGAGCTAACTGATGTCTCCTTAGTGCATGAACGTAATGGGTAAATAGCATCTTCCATAAAAATAACATCACGGATAACCGAAATGCATTTAGTTTGTGGATGATAGAGACGATAGCCTTTGCTTTCAAAAACTGTACCCAACAAAAATACACTTCATTACATTATCATCCAATTTTTTGCATTGTTGTTCAGGCACTAATGGATATGCCAAACCACCAAAAACATGCAAATGAGAAACAGATGGCTTGCGGCCATGCCAAGCCTCATATGGAGTGATAGACTATAGCACTTTAGTGGGACACCTATTAAGTACATATGCTACACACATGATAGCCTCAAGCCAGAAACTATGTGGTAAAGCCTAACTCTTGATCATACACCTCCCTATCTCCATGAGTTACCTGTTCTTCTTTTCAGCAACTCCTTTTTGTTGAGGTGTACATGGCACTATTTACTGATGTTTTATCCCACTTTCAACCAGAAATGCATTAAATCTGAAGACATATATTTCCCCCCTCGATCAGAATGGAGGGTGCCCATTTTACATGTTGACACATTTTCAGCCAGATCAAGAAACTGTTTGAATCACATAAACACTTCGGTCTTTGCTTTCAGTGGATATACCCATGCATGCCTGGAAAAATCATCAATGAAAGTCACAAAGTAAAGATAGTTTCCAAAAGAGGGTGTCTACATAGGACCACAGACATCGCTGTGAACAAGCCGCAATTTCTGAGTAGCTCAAACTGAACCATCTTTTAGAAAGGAGGAAACCTTCACAGACATATTTACTAGGTGTCTCAAGTTTGGGCAAAGAGGACACCATTTCAGATTTCTACGAGCATAGCAAACTAGCAAAATTCAGATGACCAAAGCATGCATGCCAAAGCTTTGCATTTGACATGGCCTGAGAATCATGTACTGCACATGTTGAATCATTCATAGATTTTTCATAGTCTATGAGCTTATATAGCACATGGCATAAAATTTAAGAAGCAATAATCACATTGCCATTTGACAGATCATGAACTATACATCTACCATCAACAAATTCCACGATCAAGCCAATCTTGGCTAAAACAGAAACTGATAACAGATTCTTCTTGATCCTTGGCATAAATAAAGCATTCAACAATGTAAAAGAACTACCATCAGCAGTAGTCAAAATGATCTTATCAACTCCCATGATAGGATAAGAGGAGTTGTTGGTGCATCTTATGGTATTCCCTATAGTTGCAGGCTCGAGTAGTGTAGAAACTATGCTGCGAGTTAATATGTTTGGTTGCCCTGCTATCAAAGTACCAAACATCTGAGTCTACTACAGACATACACTATTCAAGAGAAGATGGGTCAAAACTACAAACAGTAGTAAACACCCATTCTTCATTCTGCATTGGATTAGCAGACTCTGTTTTCGGTGTAGAGGCCTCTACAACAACCATTCAAGTTCATAATGTTTTCATTTATTTTGTTCTATCCTCCATAATCTAATTAGTGTTTGATTAATAGTAGATTAGGAGTGATACTTCTTCATCTCAACATGGTATCAGAGCATAGGTTAGTTTTTGGACCTCTTAAGTTCATGTTTTCATCCTTTTCATCAATAAATTTGATTAGGTTCTTAATCTTTTATTCCCTCCTCCCTCCCATATATCATAATGAAAGCGCTTTTAAGCACTACATCTTTCATTTTTTATCTTATCATAATCATTTTTCTATATAATGTATGCATTTCATTATTTTAGTTTGTAATAAGGTGTTTTAAGCACCATCATAATCTATCATAAGAAGTGTGCAAAAGCACTAGCCATCAATTTGAAGCGATGGAGAACAATGGATTCGGATCTATGAGAAATCCCATGCATGGACACCAAGAGTACTAGTAGAGAATGTTATTTCAAGACAAAGTTGTCTTGCATGCATGCGTAAAAATCTCAAGCTTTCCATGCAAAGAGGGATGCAAAATCTTTCATTGAAGGTATAGGAGAAGAAAAATGTTCATTAATTGGTGA
This sequence comes from Ceratopteris richardii, assembly GCA_020310875.1. Lineage (NCBI taxonomy): Eukaryota > Viridiplantae > Streptophyta > Polypodiopsida > Polypodiales > Pteridaceae > Ceratopteris > Ceratopteris richardii. The sequence continues at coordinate 48,172,738 of CM035417.1, read as the reverse complement.
TACTTTCGAGTTTTGCGCCTTTTAAGTAGGGAGTGGTTGTAGCAACTCCATCAAACCTGAAGTGTCTCTACTAGTTATGCTCCAAAAGCTGCCAAGTCTTACAACTTGTTTAGTATTTCTAGCCCGGTGTGATAAATTATGGTGATCACACATGGAAACCACAAGTAAAACTCAAAGATTGTGCTTCAAACAAGGAGCATTACATTCCAAGAGGCATGAGATACTCTTGTTTTACAAATCTATCGCCCATGAAACTGTGTTTGTAGCTACTACAAGGGATGCCTTACAAAAGAGAACTTGGGGGTTGCCTATATTCGATAACTCAGAGGTTGCTTGGAATACACAAACAAAGGAAGCAACCTCTACAAATTCATGCATTTGTGAATCTATCTAAGAGAGGGAAAAAAATCTAGAGGCAATAGATGAATGAAAGGGTTTCAGATCAATCGCTTGGGAGAAAAAAGAATTGGCCTTGTCCTTCAGTAGATCACCTTGTGACGTGTATGATCCTTTGTCACACATGCATAGCAAAGAGAAAATGCAATTGGTGCATTCACATAGCTTGAGAGAGAGAGAGAGAGAGAGGATAGGTTGGGCAAGCTAATGATGCAAACGAGTATGAGTCAAGCTCCTACAACACCACAGAGAGGGACACATAAAATTTTTGATCGAGTTTGATTCTGCAGTTCTCCCCTAGATTTCTTGGATATGTACCCATGAAGCATACATGCATGTGCACCAAGGCATCTAAAAGAAAAGAATGTAGCTCACGTGATGCCACCAATACATAGCTCAAGGTGAAATTGTAAGGATAATGTGTGAACTGTTCACATCAAATTCTCTTCCATAATTTCACGAGAGAGAGAGAGAGAGTCAGATACAAAAACACATCAAATTCTCTTCCATAATTTCACGAGAGAGAGAGAGAGAGAGTCAGATACAAAAGAACATCTCAGCATAAGGGCCAATCTTGATATTTTCAAAATTTTTGATGTTGCTTTGTTAGGCATAAGCAATGACATCATCGCCTTTGAAGTTTCTACCTAGCACGTTATACAATTTCCCATCTTTCTACAACTCAATTGGAATATTTTGGGATCCCATCAATTCTATTCTAGCACCGAAACAATTCTTCATAATTCAAGCATGCTAAAGGCCTTTGGTGGGTTGAGCAAGAGGATCAAGGAGGAGATGGAGGGAGAGAGACAAAAGGAGATACACACACACACACAAGTGTGGAAGCCTCGAAACCCACAAAATGATCTTCTTGGGGCAATGCTTTATAAAAGATATATGTATATGAATATAGGGGTAAGGTTATGTGACCCATACATCCCCAACAATCTTCCATTTAAGGGTCAATGTGACCATAAGTGGAAACACATACAAATAATGATGTAGGACCATACAACAATGTACAAAAAGAGTAGACATCTCAACCCATACCAATCAACCTACACCAACTACCTCAAACAAGGTTAATACATGCACCTCAAACTGCTCTAGATTCATATCGACAAGAGTCAAGCTCACATCCAGTTGATGCAAGAACTGATGAAGTTCCTACAAAGCTCCCACTTGCTCTATGCATGTGTCAATCATTGGATGACTCACAACTCTGAGTGTGAATGCTCCAATAGCAATTGCAATGTCTGGTCTCAAGCGTGATAACTCATACATGAGACTCTCGAATGTTAATGAAATATTTGCTATCAATGCTAACTTAACCATGTCAACCATATCTATATCCAAGGCATCCAAAGCACCATCACCAAGACTAGCCTGTCTAGACATATCCATATCAACATCTGGCATGAGTGAATCCAAGAATGACTACATAATTACTGACTCCTCAACATCCAAATCAATTATCCTCTCAACTAATGTTGTTGTTGCTTGTTGTGCATCCTGAGATCTATCCTACTCTGCCACATGATGTGTATCAGAAGAGCTATCTTGCTCTACCACACTATGCACAACATCGACACCAATGTCACACTGATTATCTAACTCTAACTAAGTATCATCACAATGCTCTACATGAGCATCCAGATCATGCTCTAAAGCATCCAAATGATGCTCCAAAGTATGATCAACATGAGAATCTATATGATCAACAAGATCATGCTCTATATAAGCATCATGAGCATCCAAAACATGCTCTAGATGTGCATCCATCTGAGCATCTAAATCATGCCATACATGTGAATCATGAATGTTAATAGACCTATCTATAGGTAGACAAAATGAGACATGAAGAGTCTCACATCACATATAAGGCTAAACTCCCATTGAGATGAGACTACATCTCATATGGAGTACATGTAGTGGATAACTGTGTCCAATCCTAGTTCCTATGACCAGCATAAGTTGTCCCAATTGCAATTGAAAATGATGCTCCCCAAGGAATGCATAACATGTGCTCTTCTGCAATTGATTAACTAAAATTAAGCTCATAGGGAATGAATGCACAAAGCATACATGTATAAGTGCATACAATGTACCACTAGGTAGCATAAGGCATACATCTCTTGTACCCCCAATGTATATGTTCAATCATCAAGAAAGTCCATGCATCCATGAATCTCACCCTAAAATCGATTAAACCACTCATGGTGGTGTAACATGAAAAGTGGATAATGGGGCAAGAAACCAAGCCATATGTATGCCATCCGAGGAACAAGAGGAATCTTGTGATGAATCGTAGGAGAAAGTGATATCACCATTGGTGGCATAATCAATCACCATAGGCTCTCTTGAAACTACTATCTAACATGCATCACATGCATGTTTATGATGCCATCATTCCATCCCCCTAAAGCAACATCATCGAATATGGCCCTCATGACCAAAGTACCAACATCAAAGTTGTTGATGTGATCTACATCTCACATGATTTGTCTGACTCCCAAACATCTCGGGTAGTCTCTGCCATAATGCACTACTCATCTCCTCATACATAACAGACTCATATATAGAATCCACAAGATGTAACATGATAGTGGAGCTAGGCAATGCATCCATATCCATCCATAAGTGATTGGGCATGTGATGCCTTCATAGATAATTTCTTGGGAACCAATTCCCTAGTCTGATTTGCTTGTAGAGCTTCTATCTCTTCTTCCATTGCATCTCTCCACTTTGGCTTCTTCATATGTAGATCGTTCTTTTGAGTTTGTATTCTATGCTATGTAAATCAAATGTTTGGTGACCAAAGAACTATCATAACCATACCTTTCTGGCTTCTTTGTCTCTCTAGTAGACCTGCTTATAGTTTTTTGAGAAGATTTTGCTACATCTCTCAACTCCTGCACTTTGGCTTTGCCTTTGGAGTTCCAAGAATTGATTTCTGTTTTTGGAGTCTTTTGATCATCATCAGAATCACTTGATGCTTCAAGTGTAAGCTCATTCCTCTTTGATAGTCTTGGAAAGTCTTCCTTTAGGTCATGGAGAAGTTTGATTTTCACGCAATCATCTTCAAGCCAAGATTTGTTTTCACCAAAAACAACATCTCTACTTACAATGAAACCTTTATTGCTTGGATTATATAGCCTATAACCTTTTTCATTAATGTCATCGCTAATGAATATGCATTTTTTTGCCTTTGGATCTGATTTGGCTCTAATTTCTGAAGGTATGTGTGCATAAGCTATGCACCCAAAGATCCTGCAATGATCAAGGTTAGGTCTTCTTCCATTCCATGCTTCATAAGGTGTCATCCCATCTAATGCTTTTGATGGGAGTCTATTGATGAGATAGGTGGTTGTGGATACAGCTTCTACCCATAGGTAATTGGGAAACCTTTTTTAATTTATCATTGATCTTGCAGCCTCCACTATGGTTATATTTCTTCTCTCTGCCACTCCATTTTCTTCTGGAGTATACTTGGTTGTTGTTGGAGTTAAACGCCTGTGGAAGCACACGAACAACACAAGGAGCAAGAAGAAGCTTGGAGCACAACACACAATACTGAATGTATTACTAGAGAATGTACAAAGATAAGTAGCCCATTAGGGCAATAGGCATATATACAAGCCAAGGGAAAAAACCTCCTAAAGAGGGAAAAAAGCGTAGCATCTTCCACAAAAACAACATCACGGCTAACCAGAATGCGTTTAGTCTGTGAATGATATAGACGATAGCCTTTACTTTCAGAACTGTACCCAACAAAAATACATTTTACTGCTTGATCATCCAATTTTTTGTGATGTTGTTCAGGCACTAATGCATATGCCAAACAACCAAAAACTCGTAGATGAGCAACAGATGGCTTGCCATCATGCCAAGCCTCATATGGAGTGATAGACTGCAGTGCTTTAGTGGGACACCTGTTAAGTACATATGCTACACACATGACGGCCTCAAGCCAAAAACTATGTGGTAAAGCCTGACTCTTGACCATACACCTCGCCATCTCCATGAGTGACATGTTCTTTTGTTTAGCAACTCCATTCTGTTGAGGTTTACACGGCACTGTACACTGGTGTTTTATCCCACATTCAGCTAGAAATGCATTAAAATCAGAAGACATATATTCCCCCCCTCGATCATAACAGAGGGTGCCCATTTTACATGCTGATAGATTTTCAGCCAAAACCAAAAACTGTTTGAAGCACATGAACACTTCGGACTTTGCCTTCAATGGATATACCCATGCATGCCTGGAAAAATCATCGATGAAAGTCATGAAGTAAAGATAATTTCCAAAAGAAGGTGTCATCATAGGACCACAGACATCACTATGTACAAGCTGCAATTTCTGAGCAACCCGAACTGAACCATCTTTTGGAAAGGAGGAACGCTACATTTTGCCCAAAATACAACCTTCACAAACATGTTTTTCGGGTGCCTCAAGTTTGGGTAAAGAGGACAACATTTCAGATTTCTGCAGGCATAGCAAAGTAGCAAAATTCAGATGACCAAAGCGTGCATGCCAAAGCTTTGCATCTGACATAGCCTGAGAATCATGTACTGCACATGCCAAATCATTTACAGGTCTTTCATGGTCTATGAGCTTATACAGCCCACGACATAAAATGCCAGAAGCAATAATGACGTTGCCATATGACAAAGTGAAAGAACTACCATCAGTAGTAGTGAAAATGATCTTACCAACTCCCATAACAGGATAAGAGGAGTTGTTGGTGCATGTAACAGTATTCCCTGTAGGGGAAGGCTCGAGTGAAGAGAAGAAACTGTGTTGCGAGGTAACATGTTTGGTCGCCCCACTGTCAAAGTACCAAACATCTAAGTCTATTGCAAACATGCACTCCTCGTGAGAAGATGGGTCAAAATTGCAAACAGTAGTAAACACCCATTCTTCTTCTTGCACAAGATTAGCAGACTCTGTTCTTAGTGTAGAGGCATTAACAATCTGAACTAAACTTATGAGATTTTTGGTGATGGTTGGCACATACAATACTTTGCTCAATAGGTTCATATTACCATATGAAGTCTTCACATTGCCTATCTTCTCCACTGGATGCCTTGTGTCATCTCCTATTTGGACTTCATATCTATTCCTTGGATCTTCCTGTTGATATATTTAGGTAGTGATGTGTGTGAACACTCTAGGACTGTCGGGGCACTTTTTTCCCTCTTTAGGAGGTTTTTTTCCCCCGGCTTGTATATACGCCTATTGCCCTAATGGGCTACTTATCTTTGTACATTCTCTAGTAATACATTCAGTATTGTGTGTTTGTGCTCCAAGCTTCTTCTTCTTCCTTTTGTTGTTCGCGTGCTTCCGCAGACGTCTATCTCCAACAATTGGTATCAGAGTAAGAAGCAGCCTACTGTGGCCACTTCCAGTTGTGAGGCTAAGTATAGGGCAGCTTTCACAGCGACTGTTGAGTGTGTGTGGCTCAGACGCCTTATGGCTGATTTGGGTGTTGGCCAGTCTTCTGCCACCACCATCTTCACTGACAGTCAGAGCGCATTGGCAGTTGCGAGGAACCCTGTGTTCCATGCTCGCACTAAGCACATTGAGGTGCATTATCACTATGTCAGGGAGAGGTTCTCTGCTGGGGAGATCAGCTTGGCAGATGTGCCCACGCAGGAGAACATTGCAGACCTTTTCACGAAGGCTCTGCCTAGGGAGAAGTTTGAAGCTTTCCGCAAAGCTTTGGGCTTACTTCCTTTTGTGGAGTGATTTCCACATAGCTTGGCACTTCCTTATACATGAGTGTGAGCTCCTTGTTCACCGCATCACTCCCAGGGGGGATTTGTTTATATATTTAGGTAATGATGTGTGTGAACACTCTAGGACTGCCGGGGCACCTTTTTCCCTCTTTAGGAGGTTTTTTTCCCCCGGCTTGTATATACGCCTATTGCCCTAATGGGCTACTTATCTTTGTACATTCTCTAGTAATACATTCAGTATTATGTGTTTGTGCTCCAAGCTTCTTCTTCTTCCTTGCGCTGTTCGCGTGCTTCCACAGACGTCTATCTCCAACACTTCCAAGTCTAAGAGTAGAGCTACATCCCTTGCTACATGATTTGAGCAACTTGAGTCTATATAGAATACATGTTCATTTGTTTTACCTTGCTTCATGGTCATGTTCATCATAAGTACTGAATCCTCTTGAGTTTGATCATTTGCATAATTTTTTTAGTCTCTTCTTCCTCTATATCCTCCTTGATAATTATTGTTGTATGAGTTGTTTTTGTAACCATTGTTGTTGTTGAATCTACCTTTTGAGCTTCCATACCCTCCTTTGTTGTAACCTCTTCCTCTTTAATTTCTAGGATTCCTAAAACAATTCTCATTAATGTGATTAGTTAGACCACAAATGGCACATGGAGAGGAGCTTTGAGTTCCCCTTGCCTTTTCTTCCTCCTCTACCTCTTCCTCTTGAACCTCTACCTCTACCTGCAAAGTTTTCTTGAGAGGTGTTGCCCTCATCATTAGACTTTTTACCTTTGCCTTTGCTATCTTTATTCTTTTTCAGTGATCGGGGGTGAAGAAGGCACTAAAGCCTGTTGGTGCATGACAACCATCAATTGATGTGTTGGACAAAGATTTGAAGTCAAAAGAAGAAGCAAAGATCAATACATGATTATTGAGTTAGAGCATTATCAGAGAATAAAGGCTTGTATATATATGTACATTAAACATGCTTATACTTTTGAAATGGTCATGAGTTTGTACATAACACCTATATATACAAGTAGAAAAGTCAGGACATGTGTAAGAGATGATGAATTTGAGAGCCTAATTGTAAACCGGCTGAGAGAATTGTGTGTAGGAACATTTACATGTAAAGAAGTGATGAGTGTCTTTTCAAACAGGCGCAATCTTGATGGTCAAAGAATTGATTAGTACTCAGTGCACAGTGTAAATTTTTGCGCAAATGAGGAGTCAAAATTTAAGCTTTGAAGGTAAGCCATCTATGGCTAAAAGCATTTGATTAAATGGGTTGTACTTTGGGAGAACCATGCTTTAGAAGTTATAGGTGTCAAAGTCGACTACACACGATAACAATTTCAGACATAGGTGAACTGTTTGAATCATTTCTCAAGATCTACTAAATCTTTTGAGAAGATTTAAGTTGGGGAAGGTGCGCAATCTTTAGGTGACACGTTTTTCAAAGTTTCATAAAAAACTTTACACGTTTGGTCAGTCAATGAGTGAGTTATGTGCAGCAGACTTTTCTGAGTAGTGACTGTCTTCATAGTTAGTTCAAAATTTGATAATCTGGCATTGGTTCTCCAAATTGGTAGAGGTTTTGAGTTATTCTTGATGTACAGGAGCTCTAACATCAAGTATAACTTGTTCTTTTGGAGATTAACACTCTCCATTAGTGGTATCGGAGCAGGAATCATCAAAATAGAAGAAAGGAGGACCCCGACTGCTGCAATCATAGAGAAATCAACAATTGAAGGTTCAAAAGGTGAAAGCTTTAAGAGAAATCTTGAGAAGGAGGCCATAAGCTATCAGGAAGATCAAAAGGAACTTCATTCGAAGTAAAGGTACACTTATTCCTTATAAAGCTTGAAGAATTTAATACACAGGTGAAGAAAGGATGGGAGATTCTCTTCAAATAGAGAAACTGGATAGAGAAAACTATCCAGCTTGGTCAATGAGGATGGAAGCTCATCTCATGAGCAAAGACCAGATAGGTTACATCACAGGTGAAGAAGAAAAACCACAATTCAGAGATGCTAGTGTTCCAACTAGGGATGAACTCTCATATTTGAAGACTTGGATGAAGAAGGATGCTCAAGCAAGGAGCATTATCTACATGGGAGTTAATGACTACTTTCTACCTCATATTAGAGGAATTGAAAGTGCAAGTGACATATGGAATTCTTTGGAGGAGCATTTCCAAAATACTACAAAGTCAAGGAAGGCATCCTTGTGGGTAGAGTTTACCACATTCAAAAAGAAGGCCTCTCAATCCATTTATGATTATGTAACAAGGATGAAGGACATTGCAGATGCATTAGGAGCAATTGATGAAGATATTGAGGAAGATAAATTGGTAAGGAAAATCCTCACAGGTTTGAGAGGAAATGAGAAATGGAAGCCATTCATTTTGTCTATTGAATTGTCACTAGATCATTTCACTCCTGATTTAAATCAGTTGCCAGGACACATGCTAACTTTTCAGCAGGATGTCAAAGGTGATGGTGATAAGAGTGCAGGTCAAGGAATGTATTCAAAGGATAAGAAGAATAATAGCAAAGGCAAGCAACAAGTAAATGAAGAAGAAGGTATAACTAGTCAAGCCAACTTCCTAAGAGGAAGAGGAGGTGGCAAAGGTAGAGGTAGAGGCAGAAGCAATAAAGATGGAGCCAAAGCTTGCTGGATTTGTGGTAAGACAAATCATTTAGCTCAAATTGTTGGCATTTAGCAATGGGTATAAACAAATTGTTTTAGGGAAGAAAGAAGGAAGACTTTTCACATTGAAGATTCAAGGTAATGTTGGTCATGCCTTGTTGACTTATGGAGGACATAAGATCTCTGAGTTAGATCTTTGGCATAAAAGGCTTGGACATTTCAATGAAAGAGGTATTAAAGATATGGTTAACAATGGTTTAGTGCTTGGATTGCCTAATGTTGCACGTCAATATATGACATACAAATGGGAGGCATGTCAATTAGGTAAGGCTCATAAGCAATCATACAATAAGCATGGATTTATGTATTCAGAGAAACTTGAATTGGTACACACAGATGTATGGGGACCATCAAAGGATTTCAGTATTAATGGTTCAAGATATTATGTGATTTATGTTGATGATGCTACTAGGTGGATCACTACATATGTGATCAAAGATAAATCAGAGATATTCAATACATTTAAACATTATCATGTGTATGCAGAAAGAATCACAGGTCAAAAGTTGAAGAGACTAAGGTCAGATGGAGGGGGAGAGTATTTCTCTAATGAGTTCAGTGATTACTTATGGAAGGTATAAAATGGGAAGTTACTTGCAGGTATTCTCCTCAACAAAATGGTGTAGCAGAAAGGAGAAATAGAACTCTTGTTGAGTTTGCAAGATCAATGATGAAGGAGAAAAATTGTCCAAATTATTTGTGGGCTAAGGCTATAAATACAGCTACATATTTGGTTAATAGGTTACCATGTAAAGCTTTGCAGGGTATGACACCATATGAAGCTTGGTGAGGTAAGAGACCTACCTTAGATCATTGCAAAGTATTTGGATGTTGGATTATGTATATGTGCCATCTCAGTTGAGGCATAAATTGGAACCTAAAGCTAAAAAGTATGTGTTCATTGGATATGATGATAAGCAGATGGGTTATAGGTTGTTGAACGAAAGAACAGGTCACTCATGGAGATGGCGAGGTGTATGGTCAAGAGTCAGGCTTCACCACATAGTTTCTGGCTTGAGGTTGTCATGTGTGCAGCATATGTACTAAACATGTGTCCCACTAAAGCGCTACAGTCTATCACTCCATATGAGGCTTGGCATGATCGCAAGCCATTTGTTGCTCATCTGGGTGTTTTTGGTTGTTTGGCATATGCATTAATGCCTGAACAACATCACAGAAAATTGGATGATAAAGCAATAAAATGTATTTTTGTTGGGTACAGTTCTGAAAGTAAAGGCTATCGTTTGTATCATCCATAGACTAAACGCATTCTGGTTAGCCGTGATGTTGTTTTTGTGGAGGATGCTATTCAGCCATTGCTTTCATGTACTAAGGAGACATCTGTTAGCTCCAAAGACATGTATGATACTTTGCTGCCTCTTTTTATAGGTGGACAGTCTAGTGCTGGTCCTAATGGGACAACTTCTCAACCTTTGCAGGTTTCATGTGATGATGCAGATCATTCCATTTCTGATGGAGATTTACATGATGCACTTATTGATGAGAGAGCTGATATTGAGCACGCAAGAACTATGCCAAAATGGCTAGTGCAGACCTTGCGTGACAGCAAATTAGATGCACCTCTGTCATATCGTACTCGATCAGGCTCTCATAGTGCCTCTTTTGCATCAGATTGCTATGCTATGGCTGCATCTAGTCTTTGTGATGAGATTGAGCCTGTTTTGTTTGATGGAGCACAAAATTCAGAAAATTGGATGGCTGCTATGCAATCTGAATATGATGCTATAATAAAGAATGGTACTTGGTCTTTATGTGACTTGCCTCCTGGCAAGAAGGCCATTGGCACTAGGTGGGTATACAAGTTGAAGCGTAAACCTGATGGTACAGTTGACAGGTATAAGGCTAGGCTTGTTGCAAAGGGTTATGCACAGGAAAGAGGCATTGATTTTGATGAGACCTTTGCACCCACATGTTGTATGACTACTGTTCGGAGCATCTGTGCACTTGTAGCTCATCATGGTTGGAATGTACATCAGTTGGACATTAAAACAACATTTCTGAATGGTGACTTGCATGAAGAAGTGTATGTTTTTCAGCCCCATGGCTTTGTGCAGAAAGGGCATGAAAACCAGGTGTGCAGGTTAAACAAGGCATTATATGGTTTAAAGCAAGCACCATGTGCTTGGTATGAGAAGATACATGCCTATCTGATTGCACATAGTTTTGAGAATAGTCCAACTAAAAGTACCTTATATGTGAAGCGTGCTAATGATGTACTTCTGATCATTGTGGTTTATGTCGATTACATGCTGCTCACTGGTCCTCATGAGAGGCATATTGCTGATTTTAAGGCTGATTTGCATGCCTCATTTGAGATGTCTGATCTGCAACATTTGCACCATTATTTGGGCATTCAGTTTATGCACGTTGATGGTGGAATGGATTTGTGTCAAACGAAATATATTGACACATTATTGCAGCATTTTGGCCTTGAAGACTATAAGCCTATTGCCACTCCTACGGAGACAGGTGTACAATTGAGTCTTCATGATGCTGGAGATACATTTGATGCTGTTCTCTATCAGCAGGCTGTTGGATGCTTAATTTATTTATGCATTACTCAGCCAGATATTTAGTTTGTTGTCTCACAGATGAGCAGGTTTATGCATTGCCCAGGAGTCAAGCATTGGCAGGCGATTAAGCGTATCTTTCGCTACTTGAGTGGTACTCGACTACTTGGGTTGTTTTATCCTAAGGGGGGATCACTACCGCCAGATTTGCATGCTTTTTCTGACTCTGATTCGGCTGGTTGCTATGACACTCGTGTGTCCACTAGTGGCTTTTGCTTCATGCTTGGTAGCTCATGTATATCTTGGTTGAGCAAGAAGCAGCCTACTGTGGCCACTTCCAGTTGTGAGGCTGAGTATAGGGCAACTTTCACAGCTACTGTTGAGTGTGTGTGGCTCAGATGCCTTATGGCTTATTTGGGTGTTGGTCAGTCTTTGGCCACCACCATCTTCACTGACAATCAGAGCGCATTGGCAATTGCGAGGAACCCTGTGTTCCATGCTCGCAGTAAGCACATTGAGGTGCATTATCATTATGTCAGGAAGAGGTTCTCTGCTAGGGAGATCAGCTTGGCATATGTGCCCACGTAGGAGAACATTGCAGACCTTTTCACGAAGGCTCTGCCCAGGGAGAAGTTTGAAGCTTTCCGCAAAGCTTTGGGCTTACTTCCTTTTGTGGAGTGATTTCCACATAGCTTGGCACTTCCTTATACATGAGTGCCAGCTACTTGTTCACCGCATCACTCCCAGGGGGGATTTGTTGATATATTTAGGTAGTGATGTGTGTGAACACTCTAGGACCGTCGGGGCACTTTTTTCCATCTTTAGGAGGTTTTTTTTCCCTCAGCTTGTATATACGCCTATCGCCCTAATGGGCTACTTATCTTTGTACATTCTCTGGTAATACATTCAATATTGTGTGTTGTGCTCCACGCTTCTTCTTCTTCCTTGTGATGTTCGCGTGCTTCCGCAAACGTCTAACTCCAACAGCTATGACACTTCTTTTTTGACTACCAAAGACTATGCCTACATGGTGAAAGCAGATGAAGACCCCTCTACATATGAAGAGGCAAAAGGTAAGGAAAATTGGGAGAAATCTATGTAGGAAGAGTATGATGCATTGATGGAGAATGAGACATGGGATTTGGTTCCTAAACCAAATAGTCAGAAGATCATTGGATGCAAATGGGTCTACAAGACAAAGAGGTATGCAGATGGAAGTGTATCTAGGTATAAAGCTAGACTTGTTTTGAAAGGGTATGCACAGACATATGGTATGGATTATGATGAAACCTATAGTCCTGTGGCAAAGATGACAACCATCAGGAAAATCATAGCCATTGTTGCATGTAAAGGTTGGAGATTATGTCAATTAGATGTGAAGAATGCTTTTCTTAATGGTTATATTTCAGATGATGTTTTCATGGAGCAACCACAAGGGTCAGAGATAAAAGGTATTCAGAATATGTATGTAAGCTCAAGAGAGCTTTGTATTGTTTGAAGCAGGCCCCAAGGGCATGGAATTACAGACTTGTAATCTTCTTGAAGGAACTTGGTTTCCAAGTATCTAAAGCAGATAGTAGCTTGCTTGTCAAAGCAAGTGATGATGGGTTCATTTACATGTGCATATATGTTGATGACATAATTCTTACAGGTACAGATGAGAAAGGTATGAGAAGTCTCAAGAAGCAAATGGAGAAAGAGTTTAAGATCAGTGACTTGGGAGACTTGTCATATTTTTTGGGCATGGAAGTCTCATATACTCAACATGGAGTATATGTAACTCAAGAAAGGTATTTTAAGAACTTGTTAATCAAGTTTAAAATCAAAGATTGCAGGGTGGCACCTACTCCAATGGAGGTGAATCACAAATTGAGCAGATATGGAGGAGAAGAAGTCAAGGATATGAAACTCTATCAAAGTCTGGTTGGTAGTCTAATCTATGCTACATTAACTAGGCCTGATTTGTCATATGCAGTTGGAGTGTTGTCTCAATTCATGCATTGTCCTAGGAAAGAACATTGGGTTGTAGGACAAAGAGTGTTGAGATACATTAAGGGTACACTCAAGGAAGGTTTGTATTATGGTTTTACATCAGATATAAACATTAAGATATATAGTGATACAGATTGGCAGGTAATCCTAATGATAGGAGATCAACATATGGATACTTATGTTATGTGGGAGATAAGCTAATCTTTTGGTGCTCTAAGAAGCAACATACAGTTGCTTTATCATCTACAGAAGCAGAATACAAAGGTATGGTAGAAGTTGCAAAGGAGTTCATATGGTTAAAGACTCTTATGAAGAGTTTTGACATCACTCAGAGTACACCCACTATTCATGGAGATAACATGAGCTCATTGTATCTAGCTGCTAATCTTGTTTTTCATGCCAGGACCAAACATATTGAGATTCAATATCACTTTTTGAGAGAGAAGGTGATTGATAAGGAGATTGAAGTCATACATACTTCAACAAAAGATAAGATTGTAGATATGCTAACCAAAAGCTTGGATGGACCAAAGCTACAGAGATTCAAAGACATTGCAGGTATAAAGAAGATGGAGAAAACCTCAATTGATGATTGAGGGGGAGTTTTTGGTGCATGAAATCCATCAATTGATGTGTTGGACAAAGATTTTAAGTCAAAAGAAGAAGCAAAGATCAATACATGAAGATTGGAGTTAGAGCATAATGAGAGAATAAAGGCTTGTATATATATATGTACATTAAACATGCTTATACTTTTGAAATGGTCACAATTTTGTACATAACACCTAAAAGTCATGACATGTGTGAGAGATGATGAATTAGAAGTTGTAAGAGGCATTAGACACTTTAGAAGTGAAGTGAACATCTCTCATCATTTAGATGTAAAGTTTTCTGAGTAATGAAAAAGTTGCGCCCGATAATTTGTTGAGTCCTTCTTCTGTGCTTGATCATTTTAGGAATCCTTTTGTAGATATCTAATTCCATAGATAATGCTCCTATGGTTAAAATTTGAGAGCCTAATTGTAAACAGGCTGAGAGAATTATGTGTAGGAACATTTATATGTAAAGAAGTGGAGTGTCTTTTGAAACAGGTGCAATCTCAATGGTCAAAGAATTGATCAGTACTCAGTGCACAGTGTAAAGTTTTGCACAAATGAGGAGTCAAAATTTAAGTTGTAAGGTAAGCCATCTATGGCTAAAAGCATTTGATTAAATGGGTTGTACTTTGGGAGAACCATGCTTTAGAAGTTGAAGGTGTCAAAGTCGACTACACAGGAGAACAGTTTCAAACATAGGTGAACTATTTGAATCATTTCTCAAGATCTACTGAATCTTTTGATAAGATTTAAGTTGGAGAAGGTGCGTAATCTTTAGACAACACCTTATGCAAAGTTTCATCAAAATATTTACACATTTGGTCAGTCAATGAGTGAGTTATGTGCAGTAGACTTTTCTAAGTAGTGACTCTCTTCACAGTTAGTTCAAAATTTGATAATCTGGCATTGGTTCTCCAAATTGGTAGAGGTCTTGAGTTATTATTGATATAGAGGAGGTCTAACATCAAGTATAACTTGTTCTTTTGGAGACTAACACTCTCCATCAAAGCCCTACTTAGGTTTTCTTCTGCATTAGCATATTTGACTGAAATTACATTGGCTAGTGGGGGTGGTTGCTGAGCTAAAATAGGTTGTGGTCTCTATTGAGTCTGATAAGGGTAGTTCTATGGAGGCCTGTAGTAATGAGGTTGAGCATTGTACTGACCTTGATATCTACCTAGTTGGGGATACACTTGGGGATAGTTCTATCGTACAACTTGCTTGTTATATGGACAATCTTGTGCCGTGTGATTTGTGTCCCATCTTTCAATTGTGCAATATTAGCCACTAGGGTTGGCTTGAGGTTGTGCTACATTGGGACACACATTTTCCATGTGATCACCACCACAGATGTAGCAACGTTTGTTTGTTGTTAACCTAGGCATCTGTTTACTAGAGACTCCTAGTTTCTGGGCCACTTTCTTGGCTAGGTCTTCTATCGAGCTGGAACATTTTGAGGATGATTGGGAGGAGCCCTCTGAGTCTTTCTAGAACTTTTAAAGCTCCAATTCGTCTCCTAAATTATCCTCAATGTCTATGCATATCCTCACACATTGCTCTAGAGTTTTGGGTTCCTTCAAATATACATAAGGACATAGTTTAGAGCTCAAGAGTCCATCCAAAAATAAGGACACTTGCTTAGCCTGTGAGGGAAGTTCTAGCATTGGGCATCTCTCAATGTATTGCCTAAACCTATGTCTTGCTAGTCTGACTATTTCTTGGGAGGTTTGTTTGAAGCTGTGAATCAACAATGAAGTGTTATGCCTAATTCCACTTTTAGAGAATTCAATGATGAATGAATCTAACAAGTGATGGATGTCCCTAAATTGCCTTTGTTGTAATGGTTGGAACCAATTTAAAGTTGTGTTGTTTAACATGAGTCCAAAGGCATTATACTGCATGAACATGTCTTCTACTTGCTCTGCTCGCAACCCTTACTTAAATTCCGCAACATGGTCGTAGGGATCTCTTGTCCCATCAAAGTAATTTTTCATTGACTTCACTAATTTGGTAGGTCTCAATATTCTTGGATGTTCATAGGGTCTAGGTAGAGGAAAGTCATCTCTACCACCTGGCATTCTTGGTTCTCTTTGTCGTTCCAATCTATCAATGTCCATGGTTGGTCTATCTCTTCCTACAGGATGACTGAAACTTACTTCTGGCCTTTCTTTGTTCTTTTCTCTTTGGGAACCATGGGGTGAGGATGTCCCACCACCTTGCATGCACTCGTGATGTTCACCTCTCCACATATAGGCTTGTCCTGCATGATTCGGTACCACAAACACTCATTCCAAAGTGTTTTCTAGGTATACTACCTTTCCAGGCATGTCAGGGTCCTTGAATTTGTAAATGGTGATGGCACCTAGTTCACTTGGTTGTTGCATTCTATATCTCCAAAATGCTTCATCAATGTCCTTATTCAAGAACAATTCAATGCTTCTATTATCCCAAGGGATCCATTTTAGTTTTAGCATTCTTGTCAATACCAATTTCCCTCTTGGTGTCCTAGGTTCATCTCCTAATGGTTCTTTTCCTCGGGTTCTTGCTTTCGTCTTGGGAATAACCACACCAATGTCATTTGTGTGGTTAGGCTGATTAGTTATGATGTACATTGTTCCTTCTTTATCTAGGTATGTGTCTCTCTCGAATTTCACCACTGGATGTTCCAATCCATTGGGTTGGTCAAGGTTGTGCAATTGAACCACTGATCTTCTCAAACCATCCTCATAGATGCGAGTAGCTAGGTGGTTGGTTCGAACGTATTCTAGTTGGGTCTTGTAGGGTCCTTCTGGTCTTTCCAAGCAGGCTACACTTAACCCTCCTTCTGGTCTCTCCGTGCTATAAGCCATTTTTGACTCATTGGTATTTGAGCCCAAATCATGAGGATAGCTATTCAATTGTTGTGCCCAGGAACGTGTAGTAGTTCCTACACTTGCTCACTCTAAGGTGCTTACCTATGTGCTTTCCCAATCTAAGGTTCATGGATTTTATCTCCCTTGCTCACTCTTAGAATGTTCTGATCATCTCTACTTCTTTGTTCTCAGTCACTTGTTTCATTTTTACTCTTTTAAATTCTTGTCTTGTCTCAAAGTATG